>OY754981.1:30052068-30652068 GCA_963576475.1 Molanna angustata | reverse complement strand
GAGAATCACATTAATTTCTGGCTTCCTTTACATCCATGCATCGTCTCATACATGCTCGTCGATTGTTCAAACTTTTTATGTTTCCTTCTTTCAAAATATCATTCACATGGTCATGCCATCCCTTTCTGGGGCGACCCCTGCTATTCACTCCATCTCTTGCACCCATGTATATTTTTTTTGGTCAGTCGTTCATCGTTCATTCTTTCTATATGTCCAAACCACCTTAAAGCATTCACTTTCATTTTACATATAATATCCTTTATCTTGCATTCTCTCCTTATGTCCTGCATGTTTTTCATACATCTTAATCATAAATGATCCATTTTTGGTGTAAACCATTTCTACAAGCAAATTATGTACCTAAATCATTTTATTTGTATTGTGGAATTTCCCCCGATTTCCATTAGTTAGAGTTGGGTATTGAAAGATATGTCCGTTGGTATTCCTGTAATGTGGCGCAGTCATAAACAATTATTTATTATTTGCTGGGGTCGGGTTGGTCTGTTTCTGACATCCTTCCTCGTCCATGGTATGTTTGTAGATACATAGAGCTCGCCAAACGAATGAATGCGGGTGACGTCACCTATCTCTCTCTCTCTATTCGCTGTCCTCACGACTGAGGAAGGTAGCTTTAATCAATCTCTCTTTGTGTGGCACGTCTCCGTGCTAATCTGTTCTGAGCAGAACGTTGACCACTGAATACCACAAAGCAGACAAGAAGATCACTCCATCTAATCGATGAGCGACTACGAGATCTTCGTCTCTCTATGTTGCCCATTACAACAAGCTTTTCGAGGCAAGATTGATTTGTTTTGTTCACTCAATACCCCACTTCCTATCAATATGCAACATTTTTATCATTAAATTCCCTACATATATATTTAAACATATTAAAATTTCTTCACCTTAATGTTTTTAACTTTTAATCTAATAACTCCAATATATAAATAGTTTAATGGGGCATATAAACCTAAACACCCAAATTTCATATGAGATTCTTCAAAATTTTAAACACCGTGTTTCTAAAAAAATACCATTAATATTATACTTTCAACATTTCTCTAGTGAATGTTCGTCACACAATTTTTAAATTCAGCCTGAATTCCTCTAAAAACATATTAAAAAATATCCTTTTTACAGCACTTTTTTTAAATTACTCCATAACTATGTATCATAGAAAAATACATCTTTAATGTGCTTAAAGAGTGCATAAAATCAAAGTGAATCCGATAGAGGTTTTTCATTTCAAGTATAAGATTTGTACATGAAATGCAAAAAAATCAACAGGGTATAAACCTTTTTTAACGCACGCGATAGTTACCCTTACTAACACACAACTTCATAGTGCATTAGACGGTTTTAATATATCATGATTTCATGTCACTAGATTTAGCGTTATATGCTCTCTTAAAAACAATTTCAAACTGGCAGATATCATCCTAAAGCCGTTTAAATAAAAAAAGACTCTCTCAGTTCTATGTACATATATACATTGTGTAGCGTATTATTTTTGCCCTATAGCCTTTTATACTCGACACTTATATTTATTTATTAATTTTATTTATTTATTTGAATCTTCTTGTACATACAATTTGTACACTGGCGGGCTTATTGCCTAGTGGCAATTTCTTCCAACCAACCAGAGTTAATGTTAAGTATACAAAACAATGTGTACTATGGCAATCAGTTACATAATCACATTACAAAATAAATAAATACAGCAGAATAAAAGTAAAAAAAACAAATAAGATAGCATAAAAGAACAATTCATAGCAATGATAGGAAAACTAAAGGATAAGGAAAGGAAGAGGAGAGGAAGATGTAATCAGGTGTTGTAAGATAAATTTTTCTTGAAGATGTTTAATGAGATAGACGACGTAATATCAGGACTTAGACTATTCCATAGCCTAGCCGAATGTACTTCAAATGAAGAGCTTAAAAAATCAGTACTGTGAATAGGGATAGATAGTAAAGCACGTTCAGCAGATCGAAGTGGACGCCCGTGGCTTGAAAGATAAGTGAATTTATTCTTGAGATACTGAGGTAAATTTGGATTAATAAGGACATTGTATAGTAATGACAAGATATATCCCGATTCCAATTAGAACTTACCTCTCTGTTGCCTGCGTATATATAAACTATACAATTAAAACATACCTACGTGCTGATTATCTATATTATAAATTTGAATGTTTGTATGTATGTGTTGAATGCGCTCCTAAACCGTTCATCCAATTGCAATGAAACTTTGGTGAATTGTCGAGAGTATACCAGGGATGGTTTCTGGATCAAAAATTTTTTTCTTCTTCTTCTTCATCCACCTTCATTTTACCTATGAAGGTGGATCCTGGGAACCGTTCATCCGATTGCAATGAAATTTTGATGAATTGTCGAGCGTATGCCCGGGATGGTTTCTGGATTAAAAAATTCTTCTTCTTCTTCATCGGGTATTAGGTCATTTTACCTATGAAGTGGACTATCCTGGGAACCGTTCATCCGATTGCAATGAAACTTTGGTGAATTGTCGAGCGTATGCCCGGGATGGTTTCTGGATTAAATTTTTTTTCTTCTTCTTCTTCATCGAGTATTGGGTCATTTTACCTATGAAAGTGGACTATCCTGGAAACCGTTCATCCGATTGCAATGAAACTTTGGCGAATTGTCGAGCGTATGCTCGGGATGGTTTCTGAATTAAAAAAAATTCTTCTTCTTCTTCTTCGGGTATTAGGTCATTTTACCTATGAAGGTAAAATGACCTTATACTCTGGGAGAAGAAGCTTCAACTGTCCTTCCATCTCTTCGCAGGTCTTCCAGGACATTTTTTGGATTTAAACTTTTTTCTTCTTCTTCTTCATTGTGTATTTGGTCATTTTACCTATGAAGGTGGAGTATTGTGGAAGAATAAGATGCAACTGTCCTTCCATCTCTTCGCAGGTTTTCCAGGACGGTTTCTGGATTCAAACTTTTTTCTTCTTCTTTTTCTTTATCGTGTATTTGTTCATTTTACCTATGAAGTTGGAGAATCCTGGAAAAAGAAGGTCCAACTGTCCTTTCATCTCTTCGTAGGTCTTCCCAGTATTGTGTCGGGAATTAAACTTTTTCTTAACCTACTGAAGGGACGGGAGGTAATGAAGGGAAGGGAGGTACTGGTGGGTCTGACGGGACGGGTGGTACTGAAGGGTCTGAAGGGACGGGAGGCACTGAAGGGACGAGAGGCACTGAAGGGACGGGAGGCACTGAAGGGACGGGAGGCACTGAAGGGACGGGAGGCACTGAAGGGACTGGAGGCACTGAAGGGACGGGAGGCACTGAAGGGACGGGAGGCACTGAAGGGACGGGAGGCACTGAAGGGACGGGAGGCACTGAAGGGACGGGAGGCACTGAAGGGACGGGAGGCACTGAAGGGACGGGAGGCACTGAAGGGACGGGAGGCACTGAAGGGACGGGAGGCACTGAAGGGACGGGAGGCACTGAAGGGACGGGAGGCACTGAAGGGACGGGAGGCACTGAAGGGACGGGAGGCACTGAAGGGACGGGAGGCACTGAAGGGACGGGAGGCACTGAAGGGACGGGAGGCACTGAAGGGACGGGAGGCACTGAAGGGACGGGAGGCACTGAAGGGACGGGAGGCACTGAAGGGACGGGAGGCACTGAAGGGTCTGAAGCGACGGTTGGTTATGGACCATTTTTAATTATACAGGCAATACGAAGTTTGCCGGGGGTTCACTAGTCTATTATAAAGGTAGGTTCTTAGCGATAATTAGAAATTGTAATTGAATTTCAAATTTCAGAGTAAGGCCGCTGATCTTTTCAACTATACATTTACAACCATACCGTAAAAAAACTGTCACCCGCATTCTGTCACTTGTCAAGCTGTACCCATGTATGTATGTATATGTAGAAGGGGAGGGTGATAAAGTGAATCATTCCAAGAGACTATGAACACGTGTCCTTTTGAGTCTAATCTATGTCATGGCGGTTGCACACCATTCACTATATACACTACACACCATATACCACATTAACTTCCTCTTCCAATGCTTATCTCTTGATAGAGGAACATTTCCTCTACACTTCACACACTGATAAATTCACCAAATCCAAATCCCTCTACAAAATTAAAAGCCCAAAAGTGTGAAAAAAAAAATTAAACAACTCAAACGATGCTATGATATAATTTTTCAAAATAGGTACCTACTTTTACAGGTACTCATCCTATTTCCAAAAATATTTATTTCACGGGTATTCTGATACTTCTTCTTCTTCTTTCATTAGGCCCAGGGCCTGTTTTATGCTACATTTTCAGCCTCCTGTGATGTAGACTGCCAACTATGCGTCCTCGTGGTCTAGACCCCTCCGGTACGTTGTCTCGGGCTATCTTTGGGATCCTATCTTCGGACATGCGGCTGACGTGTTCATTCCAGTACCTTCTTCTTTGGCACCCCCATCTTACGATGTCCTCAGCTTCGCATTGTGATACTGATTTTTTTTATTTCACAATTTTGAAATGTTATTTTTTTGACATCAATTTCTCAACGGGTATCATGTAGAGTACACACGAGTTTCGTCATGATGTGTTTGTATGTTTGGCGTACGCTGTACGCCGTATACGCCACTAGCGTCTACAATCCGCATTCACCTGTTTCCAGTTCAGAAAGTCAAAGTTTCCGGTTGGCTCTCTGATTGGTTGAGATCTCATAGTATTAAGTCAAATGAGCTGTGAAATTTTATATTAAATGCGACAATTTTAAAAAAAAATATATAAATTTAATTTATAAATCAATTTATAAAGCAACTCGCTCACGCGAGTCGCTATTTAAACCTTACTTAAACCTAATCTATTTTTGTGTCCTCTCTACAGCCCAAACTATAAGTCCGATCGACTTCATATTTACATCATATGTGTAAAGTGCAAAGACCTAGAGCTGATTAGTTTTCCATAGACAAACATAAATTTTTCATGGTTTCATAATTTACTTTGTTTTTTTTTGTGTCCTCTCTATAGCCCAAACTATAAGTTGGAAACCGGGCCGCGTTGAAAACATCGTCCGTGTAAAGTGCACTTTAATCTGTCCTGACGAAGCAGCGGTTACGTCTCCGTAATTACTTAATATAAAAATATTCAAACGTGGTTGACACTAAGATATTTATTTGTTTTAATTTTATTAGATAAACTGTGCCACAAGGAAATATCTGCAACGTATAATGATAATTAGAATGTTTTTTGTCTGCTATAAATATATGAGTTATTTATGTTTTTGTCGCTCGAAAAAAATCTGTTTAATTTCTAAATTTGAATATTACTAGTTGCAAGTAACACATGAGATTAAACAAAAATTAATAAATATTTTAAAATATTTTGTTTTCTACATAAAATATGTAGGTGTGTATGTCAGGATATGATAGTATGGAGGTCAGTCATTTTTTCCTATCCAGAATATAAAAACAGCATGATGGTATGTATGTATGTATGTTTGGAGATTGAGTCAAAAACAGTTGGATAATATTGGTGAATCTACTAGAATATTCTCGAACTCTTCTATTTTACACAATGTTCACAACGGGCATGTAAAACTAATTGTATGAATCAGGAGCAATCCATATGAATAATGATAGCCTCGGCATATTGATTTGTAATTCTTTTGACTGTATTATATATGTCCTCGTATTGGTGCATTTCTTGGATAGCATATTTTGCTGCCCATATATTTTCCAACTCACAGGTACTATATCAAATATTAATTTAACACGCACCCAATAACAATTAACCATATTCTGTAAACTTGTGATATTTATCGTCACACAGATCCAGACTGATAACACAATTTTAAACTGTATCTGTAACTGTAACTGTCGGGACTTTTGTATTGGGAGTCTGATATTAAATCAACTGAGCCTCCATGGCCGTCAAAACAATAACACGTATAAAAATAAACTATATCACCATAATATGTTTGAATTTTTTTATTGTATTAGATTTTTTATTAGATTTTTTTTATTATATCATGTTGGCTATCCTAAAATAAATTCAATTTGTGTACATTCATTTCATTTATGCTGAGACCAGTCTGTTTACATTTTTATTTTATAGAATACAACAGCAAAAAATACAAATACAATGATAATTTTTACAGTGACACTTATAGTATTCTAAAATGTATCTATTACAAGGTATTCTATTACATTTTACCAATTTTGAAAACTGGATGGGAAGGGAGAAAAGTAGGAGGGTATTAAAGGGAAAGTATCGACCACTAGAAACTCATATTACAATTTATACCCCACGTGTAAAAGGGGCACAATTAAAAAGCTAAAGATGAGGACAACAAAATATCTTAAAATATTCAATAATTTGGATTAATGGGTTTATAGTTTGGTACTTATTCTTCAACTAAACATACTATCGCTATCGACAGTTGGATGTCATGTGTTACATGCAACTAGTACATAAATAATAAATTGTTTCTCCTCAACTTCCATCTTTTATACAGTAGGTATAATTAAAAAAAATCTTAGAAAAGAGAAACTGACTTTTTACATGATTTAATCAAATTTATTCAACTATTCCTTTTGGTTGTGTTGTTCAAATTCTCGATGGGTCGGTTGAAAGAAATTTCCATTTGCCAATAATCCCGCCATTGTAAATTCTTGTTTGAACATACATACCTTAAAAACAAATTCACTTATTTATCCAATCACAGACATCCACTCCGATCTGCTGAACGTATGGCACTATCCATCCCTGTAGTTCGGCTATCCATCCCTGTTCGAAGTACAAGGCTATGGAATTGTTTAAGTCCGAATTATTGCGTCGTCTAACTCACTTTGTATTTTCAAGAAAAAACTAAAGAAGGAATATTTATCCCTAAACACCTGGTGCCGTTTTCGTCTCCTTGTTCTTTCCCAATCCTTTTTTTGCTATGGGGTTTTCTTGTTTTTAATATTCATCTTAGTGTAATGTACATTTTCTTTGTTTTTATTTTCGCTTTATTTTGTTGATGTATCACATGTATAATTTTGTCATAATTTGTAATCAGGTTGGATGGAAGAAATTTCATAATGGCAATAAGCCCACCAGTGTGGATAACATTTGTTTATATTATGCACAAAAAGATAAATAAGTAAATAAATAAAACATTTATAAATAAATAAAAAAGGATAGGATTATAATAAAAGTGAAAGTGAGATAAAAGAAACATGTTCCATGTAAATATTTTTTTTATTTTACATGTAAATAATATTAAGTTTAACAAATAAGGAGGCACATGTGATTAGTCCGTGTGGTAAAACTGCCATCAAGTGGCAAATGCCAAAAAAATGTCAAAAATTGGATATGTCTGATAATAATCGTATTAATAATAACTAAACAACATTTGAATCAGGAAAGTGACACATCAAAAGACGAAGAATCCAACATTTTTGATTTGTAAAAATTCTGACCTTTTTCATAGTGTAACATTTCTGAGACGAGTTGTGTTTTTTTTTTATTTGTTCTTAAATAATTTCAAACAAAATATTAATATTCTCATAAGTGTCGAAGATAAATATTACAAATACACATCGTTCGAGATGAAGCAAGACCTTGTTGTAGTATATGTCATAACTAGAAAAATTAGAACCCTTAAGAATCAAAAGCTGTAAATTAATTTGATAAATAAAGTAGAAGTAACTTTTTAACTGTAGATAGGATTTTTTTTTTGTTATTTATTTTAAATAATGATTTATGTTTATTATTTAACATAAAATATTTGTTTAAAAACATAAACTACAAAAGGTATTTTTGATGAGTCTATCTGTTAAAACGGATTATGAATTATAGGATTTATATAATAAATCTTAAATTTACTGTGTATAAAAGGTGTAACAATTTTTTTTTACAATTTGAAGCTTTTGAATATTTGCTTTACCACGAGCGATATAAGATAATTTTCGGTGGATTTATTTAAAAAAATAACAGCCAAATTCTAAAATCACCCAACACTAACAAAAAAAACTTAAAAATAATAAATATTATTGTATCTACATAATATTATAATTAATATTGTAATAATTTATACAACGTTAGCCTAATCAAAACTCTTATATTATTAATTAATTATTCAGAATAAAATATTACATTGATAATAATTAATACGTACCAATTACAAACTAAGGATAGGTCGGTGTGCCCCGCCACATTGTTTTATTGGATATTGTCTTTGGCAAAGACACACGCTACACCTTGACTAATCTTGACAATAAGGCAATATCTGGCTACAATCGATACAAAATGATTCAAATCTCTAAATCAAGAGATCCCAAAAGATAAACAAGATTTATAAATAACAGAAATTCCATTGTGTACAAAATCTGCTGAACTTGAAATGGGTCCAGTCTACAGTCAAAAATATGCAAAGCCAATGCGATAAACATGAACGAATACTAAAGGATATATGTATTTATCTCATAAAGTTGAATTATTACGATAAAAGTTATGCAACAGTTGAAAAAAAAAAATGCTTAAAAGGAGTACCTCAAGGCTCACAACACTGTCATGTTACAAAAAAAAACGAATTTGTACTCATTTGGCTCTGTCAACAGTTTTGATCGGTGAAAGGATTGAAAATTGAAAGAAAGAAATTATCTACGGTTGAAAAATCAAACGTTTCTGTTGTATAGGTATTTTTGGGATTTCTTGATATAGAAATCTATAAATTTCGGCTTATCAACGTGTACACTACAATAGCGATTTAAGGCTTAAACATGATAATTCGTGATATTAAAGCGTTTGCTTATTAAAATGACGCTGCACAGAGCGAATTTTAATAAGGTGATATTTTTGATATTGTTATCAGGTTACATAAGACACATCAAGTGTGTATATATAGTGAAAAGAGTTAACTACACAAAATCAACTTAATTATTCGATATCAGAAAAGGCAACAAATGTAAGATATGACTCACAATATAATACACGATAATTATGTATTTAGATAAAAGTGATTGAATAGATTATGGATAAAAGTTCTTGTTATCGTAGTTTATCTGCACATTGAAAAGAGGACACTTTATTATGTGTATCAAAATTAGTTCGATCGATGAAATTTTTACCAATTACGTTTCAAATAATGAGTTTATCAGAAACAAGGTTATTATTTTTATTACAGAATCATTATTAACACAGCCTTGGATCCCAAGAATAAGACTAGAATCTGCTTCGACTCAAACGAGCTGAAGACTTGGTAAGTGATCATTACAAACTAAATTATATTAAGTATTCAAGAATGGAACTTTATAACACGCAAAATTTGTCGGATTGTGAATCAAAGAATATCTTGTAATTTCTGATTGGATAGTTCTCGTAATTTAGTCAATTGTAAAAAAAGGAAGCCAAAATAATTGTTTAAAGTGCCCATTCTTGTAAGTCTTATAACAAGTTATAAATATTATTGTTAGTCTAAGTATTTGTGTGTGACGTTACTGATAATTCAGGATATAAAATAAACACACACATATTGGTAGAAAAAAATCGGTCGACGCGGACTGGTAACCGTTCCAAACCGACATTTTTATAATTGGCACAATTATTGTAAACTTGTTTATGTGCGTTCGCAAAATACTCTAATATATTCCAAAATTCCAACACACACACACGAAAAACTAAATTATTAAAAGGTCTGAATACAAATATAAAATTAAGTTACAACAAATGGCTGCCAATTAATCAAAGACAAGTAATAAAAGGTATGTCAAAAATTAACTAAATTCAAAAAATATAATACATCTGGTAAATAAGACAAAGACACAAAATTACAAATAAATAGTTCAAATCATTATAGTACCTATTCGTACAGAACAAATAAATATATATTCAATCATAAGAGTACCTATTTGTACAGAACAAATAAATATTACATTCAAACCCGTAAAACTCCTAAGGATCTTTATACAACCTATTCTTATATCTTACTAGCTACTATGCAATCAGTTCAGGGCGTTTAATCATACCTTGTTTATTACTTAATTTAACTATAAATATTCTAGTAAACGAGATTAAAAATTATTTTCTAGCGATTCTTCACGTCTTAGTTCGACTCCTCCTCGACAGGCGGGGACTGCTTCTGCTTGCTTTGGTGCGTCTATTATTCGTCGTCATTTCGGGAACGTTCATCATAGTGTTCTGTCTGAGGTTCCTCTGATGTCTTTTATAGGATACGTTCGACGAATCAATAGACGGGACGTCGTTAACTTTCGACGGAGATCGGCAACGGTCGGCGCACTCCTCGCAGCTGGCTGCACCATTGGACTTGGTCGCGGAGCCCCCGGGGTCGGGGGTCGCTTCTCAGGAGGGTCCAGCGCCGCCGGTGGTGCGAAGGGTCTGTTCCAATTCCACGAGCTGTCCCATGAAATTGAGGTTGGGGGAGATGATGGGTCTCGCTAACTTGACCATCTTGTACGCCTCCACCATGGACATGTGACGATAGCGCATGAGATAAGCTATGGCGATGGTAGCACTGCGGGAGACACCGGCTTGGCAGTGTACGAGGACGCGGGTTCCAGATTTACGGGCGCTTTCTGCGAACAAAAAGAAAACAAAAATGTTATACATCTTGTAAAATAAACACAAAAAGAGATGAATAGATCAGTATATGGAAATGGAAATGATAAATGGAAAGAGACAACGTAAATTCAACGAAACTATGCGATCCAAATAAAATCAAATAAATAAATATTACTTATACTAATGCTAATAATAATGGTACATACTAATGTTTCCATCGAATTGCAGAAAAAGATTTCTTGTTTTACACCGATATTGACTTTATTCTATTTGTGAAACTGCATTACAAATTGTTCGGCCTGTCTCCTTAAAAAAATTAACAAATGAGTGACGTTTTAAAATAACATTTACGAGAGACATCATTGAGAAAAAAAAATAGCCGACACAAATGATAATATAAAAACTAAAAACATATAAATAAAAACAACGAAGTAATGAAACTATCAGGGAATGAACTAATGATACATCGACTAAAACAAACCATAAATAAAACGATAATTTGTACAGACTGTGCCGTTGTAGAACTATCGTAAACCAAACGCCTCCTCAGAACATCAGAGAGATCAGTATGTATTGGATTCGCAGCCACATTGGTTAGATGACGTCACTTTTATGAACAAGTTTACGTCAAAGGCAGTCGTAAAATTTCATTGTAATCTCGCGAATGTAAACAATGTCCAAGATATTATCATTTTACGACAGAAGACAATAATGATTGCCCAAGAGCATTTATATCAAATTCTATAGTGGAACAATATAAACAACCCAATGAGAACAGAATACATAGGAAGATGTTGTAATCAAGACTTCTAGGGAAACCCGTATAAGTTGGCGATCCAACGAAATCACTATGATTCCCAAAACTAATTATACTTCAAATTAACCCAAACATCAGAATTATATGCGCCATTTTCAGTTGCCAATTTCGATGTGATACAAATTAAGGGTTTTCATATAATATAACTTAAATCAAAACTAAGGTACTGTATTAAGTATATTCTATTGGAAAATATCTTTGACTCCCGACAGGGAAAAAAAATCCAATGTTTGCGCATATGCAATACTAAAAATATTCGATATTCTATTCGTCTCTTTTTATGAGTTCATATTCGGAAAATCTGCCGGTAAGATGTCTTCCATAACAATGTAATCAATTAAGAAGAGAATATATTTTTATTATGTGAAAACGTTGAACAATTATTTTAAAGTAGAGTTTTTTAAATATAAGCCATGAAAGGACATAAGAATTCTTAATGTACGATGCAGTAAAAATACGAAATGGAGCATCAAATGATGTGTTTAACAAACACCACAATATAATGAATTGATAAGACGCATTTAAATAAAGCCTAGTTATTTGAAAAAGAGGTCACAGGTTCGAAAATGAAACAACTGTGTATAGTAAAAACGAAATAGTAGATAATATTGGGACCGGATGAACAAGCACGTTGACCTTTCATTCTGTTAACTGTTGTAGGTACTAACTGCTATCCTATGGGTGCTTGTAGTTAAAATTGCCCAACACAGTCAGTAGCACACGATATTGTATTCAAATTAGATAAAAAATGTATGACGTACTACATATGAAACATAATTTCGTATCGTTTGAAACTTCGAGAAAAAGTAAGAAACAAGAACAAATTATATACACAATCCAAAAAATATAAATGATTCAAATAAAGAACATTCAATAAAATACTTTACAAGTAATTCAAATAAAAAAAACAAACAGTTATCGTGGTTTGGATTCGAATCAATTACAGAACAACCAGGGTAAATTAGATCCAAGAACTAATCGCGAAATTCAAATAAAGAACTAGAAAAGGTTTTTAAATTCAAACCAGTTGAAATGGAAAGCAATATCAACTGGTTTGAATAGGCATGATGACTAATTTTGAGAAACTATCTCACGATGTTTTTACGCATCCACTGTTTTCAAATATATATACATTTCTACATAAAATAAAGGTTTAGTAGCAAAAATTGCCATTTCAAAATCCAATTTGACATTTACGTCAAAAAACGCCGCATATTACTACTATATGTACTGATGAGCAAAAGTCTTTGTTCGATACAAAGTAATTTCATATATATTGTATATTGTATTGAAACTGTGACGTCATAATCTTTGATTCACTCTGGTGTTTCTCATAAAATGGCGGACTAACATATTTTGTATTTTTATTTTAATAATATTAATATTATTCGCTCTTTTAAAATGAAAATAAATATATTTTTTCAAATCTTTATAACCTATTTTATTTTATAAAATTATAATTTCAATGATATTTTCATACTGTCATCACGCCTATTAAAAACAAAATATTGTATTACTGCTTAACTAATTAGAAATATTTCAAAACATTATAATAAACAAATAATTTGAAAAATGGCTAGAATCATTTGTGACTTTAAAATTCCACCAAGGTGCACCGATTTGATCGGATAGTTTTTTTTAAATAAACTGTTTGAGTACTAGTAGGTAACTCGTTTTAGGTTTTCGTGTACCTTATTTGTCAACATAACAAGGCCCCATTAACACAACTAACTGATACCATAACGTATTGTTATCAGCGAGTTACTAAAAATAACGCAACGAAGCCACAGTAAATATGCGGGTCAAATAGGTGTCACACGAATGGAATATCTACATTTTCAATTGTAAATAAATGTTGTGGGTCTTATCGAAAGTAACGCAAGAAATTGGAATGATATATTTGATATAAATCCTAATATCCAAAACAAAAACTTTAATTTCCAATAATTATTGAACGATATTTCTTATTTATTTCTTTTATCCTAGAAAGCTACAGCTTAAAGTAATGTATGTATTTTAAATTTCATTATTTGTATGAAAGTTTAGACAAAAATGCTTTCTTTTACAATAAAAAACGAAACATGGTTGAATGTCATCATAATATTGATAAGTTAATTAATTTCTTTGTTTTATTTCTTGAATATGTTATCAATCTGTTTATTGTTGAATTTCCTTTTATCTTGAGGGGTTCCTTGGAAGAGATTGCGTTAAGACAATAAATTGTGCATTTTGTTGTAAATTCCGGCTCCCTGTAGATATCCCTGTAGTCTTAAATTTCTAGCTTGGGTAGGCAACTAAAGCTTAAATCATTCAAAGAAATATATATTCTAATTTTGTTGTATTCACAGTTCGTGAAGCAGACGTGTCTGGTAATGAAAGACATGTGCTATGTAGTAATAGTCTAGTGACTGAGTCTGAATCAAAGGTGAATTTCGTTCAATCACATGAATCGTTCAATCTGTTGCCGCTTATTGAAATTGTTTCGTTAGGTCGAATGCCAATTTTGTAACGAATTCGATGTTTATATTTTATAATCTTTCGTTGTAGATCAAATAATTTATGGTTGAAATTAAAGAATGTCAAGAAGTAGTCGCATTTCTGGTCCCTCCACCACACATTTTACTCAGTAGTATCAAGCACCCATTCACAGTAAATCTTAAATACACAGTAAATTTTCTCTAACATAGCGGCCTGACTGTGGAACGATATTCCGAATTTTGTGTTTCACCCTACTTTTTTCATTTTAGGTAATTCTCCCTGCAAATAGTGCTTTACAACCCGGGTCTTTTTAAGGCTCGAATCAATATTTTCTTCAACAGATTGCAAACCCTCTCCATCGCTACGTAGCGACATTATTCAGAAGAGCACAATGGAACCAAATCCTAATAGCCGGTGTCCCCTAAGGAGCCACATTAAAATATAGGTACTTTTATTACATACGACATTTATATGAAATATAAAAAATGTTTTTGACCGAATTTATTTGTCGGTATAAATATTTTAATCGTTCATAACGAACGAATCATTGAATGAAACCTGCAACAACATCACTATTGAGCGTCCGATGGACGAACGATATCACTGTTGGCAACACTGACAATACAAAGGTATGACTCACCACAATCTCCACCTTCATGTAATAGTAAGAGATAGGTACATACAACGTAACGAGTGGAAAATATTTTTCACTGTGTAACAAAACGCAATACAAACGATATGTAGTTATAAAAGTATCGACATCAGCTATACAAATACAATCATACATTATACATAGTACTATTAGTTGTACAGCGATCAGAAGCAAATATTACATAATGTTGTATTAATTAATAAATTAGATGAGTGGTTGCAGAGCGGATAGTCGTGAGTTCGAATCCTGCCGCGACCGAATTCGTTCACCTATAATACAAGCATTTATGCTTAGTTTAGGGAATGTATGAGGATGTATAAAATGTACTTGTTTCAAGGACATATTCATTCTTTAAAATAAAAAGAAAAAATTATACAAAAATACCAGCATTTTTAACTCTTACAAATCTATGATTGATTTGCGTGATATCACAAAAGGCCAATTGGCTTAAGTGTGTTCTCCTTAGGAACTGCCGCCCGGAAAAAAGGTTGATTAGCGTGTTACGCTTACAAACCAAAGATTGATAAGCGTGTTAATTACATTTTTATTGACAAACTTTTTAGCATCTCAATAGAGACGAAGTTTGGATATTGTAGAAGAACCAGGAACTCGAGGCACCTACCGGGCTAACGACCTGTCATCGGCTGGTTTACGTGCCATCGCTTTACGCGCTTGCGCAACGTTTACCGATTTCGCCAGTAAGTCAGGCCTAAAAAGATGAGATGCAGATCTCTTTTGGAATATATCTCTCTGTTCTAGTATCCAATAGGATATTCCAGTTACCTGACGTTTTTTAGTTGGTCGAGAAGTACGTAATAAAATATATAAAATATTATCATTACTTCGTCATTACACAAAAATGTTAAGTAACAAACAAAAATTGAATACATTGATTCAATATTATATTTTGTCTTGTGTATACAAAACTTTAAACAGTTTAAACAAATTTTGTATGTATTGCGAAAAGACAATTATTTATTTGAGTGACTCACCACACCGTTCAATAAGTAGGTAGGTACTTTAACAAATAATATAACATAACATATGCCACAATAACATATATCATAATATACAATTTTTATTGATTTTCATTTTACAATAATGCAAATGATTATATGAGCATATTATCTTCAACAGTCAACGATATGTGCGGACATTTAAATTAATAAACAGAGTGGGCTGTGGCCGACGCTTTACTCCTCACTGCCAAGTCACTACACAAAGTATTCAAATTTGGTATGGAAAATTTTCAACATTACCGTGAAATGAGTTTGTTATATTATTTTTGATTTAAATATTTCATTTTGAATACTTCAATGTCATTTCGTGAAAGCCGTGTCTTTTATAGTAATTCGAAAATAAAAATATATTAAATTATAAGTAAAATAAACATTAAAATAATAACATTTAACGAAAAAAATAAATGTATATACAATAATTATAATTTAATATGATTTATATTATAAGTGTACATACATACCTACATAAAGTATGTGTGTGGTCGACAGTATAATTGATTGATTCAGTATACTTAATAATATTGTTGTATTTATGTTGGAACGATCTATGTAGGTATATAATACCTAATATGTAGGTAAGTTGGTTCCTACTACAAAACACTTGTATCAATTTGTTCGCGTTAAACAACATAAATTGTGACGTCACATTTACATACAAGTAAAGTACCTATACAACGATTATTAATAATTGACACGCCATTATTAATAGTCAATTGTTATTATCTCAACACGATGAACGTCCTACTATGAAATTATGTGCCCCATGTACACGATGGAAATGTTTTTTTTTTATTTTAGAAAATAATTAAAAATTAAAGTATACAAACGCATTACGGCTATGGAACAAAGAAGGTATTTAAAAAAATAAATGAAAAACTGTGTGTCCACCGGGAATCGAACCCGATGTACCCGGCTCAGAAAAATGACATCTAACTGACCCCTGAAAGCCGACAATCTGACCCATATGCTTAAATTTGTGAAAACGAGCTAAGTAGTTAACGACATAAATATAGGTGCGTAGGTATAATAATAATAATAATAAACACTTCCTTGCACCCTGCGCAAGTGGCGAGTTTATTGCCGTATGGCAATTTCTTCCAACTAACCAGTGTTCCCAGCCCAGAGAAGCAATATTTGCGTGAGAAATGAATTTAAATAAATTTCTCCTCTACTGGGAATCGAACCCAGGACGCCCGCACAGAAATTGAACGGCTTACCAACTGTGCCACGGCGGTCGGCTTACATAAACTTAATAGGTATACATACATAAACTTAATAAACATCGAGAACCACGAACCAAGGTTGTTGGGCTGAGAAACCAACCTGCAAACGACTCAGCCATTGACCTATTATACCCATAAATGAAATTATGATTCACATGTATGATTTAATCACTTTTTTATAAGGTGCTAACCCACACGGTATAAAAACGGTAATGTGAAAATATTAAAAAAAAAACATTATCAAACTCGATATATATGGAGTTTTAAATAATATTTGAACGAATCGTATTGGGTGTGTTCAAATTATTTTTGCTAGTATAATACGGACGTAAAAAATATATCCAAGATCACTTATGGAAGATAATTAGGAATGACAAACCGTTCCCATGTTTGGACGATTGAAAAAATAATAAATGATGATAAGATATAGTCCAAAAACAACAGATGAAATTAATTGTGGACTATATAACGTAGATAACAGTACGAGTGTTTAATATAATTGTGGACTATATAACGTAGATAACAGTACGAGTGTTTAATATAATTGTGGACTATATAACGTAGATAACAGTACGAGTGTTTAATATAATTGTGGACTATATAACGTAGATAACAGTACGAGTGTTTAATATAATTGTGGACTATATAACGTAGATAACAGTACGAGTGTTTAATATAATTGTGGACTATATAACGTAGATAACAGTACGAGTGTTTAATATAATTGTGGACTATATAACGTAGATAACAGTACGAGTGTTTAATATAATTGTGGACTATATAACGTAGATAACAGTACGAGTGTTTAATATAATTGTGGACTATATAACGTAGATAACAGTACGAGTGTTTAATATAATTGTGGACTATATAACGTAGATAACAGTACGAGTGTTTAATATAATTGTGGACTATATAACGTAGATAACAGTACGAGTGTTTAATATAATTGTGGACTATATAACGTAGATAACAGTACGAGTGTTTAATATAATTGTGGACTATATAACGTAGATAACAGTACGAGTGTTTAATATAATTGTGGACTATATAACGTAGATAACAGTACGAGTGTTTAATATAATTGTGGACTATATAACGTAGATAACAGTACGAGTGTTTAATATAATTGTGGACTATATAACGTAGATAACAGTACGAGTGTTTAATATAATAAAGGATGAATATAAAAAAAGGTGGAATAAAAAAATTAATAAGCCTGGTTAAACAAGGACATATACATCTTCCTACATTCCCTAAATTAAGCATAAATGCTTGTGATATAGGTGAACGAAATCGGTCGAGGCAGGATTCGAGCTCGCGTCCACTGGATTAGTAGCCCAGTGAGTTAACAGCTCTGCCATCGACCCATGTGAATCCAACCAAGCTCAGGAGACTTAAAATTTGAAATTTTTATTTTCGAATTGGTAAAAAGACACACCAGTTTCATAAAATGGCATTGAAGAATTATCAAGTTTTCATAATAAAATATTTAAATAAATAAATAATTGAACAAACTCATTTTATGAAAATGCTGAAAATTTCCCATACAAATGTTGAATATTGGGTGATTTGTTAGTGAGGAGTTTAGCGTTGGAAACAACCCACTCGTTTATTATGGAAATCAAAATATTTTTTTAGTATAAACATTCATGTCTTGACTAAAAACAAAGCTGAGTACAAAATACCTAATGATGTCTCAATTATTAAAAAAAAAATGTATATATTTAGATTCTCAATTTAGTGTGATTTACTTATGTGAATTCAGCCAGCAATCGGTATTTTCATAATATTTTCATATCGGTATACACTTAGGTGATAACTTAGGACGAAATCAAATAAGACACCAGATTTTAAATGATAAAAAAATGCATAGTACTCGCAACAAAAAATCGAAGTACCGCAATACCGGTACGGTATAAATTGGTGGCAACCCTGCACTCGGTATGTATAAATTGGTGGCAACCCTGCACTCGATAGGTATGTCTGATCTAGACACTGGACACCTTCACCGCTGTATGAATCATCATATCGTAGACCCAACATGTTCTTGACATCAATATAATATTGTCTTTACAATTATCAATATATCAAAGATTTTAATTGTAATAGTGATATGTCTAAAATGATTATTTTGTGAATAAAAATTGTTAATCGAGTAATTTAATGTAGGTATGCTAGTGAAAAATCTATTATAAATGTGATATGTGAAGAAAACTTCGAAAAGGGTGTTTTATTTATTTCGTTGTGGGCACTTCGTAACAAATCAAGTAAATAATAAAATTTTAAATCGATAATTTAAATAATAGAGACTATAAATTTCGATTTATGTTTTCTGTGTGGATTATATTATTTGTTATAAACGATGACATAACATTTAAACATTACACAACAATCTATCGAGAGATAAATATTACTTATATAAAAATATACTTTCACTTAGAAATGACGTAACGCTAAGGTATTAAAGCTGACTAAATGTCATTACTTGGTGTCCATCTTGAAAACGTAATATCCATAGATACATAGGTAGATATAGGTAATTATTATTTAAAAGAATTTTGTCCATTATCCAAGTGTCGATTTGTTCAAGAGAATTTATTTATCTTAACATATCGACATAGTTTCAAGCACTGCGTGTTTTGTATGGCCAGATCTACGTTTTGGACAGTTTTTCCTACTTCCATCCTTCCATGTATAGAACAGAACACTAACCTAGAGGCTTCGCAGCATTTTAAGTAATTTTTTTTATTCACAATAAGCATGTTTTTTACAGAAATGGTTAAACAATAAAGGCACAGCAAAATAAAGCATTTAAAAGAGACAATGGAAGGGTTCACACACGTACACATCCACGTTTTACTTTTAAGTTTTGCTGTCAGTTAGCGTTTTTGCTCTCCAATATGTTAGGGATAGTCCCTGTGTTGTATTGGGAGCAGTCATTGTTATATACATGTCCTCGTCTTTTGGAACAGATTCACTTGCATGTTCCGTCAAGACTAGTAGTAGTGCATGTTTTACCATAGAAAATGTATGTACAAATTATTTATTCAGCTCGCCAATGCAAAGACTTTCAAGACTTGCAAATCAGTTTGAACAGGCCGATCGATGTATTTGCAGCGGGCCATAGAGTATACTAAAAAATAAATAAATTATTGTTGCGATATTCCGATTGGTTTTGTAAGTCTTCGGGTATTGACTGCAGTAGAGAGTAATGAGTGAGTCATGGCACGGTGCTATGTCTGTGTGTGTGTATGTTAGTGCTATGGTGCAAGATGACGGGTATGCATAGTTAGTTGCCTTGCCGCGGGGCTGAACAACTTAGACTGTAGAAAGCCGCCGACCGGCCTCGAACCGGCATCTCAGTGTCTCGCGCAACACACAGCCACAAACGGAAACCGTCAATATACAAAACGAACAGAAAAAGGCAGACATATTATTTTTCTTCCTTAGATTTATTTCCTCTACTGCTGGATATAGTCCACTTCTAACTGCTACCACTCTTATACCTTCTGCATTGGCCATTTGGACAATGTCGTCAATCTATCATTTAGAGTCTTTCAATACTATTAAACTGCTTATTTAAGGGTCATTTATTTATCAATTTTATGAAACAATAATTATGTAAGAGACTCCTCATATGAGACTTCTCAAAACGCTTATAAGAGGATATTATTTAATTTAAATAAAATCAAGGCAATGACGTTATAAGATTCGTCACAGAACAAGTAAGATCAAAATAATGAATAAGCTAAGATATTTATGTTGTTGATCTAAGTTCCAAGAAATTAAAATATTTACAACAGATCTATTTACGTCACGTTCCAATAAAACACAAGTAAATAGGCATATTTTCAGTAAAGTGCCTAAAACGTTTCACTTACATAATATATTCGCTATAGAGTCTGTATTGTTACTAATAGTTGAGTCATCGCTGAGCACCGCTAAATAAATTATCGGCAAAAGACCTTCACACCGGAGAGTATCCTTGTCGTGTGCGAGTTGCGGGAAATTAAAACTGCTTCTCGAGACACACATTATGAGTTTTAACAGAACGACAATTGAAATACACAAGTCTCGATGAGTCACGGTAGAACCATTACAACTGATTAATCTATAGGAAAGCATGCGGAGACCTTCGAAATTGACTTCGAACTTCCTCTTGCAATTTCCAGACTCCGTTGAACTGTTAATGTAAAGGTCAGAGAGCAGGAAAGCGAAACATAAAAACGCGGAAATTATCAGCCTAAAATGGAAATAATCAAACGAGACAACTTAACACTGTTGTGCCCATAAATCGATTGTAATACAAACTAATGTAATTAATTATATACCAACAAAAACGAAGCAGGAATTTATCTTTCATAAGACACACCGGGAAATAGGCACCAACGGGGTTTAAGATCTGTCAGCGACTGGTTTATGCGTTCAATTTATGATCCTTTTTGATTCATACCCGCAGAAAAATAATAGTTTAGTCCTCTTATCGACATCGCCTGAAAAAAATCACCTAATATAATGGCGTCTTTTTCATTCAGACTAGGCTTAAGCATCAGCTCGTGATACTGAAGCTGTGACAGCAGATTGATGACGCACTTACTCTAATTAATACAGTGATTTCATTGACAAAATGACCAATTAGGTATATAGTTACTGCAACAAAAATATGGTCACATGGATGATATTATAGGTACCTATATATAAATGGAACTGTATTGGTACTCGTATAATAGTAAGACAAACTATCACACACAGACAGGTATTGTGTTATGACGATGATAATAATTAAGGAAATAATATCGCAGAACTTCCTATTACAACTGTTTAAAGGTCATGTCATGTTATGTGGCCATGCAAATAAAATGTATACATATTATATGCAAAAAATACGTACTGAGTCAGCCAAGTTTATGAATCGAAAGTCACTGAATATTTTCCCGAAGAAGTTGATACAATAATAACTAAAATTCTAGTGTGATGGCCCGGGAAGCTATTACTATATAAGGAATCGATGTTTCTAGATGAAAAAATTATCAATCTTATTTGATTCGTAAGAATACAGCTCAATAAAACTATGTCTATCTATATACATACTATGACACATATCGTCTTGCACAGGATTGAACTAACCTAGTGAAAGTTCTGCATACAAATGAAACAATATTCTCCAAATAAGCAAACAATTCTGAAATTATTGAATTAAATCGATTGAGACTGATTCAAACCCGAGGCTACTGAATTGTTAAATCCAGCAATAAATTGCAGTTCATATCCTTCCTGAGAAAGAAGCGGGTTCTTCGAAATCTATCAAATAACTCGTTCGTGGTTTTAAACAATGTTAAATGTAATTAATAAAATTGCATTTAATGTTTATTTAAATAATGTTTAAAGGTATTTAAATTAATTACGTTTAGTATTGTACATCATTATATATGCGGAATTCCGCAAGATTCAGTCGCAGGGCCTCAAAAATATGTAGATTTTTTTATTTTCTAATACATTCTCTCTGTGTCCGGAATAAATTAATGCTCTATATAAAATAGATTCTAAAACACTCCCGAAAATACAATTGTAAGTTACACAAAACGTCTTTCCTGTCATATGTATTTACAGACGCGCTGTCTAGCTATTCAAAATTAGCTCTGTTGTGATTATGAAGTATATTTACTGCCATACCCACTCGGCGAGGTTCGCTTGCAGTTAGCCTAAATATATACAATGTCGTTGGAGACAAATATGGTGAGATACCCCCGTGACTAAGTCGCGGACCAAAGACGGGAGGAGAGGTTGGGATCGGCAGACAGCCTGTAAAATGGTGATGCCGACACGTCTGCAACATCGCCAGATGTTTTGTTTACTAATAATAATACCATGTCATCCTTGCACATGTGCAACCGTCGGACAGCTCACAATACCATCAACTTCCTTCAGAGTTAACCACACATTGTATGTAGGTATACCAGCAATAATTCGACAGGCAAAATAGTTTTCATGATCCATTGTGATGTGTTGCAATAATGGACATATGTCGTTTAGTTTTAGTACAATGTACTCGTATGTTTTATTGTTTGCCGTTGTTTCGGCAAATATTTATTTGATAACTCACAGTCAACCTGCAATACTCAAATTAATGCATAAATCAAACTTTTTTACTTCATACTAAGTTTGTACTATACTACATCATGCCATACCCCTGTTCATATAATATTATTTCGACTTGACATATTTGTGAGTAACCCAATTTATAACTTCACTCCTATCAAATCTGTATATTCTGTATTAACAAGCAATATGAAAAATAAAATATTAATAATTTTACGATCTAGGTTTAAGACTTTTGATTCGGATATTTCTACTATTGATAAACATATCTTTGAATGCACGTAAACTAGAAAGATTGCTAAATATTATTTAAGTTCTATAAACAATGCCATATAAACAATAAAATATAATTATTTGTTGGACGCAGATTATTATATTTTACAACAAATGTAATCAAATCGAGAGGGTCTTGTGTGTTATATTGAAATTTACTTCTTCTGTTTACGCTACAAATCACCATGATTTATTTGAATCTGATGTTGACAATAATTTCGGTCGAAGAGTTGAAATCAATGACGTGGCCGCGTGTATTGATGCGGGTCGCCCGCCAAATAATTGAAATAACGCAACAGATGTGTGTTGTTTGGTAGTTGAGTGAGCTGGTCCGATGGGCCCTTATATAACTAAAATGGGGTCCCTAGTATTCGATGTACCTCCTCTAGCATATATCACATCACAATCAACTAAAACTTATATACTCGCATCGACTTTATCCGTTATGAGCTCATTGTTGTTATTGTTGGTGTGTATGTATGTGTGTGTATTTAACTGTTGGGTCATGCGTCATACCGGGACGATGTGTTAATATAAAATATCGTGCGCTTGGTTCAAACGCACAAAATGTTTATAATTTTATTTGGACACATCAGACTTTTGATGGATTGCTCGCTAAACAGAGCACCGAAGGCGACACGTCAGGTCAAGACATTATCCCAAAATAGGTCATTTTGACGAACGTCAGGAAATATCAGTTTGCACACAATTATGGCCCAGTATTTCAGTCGGCCCTTAGGAGTTTAACTCAAGTTTAACAAAAATATTGCATATTTCAGTACCTAATCTTCCCTTAAATACGTCACTAAACGACAAATATTTAACTCAACGTTTCTGGCGGATCGCGTGTCTTAATCTTGAGTTAAGTATTGTTTCTAGTCTTTTTCGACAGGTGGCGTACTAATCGCCGCACGCTTTAATGTTTTATTTCATTTTATACTACAAATAACTACGCATAATAATTATAATCATGATTTATTTTTGTTGTTAAAATAAAAGACGATATAGAAGTGGTTCATGTATTTAATATTTATTTTCTTTTTTACATAATTACAATGTATTGCCTGACAACAAACGAAATAAACTGTCAGCCATGAAACGTCAGGCACGCATTTTAAAACTTCATTTTTGCGATGTTTTTTCATCCCACTTTTTAAATTGATCCATCCTGTTTCTATATATATAATGTGTATTCTTAAATTTTCTACATAAGACACTATTTTACCATTATCACTTAGTTCCATATCCATCTGTAAAATGTACATACATTTTGCATTGAAGAACTACGTACGTAGTACATATTCAATGTCATTTTTTCACTACAATGTTTGATTTTAATTAAAAAAAACATCGATCGGTATAAAAAATTGAAAAAGTAACATGCTGTGTAATGAAACAAATAAAATAATGTGTTGTTATAATAATAAAATAATATTTAGTCACAGCTTCGCGTCACGTATCATTTAAGGTTATTACAATTTTGACAGATCGACAGATGCGTTATAGACAATGACCATAGAAAAACGTAAAATATATCTATAGTTGAAGATTACGTAACTGACGTTTCATTTTGCACTGAAATACGCGAATGAAATTTAATCTTCCCTAAACTTTTGACTTGGATTACCAAATCCAACGATTTAAGGGCCAACTGATATCTCGGGCCTATGTTATTTGGCTTTAGTCCAATTCTACAGTTTTATACTTATTTCGCATATTAGAGGCGAAATAATTAAATTAAGGCTATTTAAACATTTATTATGATTTATGATAAGACGTTTCCTAGTCTAACTGAAATTGATAGTAAATATAGCAGAAATGTTTTTTTTAAGAAATGTTCGCCGGAATAAACAGACAGATGTTTTGTCCCTGATATCTATTGTATAAGTTTCAATATATAATATTTGATAGGTAACGATGGGCTGGGCTCCATCACCGAGAGGCGACAACACAAAAGTGGGCCGAGTCTCTAGAGCGGAAAATCTCCCTATTGTTTAACCGCGCCTTATCAAATTCCAAATTCTGTATAGATAACAAGCGAGCTTTTGTTGATTCCACCAATTGAACAGATATATAATACATTTTATCCGGATGTTTCGAGATTCGCTACGAAACAAATTAAAAAATATATATTTCAGAACCTTTCATGCCAACTGCACATCCTGAACTGAGTGATTGAAATATTCCTGAATGTAACAGGAAGAACAAAGAGCCAAGGATTTCAAAAGGAACATAATAATCATCATTGTACGAAGGTACCCCCCTGAGTCTTTTGAATCATAACGAATGGAGATTGGCGGTGTTATATTTTTTTGTACACGTATTACATTTCAAAGGACCCTACGACGTTTTATTCCCCGGATGAGTCATCCCAAAACGGGCCACATATTATTAATGGGGTACCGAGATAAGGGTGGGGAGGGGTTGCATCCCGCGGATCGCTCAACCCTCAAATTACCATAACAATTATCCTGGAATACGTCACCATAACACAACGTTCGAACAGGGTAAGTACTTACAAACTGTCATAGTACATTGTAGATTGGGGTTGTCAGCAGTCAGCAGTTAAAAATAAAGGTTTTTCATAAAATAATCATAAAAACATGTGACACTACTCCACGTATTTTTGGAATAGAAAACTAAGTTTATAGAATAATTATAGTGATTAAAATCATAATAATCTCACAACAAAGGACTTTTTTGGGTCGATACAGGTAGACGCTACTTTTAAAACCTGGTGATTGGTTAATGTTGAAAACAGGAGATATAAAATGAACAGCATAAATAAATACACGAAAATTCACCAAAAAGAAAACCATGCTAAAGTATGGTATAAACATGACTGGATTAATAAAATTAGATAAATACACGACTAACAATTAAAATGTAAAATAGAGTAGAAAGAAATGAAATGTGAGAGATCTAAATCTAAACTTGAATGATTAATATTATTAATCGACATTAAAAGAGCCAAAATAATGGATGTCAGTTCTAGGTTCTAGAGGATACATATTAACAGCCATCATACGGAAGATGTACATTTTTTTTATATTATACCTACATACCTTCAAGTAGATACGCAATCACGGACCGGAGACCACAAGGGTGGAACAAAAACACCCCCGAGGCTCGAGTTATTTCCTGTGATTTTTTTAAGTACATACCTGACTATCTGTTCCGCATCGTTCACACACAATCGAACACCACGGCGGTTATTTGTATGAATCATTGCACTGAAATTAAATGTTACCCCAAAACATGCAACAATACTTACAACAAAACCAACTTATTTACTTACTATCAAGGATACAACTAATGGTGATTCATGGATAAATCACCGTGACATGATACGATAGTTTAATCATGACATGTTAATGTGTTATTCAATAATGAAATAGATAAATTAAATAAATATAAACAATGTACCCAAGAGTAATTATTAACCACCTAAGTACACGCTATTCAGCTATCACTATGTCGGTATTGCTGCAAAACTTATGTTTTTATATACGTTTCCATTTGTGAGTCACATAATTTATGTAAATGCAACTGATGTCTGTAAAATAAAAAAAATGACTCAAAGACAAGATAAAAGTAAATCGTCAACAGAACTTGCCAACATATTAAAATAAAACTAGTTGCATGTAACACATGAGATCCAACTGTCGATGGCGATAGTATGCATAATCAAAGAATACGTAGGTACCAAACTATAAACAACACAAATGAATAAATATTTGAAGATATTTTATTTTCTATATAAAACATGTAGGTATGTTTGTCAGGATAGGATAGTATGGAGGTCAGTCTGCTTTTGCTACACAGAATATGAAAACAGTATGATGGTATGTATGTATGTATGGAGATTTAAGTATCAAACTATTAAGTCTTCTTACATATTGTGTATAGGCGACTACCATACAAATTGTATGAAGTGATGTCGTCACTAAATTCAATTTTTATAAAAATTGTTAAAAAAAATTGAGATGTGCTAATACAATGTTTATATTTTTTATATAAAATTAAATGATCTAGTTGGGGTGTTTCGGCTTTTTTCGATATTTAAAAAAATGGAAATATAGGCAGTTAAACTCATAAATTTAAAATAAAAAACATATTTTTGTTAATAAAAAATGTTTGAGATACTCTGGAATTTAAAAAAAAATTGATTTGAGATTTTGTATTTGTCTATCTTTATACCAATTTTCAGCGTTCTAGCTTTTATGGTTTCTGAGATATATGGAAAAATAAAGTAAAAATTCAAAAGTTGATAACCCCTGACTGAAACAAAAATTCACAATTCTGAGTATAAAAGTTTTGTAGGCCTATAACTGTTTATATATTCTGAAAATTTGGGCTCTGTAAATTCAGCGGATCAAAAGTTATAGGGGGGGGGACACACAGACACACACACACACAAAACTCACATAAAATGTTCTACTCCGAATTCTGAGTAAATCCATATACAGGAACATATATGCTGCGAGGCCTCTAGTTGGTGTTATTAGCATGCAAAAAGTCCACTACACCATACAAAATTTTCCTTCGTACACGCATCTTGGCTTAATTAATTGAATTCTCATGAACGAATCGACAGTTGGATTACTAACATAGAAAGGAAATAAGTATCTAGAAAATTGAACCAAAAAAATATCTATTAAGAAATTTCAATGTCAGTGCGCTGGACTAACATCAGGATCGAATCCTGCATCCTCCCATTTCATTCCTTGTCCCAAGTCCTTGAACAGATTAGAGGACGGATGTTGAAAGTAGGTACTCTGAATAATTTTCCTGCATCAGGTATTCAGATGTTAGGAAAATTTACAGGAATGGAACAAGAAGAGTAGCAGACCACCGAGCATCTGTGTACATATGAAAATCATTTGAATGTGGAGTTGACGCAATATAAAAAGGACATATTATTTACTTTTATTATTTAAAAAAGTCGCAACATAATATTTCTCCGATGAACCTAATAGCTGGCATGGAGAAGGAATGAAATTGTAGATAAAACTAAAAATAAAACATCTCGTGGGTTTTTTTAATAATAAAAAGAGTAAAGACCTTTTTGAATTTCATATAAAACACGATATGTGCTACTCCGCGTGTCTCTGTTTCAAAACCAAACGCAATTTGATCAAAATACTATCTGAATTAATCATCTGTATGAGACGTAAAGATATGTCTGGTGATGTTGTAACAATTATTTTTACAAGTACCTACTCTATGTGTGATTAATTTACCTCTACGACTAATGCACGGGGAGGCGCCCTTTATCGGCCTACAAGTGTCACAGGTGAAAATGTAATTAGTCACACACATCACACACGCGTAACAATCACTCGGATTGTCATACACGAACGACACCTGCTGTCATAATAGTCATAGGATTGGTCATGGCATAGCCATTGATTCGATCACCAAAACACAAAAAATGAAATAACTCGTGAAAACAAAAAAAAGCTTTGAAAGTCAAAGAACGGTATAAATGAAGTGAATTGTACGTCAAAATGGAAATGTGGAGTAAAGTTCAATTATAAAATTGATTGAAAATATTTATGAACAATTAGATCATATTTTCTATATGTCTGCAAATTGTGACTATATCAATAAATATGGTTTTATTGCGTTGGGAATCATAAAATATAGAACAATAATATTATAAGAAAATTTCTGAAGTCATATTGTTTTTTATTTCATAGATAAAAACGCCATTCATTTTAATTCAATGGCGCGTATCATTCACAACACCGTGACACATAAAACATGTCAATTAAAATGTATGAGTTCATTCAGTGTAATATAATATTATTGGTTGTGAAAACGACTGCTTCCAATGCATTCATACAATTAACTCATAATGGTAATGCATATTATTATAATATATCAGTCGTTGACGGTAATTTGACTGATTATTTAGCACAATTACAATATACCGTCTGACTAGAAATTCTAGGATAATTTACGACATTTTCAACTTCTTCGCTATGGTGGCTGAAATCAAGATATCTGCAATCATCATTTGATTCTATGGGTCAATTGTTTAAAACAAGTTTCAATTTGTGTACTTCGAAAATCAGTCCGTAACACTAGATCTTACAGAAAAATTAACCTAGAACGACGAGGATTTGGATATATTCGCTAAAAATCAGAAATTAGATTTTTCTAAAACCCTCAAAGTTCTAGAATATCAGTGTTATGTGAAAAAATACACAGTAGGTACGTGCATTTTTATGAATCACGAACAATAAGCAAAATCATCAAAACACATCGTCAATACTCAGTAATTCAGATACATACAATTCACAGCGAAGAGTTGGATATCTGCCGAATTAGCTATTGAAGCGATTAACAAAGAAAAGATTGCGTGTAATCAACTAATTTTGGGTCACAAACGAGACGCTTAGAGTCGTATGTATAACTCATTATCTTTCCCACGGACTTGGATTTCATACGTTGTAAATAAATAAAGAAGAAGAAGCAGGTCTGGCTCGCCTTGCACGACGGTGACCCGTCCCACACTCAAAAGACGAACCGCTCGGATGTTATTTACCAGATAAGAGATGACTAATAAAGAATGTATACTTATGTTACAAACATGACCGTAGGTAGAGAGTTATATGAGTGTTGTAGGTATCCTCCGATTTTAATGCAAGGAGAAAACGTACGCAGTTTGTGAGTAATCCACGAAGAAAAACAGAGATATGACATTGGCTCCGAAAGAAAAACAAACAAGACGCAAATGAAAACAGCTGAGATTAATGAAAAGTCTTCAGTGTGATACAAATTGAATTAGTCACTCTCAGCTGCCAACCGCCAAGAGAGTGTAGGACTCTAGAAATTATTCGACAAATAAAACTAATGACCATTTAAAAAGTTATTCTTCATATGCAGCTGATGCAAATGTAAAATAACTTTATAAAGATATGAAGAAATTTATAACATAATTATATGTCCATAACAGGCTTCAATGGTACAGAAGATAAAGGAAACTCGTATGACAAAGACCTAAAGTAGATCCTTCACAACATCCTGCCATGACTCACGAACGGATAGATATATTCACGAACACAAAAGGTTTTGCCACAATACCTAATACGACAAGAATATGAAAAAAGGTTCATATTTTATGAGATTTATGAAATTAATCATTTCAATTCGATAGCGTTGAAGACAATGGAAATGATGGGAATGTCTAGCACTAAATTATTTTATGAGTTCAAGAGAATTTCTAAAACAAAACTTCTGTTTGTTTATCTAATAAAAATACACGAACGTTTTATGATGAATCATTTATCATAATTATATAATAAGCGAGTGTAATTCATAATACGTCGATTAAGATCTCTCTATTGCTGCCCGTTTAAAAAAAAGCATTTTAATCAAACCGTTCTCAACGCCTACTGCCGTGAATGGTTCGGTTGATTCATCCATTTCCATTCATGTACATAAAACAGCTGAAGCAGGAGATGTTCCCCTCATTCACAGAATATATTGTATTATCCTAAATGGTGCTTAAACATCGCTACCATATGTGCGCGGCGAATGGCAATTTGCGTCCCCAAACTCTCAGACAACTCCAGATAAACTCAGTTTGCAGTTTGCATCAGCCACACGGCGAAGGGTCGACTTATTCAAATTAGAAATCGCGAATATTCTATACATATTATAAAGAAGGGACGGATGGAATATAATGCACTTCTGATAATAGTTGGGGAGTTGTATTATCAACGCTGTCAGTTGAAAAACAATGTTAATATATTTGTAAGGCACCTGCTGGCTTATCAACATCCCTACAAATGTGTATCAATTACGTCTATACATAAAATTTTGTCAGAATAGCTTGCGAATACGAAAAAAAATGGAAACAACAGATAACAGGTTCTTTATTTCAAAATCAAACAAGTTTCTACAGCAGCAAATCAGTATCCATCATTGCAATCAAATTTATGATGCGGAAATCTGACACTGCAAATGTTATGCATAAGACCGTTTTAAAAAATCTTCACATTATTTTTCGAATTCGACAACATTCAGAATGTATCTAGTAATGTTAGACGTAGATGTGACAATACAAATATAATGCAAAATAGTTAAGGTAAGGTAAAAGGGTTATAATGAACCAGAAAGACAGTTTTTAAACGAGAACCGGGCATTGGAAAAGAAACCAATTCGTTTCTCTACGAGAAATAGAACCCACGCCTATATATGTAGATTACACAAAACAACGCACGAATGAATTCATAAATGAAAACATATATATTATTAAGTATTCATATACACTTTCGTTCCATCGGATCGATTCTGAATGGTCGAGTGACTTTTATTTAAGCTGCAGTCGCTAATGAACGCATACCACGTGCGCACACGGCTCGACACGTGGAGATGACTCACTCGGTGCTCGCCTATATCTGGAGGCGTCCAAATCAAAGCAGGCCGGCTGGCTATTTCTGGAGGAAGAAAGGCCGGCGGTTTCTACTACTCTTCAGAGGCAGGGGGGAACGACAGACCTAAGTGTTACGCAGCTTCTCTCGAAGAGGACGTGTCTCGGCTAATTCTGGAGCCGCGCGGCGCGGGTGAAGGAGGACGAATAGGAAATGTCAAAATGTGGAAAATGCGCCGAGATTCGAGGCGTTAGTCAGCCGAGTAATTTGGGACAGCTCTAGAAATCTCAGACACGAGGGCGTTCCTGACTGAATTACCGAAAAAGGAAGTAAAATATAAAAAGACGAAATGAAGCCATTCATTACGGATTTTTCAAACAGTATATTATTGACCAAATGATTTTTTAAAGTTCACAGATTATTAGGCATAGACTAAAACTCTATACGATAGTATATATTTATAGTACCTAAATAGAACGAATAAACTGATCATAGCAACGAGGAAAGGAAGGGAATCCATGGGCGCTGAAGGAATATAGTTCAAGAATTAATTGATAAAGTTCAAGAATTAATTGACAATTCTAAATATTTTGTGTTCATAGAGTGAAAATACATTTAAAAAATAGTATGAATATAATATGGTAAATATTTGAAGTAGTATCGGACTACTCAAGAAAAAACGAATTTTTGAAAAACGAACTTTTGAAATGTTGATGATGTTAATTTTTTTTTTTAATTGAAATTAAAAAAATGAAAATAATAATTTTACGATAGTAATAAAAAAAGCAGCCGCGTGACATTGAATTATCTGAAATATCAACAAAATGATTATGTACGATTATTTATCTATGAGACAGTAAGTACATAAGTATGTTGGTATAATACTTTGATAAAACCAAAACAAAAAAGGAAAGATTAATTTTCTAGAGATAGTATTATTCATTTTACAATTAGTGAGTTTTAAAAATAGAAATAATCTTTTAAATTTTTTTTAAAGTAACAATGTAAACAAAAGCATACAAAATATATTTTACATATACTTAATATGATAGACAATCTTTCAATAATTATTGATACATAATTATTTCAGAATCATAAAAATATATCAACATATCATCGTGGTGTAGACAGATAGAAGTGTAGTGTAGATACGGATATTATCTTATAATGTAAATTAATGTTGTCAGAATGAAACTTTGTCAGTGTACCTATAAATAAATAATATGATGAAAAAATATCAGATTAAGTTATATTAAATTAAATGATTTATCCATTATTTTTATATGTTGTATTGGGATATGTGATAAGGATGTTGTGTAATAAATTTTTAATTGTTGTTAGCCTTTGATTTAGTTTTGGTATTATGTATGCAATAAAAACATAACAAAAAGCGAGAACATTGGCAACGATGAGAACTTGTTATCTGAAAAAATTTAAGAAGTTAAGTGAAATAGGAATGAAACCTTATTCTTTTAGGACAATGGTTAATAAATAGCATATATATGAATGACAAAATAATATTAAAAAAGCCAACCCAGCGAGTTTGTATTATTGAAATATTAGTATAATAATAACATAAAACAAGTCAAGTTATCGAGTGGAAGAATCTGGAATAGTTGAGCAAAGGCTGTACGACGGCCTTTCTATATCACCCGATCACCTTGCTAGGTCGCCAGGTCTTGCGTCTCCCTCTGGCCGCATCGACAACCCACGGCACAGACAGAGACGCCAACACTAACGCGGTCGGGTCAACATTCCACGCAACGACTTCAACTTCTATTAAACCTTTCCGGTTATCTCTAGAATGTTTGAGTTTCGTATAGTAAACATGGAAGGCTCCAAAGACCATTTTCCCCTGCTCCAAAGTTGTTTTATTTCCAAATCAAACGTTAACAATAATATTAAGTACTACGTGTAAAATGGCTCGACACTATTCCGGTTTAGTATAATAATATGATGCAACTCTGCAAAACTCAATTATAATAATAATTGTTCTGGATCTACCCATTTCTAAATATAATAAAAAAAAAAAACAAGTTAACAATAGACTGGGACATAGTAACAACAAAGATAATCGTGAAAATCAATAAGCCAACACGACAAAACGAAACAGGAAGAAAGTATGAAGCGATGTAAGTACCTACATCACTAAAGAAAAAAAATATTTTCAAGAATTTACCACTGAGACTTAGATGGACTAGAAATAATTTAAACAGTTAAGAATCATAATATACTGCAAATAACTATTAATAATCTAAAACAGCTTTGGTCCATCAAGCAAATCACGTGAGAAGCATAACTATTCAAATTAAGAGCCAATAAGCGACAGTTTCCTGGTGGAAACAAAACGATAAGAGAAAGTAGAAGTGAAAAACAAAACAGCCTTGAAAAATAATCTTAATCCAATATGAAATGATAAATAGGAGAAGTTTTAAACGACTAACGAAATATTTACAAAAATCAGCAGCTAGAAAGAAACAGCAGGAGCATCAGCAACCATTACACAAAATGAGCAGCATTAAGATTTTCCTCATAGCCAGGTGTTCAAAGATTCGCACTAAATTCCATTTCCTCTTCATACATATTAGTTTCGTACGACACAAACACAAAAGACGAACGAGAAATACCCAACTGTGTATATATTATACCTATCTAATTAGATGTATAATAAAAATAACACAACTAACTAATGTAATGTATCAATACACACACACCCAGTTGTAAACATTCGCAGAGTTCCTTGGACATGAATCACTATTTAGATGTCGAGCGGCTACAGAGAGCTTCGAGTCACGAGTCTTTTAAAAATATCCAACCAGGGTAACATGACTTGTTCTGCGTCTGCGATATGTAGAACGGACCATGTGGTATCATCATTTATTTGTCTCCGTCAAGAGACATTCTGTATTGGATAAAAATGACACAGAACGCGATGAAAAATAAACACTGAAAATATATTACAAGCTAGCATTGGTCAATATTGCAAATGAGGAAACAATAGGATTAAAGTAAAGAAGAGCATAAATAAAGAAATCATAGGGTTTTCGAAATACCTCCATAAAAAATTAACTACATAATATTGAGATAAAAATAATCTATAAATATCTTTGTGAACTTTTACTGGATACGTATTACAAAAATGACTTCTAAATATACTATACAATAATATATTTTGGATCTTAATTATCGATGAAGTTTTTATTTGGTAGAATTCCATTATATGTTATATCTATAATAAAAAGTAAAGACTTTTTGATTCTACATTAATTTAATTGAGCGCGATAGGCCTATTTCGCCTTGTTAGGGCATTAACTAGCTTATTATTAACTAGCTTATTATTATTAACTATAGTCTTTTGTATAAAAAAATAAGCTAGTTAATGCCCTAACAAGGCGAAATAGGCCTATCGCGCTCAATTAAATTAATGTAGAATCAAAAAGTCTTTACTTTTTATTATAGATATAACATATTTTGGATCCTTCACTGGATTATCACACTTATGCTCAGTTATTACTTGTTTAACTGTGCGTTGAGGTCTTTTGTATAAAAAAAAAACGATTATTAAAAAAAATTAAAAAGTCCCAGATTTTGCTAGATCTCCATTTCGGGGTTTTAAACTATCATAAACAGATTTTTTATTTAAAAAAAACATTCATAAAGACTCGATTCAAAGGAATATATATCATTATGGTTGTTGTAGTTGCTGCACATAGTTTATTTTGTTTCCTTATAAATAAATATATCTACAACTTACTAAGTGCAAAAGAAAGCGCGAAGTATAAATCGATGTAACTTTTGGTGCGGTTTTAAAATATACAAGTGGTGTTTAAAAGAAGCTCGTATTAAAAAAGTTATCAAATAAAAACAATATCATATGATTATTGTTGCATATAATACGTTATACACTGCATTCAGCGGAAAATAAATACCGCAAATAAAACCGCCGTATCAAATATAACATAAAAAAATTGTGATATCGCTACCCAAGTGCATAATTGAAAAAATAATTCAGTGTTACAAAAAGTGCTATCGCAAATATTTTTTGACAGTTCCAAATGTATTAGTGATTGCCGATATTAAGGAGTAATACAATAGACAAAGTGGGTATTTATATCATATGTAATTCTATGATTTATATATTATAATTTTTAATAGTTACTATTCAAACTGCTGCTTATAACACTATATATGTGAATACGTCTTGTAGTGAATAAAAGCAGGAAATAAACCAGCACTTACTGTTCTGTAAAGAAAAAAGTATTCCTCCTGTCACATAACATCATTCAGTTGACAATTGGTTTTCACCTGATCACATCTATATAACGTATTACACTTTATCCACATATTTTCAATTATCTGTAAATCTACAATGGCTACAAGAGGACATAAATGCTCCCGTTGCAGCGACACAGTGATTACAGAAGAATGCATTATCTGTCAACAGTGCAATTTGTCTTATCACTGTGTTTGTGCGGGTATATCAATGACAAATTTCAAGAAAATGTCGAAGTCATACAAAAACACCTGGTTATGTTATACATGCAAGGACACTAGGGATAGTATGGGTTCAGAGGAAACGTTAAACTCAAGACACATATCAGCTAACACCGATATTACACCAAAACACTCACAAACTTCATCGAATGACATCTCGCTTGGCGCCGGCAAAACAAATTCATCAATGTTGCCAGGGGAAAAAAATAATTTAGACAAAACTGAAACTAAGCAATTCTCCAAAATCGACAGCGATGTCCTTCAGCAACTTCGAGATTTAAAATTGGAACTGGCAGCGCTTAAACCCATGCATGATACTTTGCAACTACTACAAACACAATTTACTGATTTTAAAGCTTCCATGACATTTTTTAACTCAAAAATAGAAACATTTGAATTGGATCTGAAGGAAGCGATGAGTAAGTGTAAAAAAATTGACATTCTCGAAAATAAAATAGAATCGGCCACAAATAAAATTATCTACCTAGAAAATAAAGTAAACACACTCGAGCAATTTTCCCGACGCAACAACCTGGAGCTCACGGGAATACCAGAAACACCAAATGAAAAAACGATCGACATAATATTACTGGTCGCCAAATCCGTTGGAGTGGATTTAAGTGAAAAAGATATCGACTTCGCTACGCGAACAGCACATATATCATCAAATAACACTCGTCCAAAAAGCATCATCGTAAAACTAAGGGAATCTTCGCTGAAAAATCATCTGATCTCTGCTATTAGAAAAAAGAAGGGCCTAAAGATCTCTGACCTTGGATTCATAAATAAAAATGATCCAATTTACATCAATGAACATCTTACTTCGGAAAATAAAAAACTTCTAAAAAAGACGAAAGATGCCGCAAAATTGAAAAATTTTCGTTATGTGTGGACCAGAAATTGCCGTATATTCGCTCGACGCAACGATACTTCACCTCCAATCACCATTTCCTCGGAGAAAGACCTTCAAAAGATAAACTAGTATCATCCCTACTATCTTATATTTTATTTTCATATTTTATTTTTAGATTTAATTTTTATTTGAAATTTCATAATTCGGGTCTCTCAAATGTTTTATACATTTTAATTTCATATACACTTTTTTTCAACATAATTCAACCTTATCACATTCACTACACACATAAATTCCTTTTTCCCATCCCTCACTTTCGTATCTGCTTTTACCTCGAAGTCGTAACCCAATCACTACCCTCCATACAAGTTGTCATTCAATACAATTATAATAGTATAGATGTAAAATGGTCATTCCCTACTTATATTCTCTTCTCTTCAAATTATTATGTATATAAATAACTATGATTTTTAAAATGAACCAGTATAATTGTATCATTGCGTCGCTCTTTGTAACTTATGACTTGATTCTATTGCTAGTTTTAAATACCTTACTAATATTTGATGGCGAAATAATTATATATCCTTTCAAACACATAATTTCTCTTAACTATATCCAAATTTTTATTTACATTTACCGAAATGGTATTCCAAATAACGATTCCCAGATTTATATATTTTTTATTTATTTACAAATTAATTATTTACCTCAAATAATATACGCTTACTTGAAAACCATGTTAATTTTCTCTTATCTTGCTGAATATTATGCTAATTTTATTCTCATATGTCAATTATTATTAACGCACCTGGTGTATGTTTTAGTCCCCATTCACTGCTCATATTCTATACAACTTCTTACATACTTAGACCAAATAGATTACGTCTCTCTACAAAATTTTATATATGTTTTAATATATGTTCCTAATAGTCATGATGATTAATCTTTACATACAAAATGTTCGAGGTCTAAGAAGTAAAACCGACACATTCTATCTGAATTGCCTGAGTAGTGATTATGATATTATTTGCCTCACCGAAACGTGGTTATTGGAAAGCATACACAGTTCAGAATTGTTTGATTCCAAATATACCGTCTTTCGCAGGGACAGAGATTACGAAAGAATGAACAAAAGACTGGGTGGTGGTGTTTTAATCGCCATTAAATCAACTCTAAATCCCAAACATCACCCTACATGGTCGTCACTAGCGGAAGATATCTGGGCATCAATTGAGATAACCCCTTCAAAACGAATGAATATCTGTTGTAGCTATCATCCACCAGGAGCCACCCACTATAACAATCTGCAAGCTCACTTAAATACTGTTGATAACATACTCATGCAGTATCCCGACGACAGTTATATACTGACTGGCGACTATAATCTTCCTCAGATTGACTGGATTCTTGATCATAGTAATTCTGAAACAATACCACAAATCCTATCAAATTCTCCTTCTGTCTCCTTGCTCGTAGATTTTCTATCACTAACATCTATGTACCAACATAATACCCACCGAAACGCAACGGGAAAAATCCTGGACTTAATTATCTCGAACTCCCACAATTGTTTTATTTCACCCTGCGAATATCCTCTAGTCCCAGAAGATTGTCATCATAAATCGGTGGAGGTTATTATCAAAGATAACATCAATGACTCTGTTAATAAAACCTTAAACCAAAATACTAGGAAAATACAATTATTCCATAAAGCTGATTATAATAAAATTAGGACAGAATTACGGAACATGAATTGGGAAGAACAGTTAACTAACCTAAACGTAGAGGATTCCCTAACTATATTTTACAATGTCCTAAATAACTTAACATCAAACTGTGTGCCAACAAAGATAATCTCCTCAACGACGAATTATCCTCCGTGGTTTAATAAATCACTCATTAAAATTATTAAAGAAAAATCAAAATACCATAAAAATTGGAGAAAATTTGGAAATCCCGTCGACTATCAATCATTTTCTATCTTACGTGCGCGACAAAAACGTATAACACATCTGTGTTACCAACAGTATTTAACCAATATAGAATCAGCTATCAAACAAAGTCCCAAAAAACTATGGTCGTTTGTAAAATCTAAGCGATCCGCAAATAATAATTTACCAAGCACAATGAACTACAATCAATTAACTGTTCATGATGGCCAATCAATATGCAATGCATTTAATGACTACTTTAGTTCAGTCTTTCTTGACACACCAATTTCATTAACAGATCAAATTCGAGCCGAATTTAATCCTAACATCACCTTAGAAAATATTGAAATAAACCACAACATGGTGTATAAATACCTAGCAAGCATAAATGTTACCAAAGGACCAGGTTGTGATAATATACCAGCAATATTAATAAAGGAGTGCGCTGCAGAAATTTCCGTTCCCCTAGCTATAATTTTCCAACGAACCTTTAGCGAGGGCTCCTTACCAAATATATGGAAAAGAGCACTCATTACCCCTATCCACAAAAACGGCGATGTTAATAATATTGAAAACTATAGACCGATTTCTAAGCTGACATTATTCAGTAAGATATTAGAAAAAATTGTTGTAGACCAAATTAACCCAATTATTAGGACTGCAATCTCCGAAAGGCAACATGGATTTCTTTGTAAAAGATCAGTTGAAACAAATATTTTAGAATTCTCTCAGGTCGCAATATCAGCTCTACATGAGAATTACCAACTTGACGCGATTTACATGGATTTCGCTAAAGCCTTTGACAAGATTAACCACGACATTTTGTTATTAAAAATTTGGAACTTCGGCATACGCGGTAATCTATATAGATGGCTTGAATCTTATGTTAAGAATCGATCTCAAGCAGTTGCTGTGAGAGGGTTTACATCATGCTTTAGACCTACACCATCCGGAGTTCCTCAAGGATCTCATCTTGGAGCTTTGCTCTTTCTTATATATATAAATGACATATCCACTTGTATTAAAAATTCCGAAATAATTCTATTTGCTGACGACACTAAATTATTTAAAACTATTCGATCAACTCAAGACTGCCTACAACTACAAAATGACATTGACAATCTCACCGAATACTGCAAAAAAAACCATCTTTACCTTAACACCGGAAAATGTTTCATTGTAACATTTAAAAGAATAAAAACTCCCATCGAATTCATTTACAAAATCAATGACTCCAGTCTCTCCCGTAAATCCGAGGCAAAAGACCTGGGAGTAATTGTGGACGATAATTTAACTTTATTTCCCACATTAATAATGTTATTAGTAGAAGCTACAAGGGTTTAGGCTTTGTCCTAAGGGTGACCAAACCATTTAAGAATATTGACTGTCTAAAAATTTTATTTAACGCATATGTTCGAAGTCACGTGGAATTCGCAACCACTGTATGGAATCCTCATTATAAGTTGCACATAAATAACATAGAAAGAATCCAAAAAAAATTCATCAAACACCTCGATTTTAGAACTAGGCGATTTGGTATCAGTTATGAGGAATCTTTAAAACATCACCAAATGTTACCACTTAACAAAAGAAGGGGTATAACTGATATATGTTTCCTATATAAATTACTTAACAACCAAATAGATAGTCCGTATCTCTTAGGACAAATCCCATTCAACTGCCCCGCCAGACAAAACCGCCAGAACCTCCTCTTTTACACTAAATACTCAAGAACAAACTATGCAAACAACACTTTTATTAACCGCAGCTGCAATATGTACAATAACCTTAATCATAAGCCAGATATTTTTAACAATAGCCTACATTCATTAAAAAAACAACTAACATCAATATTATAATGAATACTTTATCTACCAAATTGTACAATTTTTGGTATGTCCAATACTGTATTAATATGACAACTCACCCTTTCCTCCTCTCCTACCTTTCTTCATGTCCCACCCTCGCTTCATAAAATACACACACATACACACACATCACAATTGTACACTTACACCACACTTTTGTCTTTGACTTTGTACTGAATTGTCTTTATTATGTATATTAATCTGTGGAACAATGTAATTGGCTTACTTTCCTGATTGTTATTTTTTTATTAATGTAAAACATGTAACAGCTGTTTTGTTTCCCAAAATAAAATAAATAAATAAATAAATAAATTACTGATGATGTCATCGAACTCCAGCAAATGAATTCCACCAGGAATTTCCACATAACGAGGAAAATAATAGGTACCCCCTTCGTTACGGATTAGACCTCGGGGTCCGATTAATAATAGCCCGCGTTATGATGTGAGTCATATGTGCGGATCTGTTGAATATAACATAAATTCGAGTTTGGCCCAGAATGAGTAGTAGTGGACGGACGAGTCGTAATATTTGGCCGAGCGCCCGATAAACTGAACGTCCTAGACAAAAATGGTCTCAGACGACCAGCCAGAGACGGCCAAAGACCCCGAAAAACTCATCACTTAATTAATAAATATAGTTCCTTACATATTAAGCAATCAATCAAAAGTTTATCGTAAAATAAAAACCTTTATTTTTAATTCTCTTTTTTACTGTATTTGGTATATTTAAAGATATCTTTCAAATGTTACTCACCGATAAACTCGAAAGCTTCGTCGAAATACTGCTTGAGGTTCTGCTGTCCCGAATCGCTGGCTGGGATGCGCTTATGCGTGATGCCAGCGCCCGGCGGAAGACCAGGTAAAGAGCAGGTTACGTTCAACACGCAGGTGGTTCCTAGTTCTCTGAGTCTAGCGGGATCTGCGGCATCCTTGCCGTTGCCGAGATAAAGGAACGGAAGAACTCTGGAGGCGGGGTGATTGTCAATATCTGAATTTAAAAAATGGAATAATTAGAAACTATGAATACGAGTCTATCAAAAATCTTTTCAGTCCAGATTCATCACACACTATTTTCAAACTTCACTTCCATGATTTAAATCACGTAAAACCCAAAGTACAGGACTAAAGGTATATCATTACATTTATGAAAACATAACTGCCATAACTCATACGCATAAGAAGCAATTCATACACGTAATAACTCATACACGTAAGAAGCAATACCTACACAGTTGTACATGTTTATACAAATACAAAAATATATCAATTTTGTTTTCTAAACCAATACTTCATACGTAATCTCAACGTAGGTATATTCTTGAAGAGTGTATGAAAGCTTGTCAAAACGATAAAACATGATCTCGAGAGTAAATAACGATGAAAATTTATGTGAACCTATTATAAGCAAGAAATTAGATTTTTTTTATGAATATGTCCAACAAGTACATATACATCTTCCTACGTTCCCTAAAATAAGCATAAATGCTTGCTATAGGTGAACGAAATCGGTCGAGGCAGGATTCGAACTCGCGATGACTGGATTACTAGCCCAGCGCGCTAACCGCTCTGCCATCGATCCATCTCATATTAAGATAAAATGCTCAAGATCAAAAACAAACTGATGCAAGAATTACTGAATGCAATACAAAAATAACCTTACAATCAAACAATCACGGGTCACAAATAACAAAGAATCAAAATTCAACCAAGAACTGAGAAATGAGACATACATAGATCACCAAAAAAAGGCATAATCTTTAAAATATGAAAATACCCAACACTTAACGTGGACTTAATAATTGTATTTCTTTGTAAATTAGGGTAGTATGTTATTTCGCTGAATCAATAACATTGCGCCATAATAAAGCGAACGTTACAAATGACGAAACCTTAACTGAATCATCAACAATGACATCTGTAAAAGTGCTTACTAATCCATCATTCGATTACCTAATGAGAATCCTTGTTGACTATTATACCTAAACTCTTTTCTTCACAATCGGAAGCACATGGAATATTTTCCCTATGCGGTCGCCACTTCGGGGAAATCTGCGGTGTCATGTGGATCTTGTAATTTGCTATTTTTTGACTTGATGTGATACCCATTTTTGACCGCAAATTAAGTCCAAGAAAAATCATTGTAACGGACACAGTTTGTTGATTACGGGATTTCCAAAACTATAATTGGATTAAAAAGAATATCTAAAACACCGCGGGAATTTCAAAGCAAAAATAACAAATAGGATCTATTTTTGGCCATAGTTTTTCGAACAAATCATTTCATCAAAATGTGACATTTGATTTAAGGTGAAGTTGCATGAAAAGTTATGTACAAATGGATAAATAATAAGACTGATTTTACAGAATAGTGAATAGATGTCGATTCGTCAATAGCTATGTAATATCTGAATTTCAAACATAATCGATAACCTAACCTTCGCGATATCATAGTTTTGGACATATTTGTACCGGTAAACTGTATAACATCAATCTTTATAACCTACGAAATTCTTAAAAAAATATTATGACAGATCAAGTAAATGACTTGAGTTTACACACGAGTTGTATTGGAATTCGAAATGCAATTTATCAATCAGCATTTAATTGATAAGTCAATAATTAACTGGCAATTATAAACAGTGTAGTCGGAGTAGTCGACGGCGTTAGCATTATTACCAATAAAATAACCAATACTATCATCGGAGCTCTATTCATTGGCAACGATATACAACATACCGCACATGAACGAAGAAAATAATCAGAGCAATAAATACGAATAATTAAAATGAATCACCAACATACCAATACAACAATAATAATTGAAAGAGCGCGGGAATCGATGAATATTCAAGAATATCGAACAACAAAAAGTAAAGTAGCTATAGTTAGTTATATTGTTACAATTTTGATACGAATACAATGGCCGATTTCAATAATCGTGTTCGTGTTGTAGTTTAAAAACGCTGTAAGAATTATATTAACGCAAGAGTTCGACGCCCTTTGCCTGTCGAAATTGTATGAATCAGATATTTTTGTACTTCATTGACTATAATAAAAAAATACAATATCAAGTGTAAAAGTGCTTTCAATACTGGAGGCGGAGAAAGTTCGTGTTTTTGGTATGTTTTTTCACCCGAGTTAAAAGTATTCGTCGAATATCTACATTTTTGGCTTTTTGATGTATCTTTGCCAGTCTTTCAACTATAAATATGATAATTGGAATTTCAAAACAATCGCCAAATATTTATAATTCAATTTTTAGACTACTTAGAGTGATTCTATCGGTCTAATGACTGTATTTTTAGACTTTTTGTTTAATTGTAAAGTTATTTATAATGATATTCATTGTTTCGACGGTTACCTTGTGGTATTCCATAATTCAATTTAATATTATAATAAAATTTATTTATAATGTTTCATGTTCATATCGATTCGGAAAATTTCAACGAATCAATGAATACACGAGTTATTGATTCGTTGCTGTTCTAAGTGTTCTACATTTGGATATGGTATACGATATTGGTAGAAATGATTTGCCGGCCATACTCTAGGAAAACTTTTTGCCAAAGTCTGAGAGTACCTACTCAAAATTCTGAAAAGAAATCTGAACTATAAAGATTATTGATTAACTCGATTTGGGATCATTAAACTTACCTGCAGGTTCAACTGGACTACCTAGCATGGGCTGTCCCTCTAGGCTGGGTGAAGCAGGTACTACAGCTGGAGATCCGGCACCAGGTAGGAGGGCATCTTCGCACAACTCCCGATGTCGTCTGTGAAACTCCTTGTGACCACCTGAAACGACAAAGCCAATGTCAATCCTTGAAACTCTTTCTAATCATATTAGATTTTAAATGTGTAAATTCAAAGAATACATATTCAAAATCAATGTGAAAGACAATGACAAGTTTTATTTTACTTTGCAAACACGAGCTGCATATCTTCATTTGCCGCAATATCGTGTACAGAGAAAATGGATTCTAGTATGTATATAAAAATCATTATTCCATCTCGTTGAACTGATCACCATCATGCTAAGGCAGTATGGTTTATTGTTGATGTTTATAATCTGTTCATTAAAACCTGATAAAATTATTCATAGATACATAGAATTGTGAGTCATAATAGTATTAAAATATTACACATCCATTACGACCTCGTGTTGACCAATTAAATCAGGTGTCACGATCGGTTATTCATAGCAAAGTATAAATCTACAATATTATTTACAATTAAAGCATCTCACGATTTTTCAACAATTATTAGTGTGACAAATCCTATGACATTTCTAATAAACATTCGCTAATCCGCTGGTATTGAACCCTTCGCAACGCTTATACGAGGAACAACAGGAATATTGCTTAGGATTTAATACAAAGTTTCTAGAATTCGTATTCATATTAAAAATAACAAGGACAATATCGGATTTGTGATGGAAATTAAATGTTTTGCAGATAAGACCAAACTCATACATAACTATTGTTAAATAAATACAAATAAAGCGACTATTTAAGATGATTTAGGATGATTACAAATAATGTGTTGCCTTTCCAAAAGTCACATTAGACCAATTTTTTCTAGTCTACTTTTAATTGAGGAAGTTGAAGCTGAAATCCAGAAGACTATGAAAATAATTGTTTCTTCTGACTCAACACAATCAACAGGCATTGTAGGTTATTATTTTTAAACATTCTAACCTACATGTGTAGGTCATCGAAATGTGTTGTGTGACATCATTTTTATACCTTTTTCTTTAACTTCTACCTGTGACTGTACTGGAATTTTGCAATCGACTTAAACTAACTTCCCGGCCAGTAAGAACTGCAAAACTTTCGGAATTTGTATGTTCTCAATGGTAGGTAATTCGTGCTTTAACTGTTTCCAGTTTGAATCATTTGATAAAATTGAACAATTTTGTATTTCTGAACTTGAATCGTGACTGCTATATTCAGGCGTTATTAGATCGATTTCGGTTTTCTTTAACTTCACTTACCTATGTCTGTACTGGTATTTTACAATTGATTTTATTTTAATTAAAATTTGAAAAGGACGTCAACTACTTAATATATAGCAACTAGATCACATAACCTTAAGTAAAATAATGTAATTATTTTAGTTCATATTACAGCCATGCCGCTGTTTGAGTGTATATACGAATCTATCGAGCTGATACTTGGGAGTCTAGTATTTATACCATTCTAGCTCAGTTGATACAAATACGTTTTTGAGTGACCTAATATGTGTGCTGACTTGAATCCTTTTTCCTTAGATTAAACTCCAAGGAAACACCGCTCCTGAAGGTCACCTCTCTGACCCGGTTGACTCCGTAAATTTTTCCACTTCTTTCACCCGACACCTGACTCGGCAGTTATAAAATAACGCTCGTAAATATTGCGATATTAAAATAACAATATAAGAATGTATGTATGTATGTATGTACTCGTCGTGTGTTACACATCTCGCAATATTCCATGCGAAACACCTGGATGTATCGCAACAGGTAAGTATTAGGTTGTCTCGCTCTGGCTTCAATGCAACAAACGACAGGAACGTGCGTTGTCTGCGAGAGAGAGGAAGAGAGAAAGCTCAACAAGTAACAAATTTTCTTTAACGACGTTATCATCAACCGACGGCTATCGTACCATTAAAACTTTTTATTTTTTAGAAATTATCAGCAAAATATTTTTCGTCTCAAAGTTTATGTAGCGAATCGTAAATCCCAAAATATAACTTTCAGTAGGAACCTATTATAAATAATCTAAGTGAATATAGTTATTTTTCTGCATACAAATTAGAAATCGTATAATTTTACTTTGAAGACTTGTAGAATTTCAAGTAAACATAATAAAATTGCTTAGAAAAATTCTTCATCTTGGCTAAGGTCATTTGATCTTGGACTCTTCCGAAGGAGGAAGTCCAACTGACTGTCCTTCAATCCCTTCGGTTTTGAAGAGTTTTCTGGAGACGTTCTTCTTCTTCTTCTTCTTCCTAGCCTTTCATCCACTGCTGGGTGTAGGCCTCTTTCACCTGTCTCCATTTTCCTCTATTCTGTGCCGCTTCAATCTGGAGATGTTAATTGATATATATTTTTTAAATCCTATCAGTTTCAATGTCAATCTATCAGACTAATATTTGAAAATCTCTCAATTTAATGAGTATATTAAGTTTTCAAAAAAATACCACAAAATAAAAGGTGTTATATAATGCGGTGATGAGAGTTCTGTATCCCTGAAGAGTAACCGGTCTTTACGATAGTATTGGTAGAGTGATGTACTGCGGCACACATAGCAGACTTTACGAAGACCTCGAGAGACGGCGACGAGGCCGTTCATCGCAGCATACCTACCATGACTCATTCTCTCAAAACAATAGCAACAACAGATGCCAGACTTCACTATCATATCATAGCCTAACATTAGTACCTATCCATCCATCTAGATTTCATATCAACTCTCATACTAATAATTTGTAAGGAAAGTCTTTTGTTTTTGATAGTATTGTCGCCCTCCCTAGATTAAAGTATGTTTTTTAAACATTATTCAATGTAGCCAATAATTTAATGTCTGAACCAAGACTTCTCGACATGTCGTTATTTATAACGAAAATAAAATACTTGGATTCCGTTCAAAAATAATATACGATTACGACTCCCCGTGTGTTACGCGTTTTGTACTACTTTTCTGTACACATATTTATAGATCGCGGATTGGTTATTTTGAGAATTCGCGAATGAGTAACGCTATTTTGAACGTATCGCAAAATAAACCTTTCGCGTTAACCCAAATGACACATTTTTATCATTGAGAGCTTTTTCCGTACGGATTCTTCATAGTCATATTGTTTTAAATAGCAAGCTATATATTTTACTAGCCACATACCTATATTCGGCTTCGATCACCAGTGCGCTACAAATAAAGATTAACAATGATAGATACTTAATAAAGTTCAAATTTGAATATATTTAATAATTTTTAGGTACTTACATATCCATTTATGACGAAAGAAATATTAAAAAAGATAAAAAATCAGAACCATTTAGATGCTTATAGACACAAACAGAATGAATGTCGAACGTGAATCAATAAAGCAATTATATTCTGAAAACTGGAAACGTAAGAAGTCTAAATCATAAAAGAATACGAAACATTCGGCCTTGAGATAAAATGAAAACGCTATTCGTTAAAGCAAACGCTATTTTTTTACTCCTCAGTAGGTAGTCGGGGGTTATGAATTCGCAATTTTTAAGATTATTTTTTTATTGCAGATTATCAAGCAAGAAAGTTTCTGAAAGTTTCATCACAATGTATATGTGTGTGTGCTGTGTACTATATGTTATGTACGGCGCGATTATTCTACTTTCTTCGATCGATCGATTATACCTAGACTAAAGTACTCATTAGATTATTTTAAAATTTTGCAAATTTGTATTTATAATACTCGCTTAGATCCCATAGGATTCTAAAGGATACCCAGATCAGTGCTTCTCAATTTTTTTTAACTGTCAAATATTTCAAAGTGACCTCAAGCTCAGGAAACTTAAAATTTGATATTTATATTTTCAAATTGCTACAAAGGTACATCACATTCATAAAATGGCATTGAAGAATTAGAATAATTTTTGGAGTAGCATGGTAATGAGGAGTATGGTGTTGCTCACAACCCACTAATTTTGTATGGGATTTGTCGTTTGTTTTCCGTTGTTGAAGAAAAAATTTCTACAGTAAACATCAAATGCCAAACAAAAAAAAAAATAACGCTTGGCGATAATGAACAGCGATTTAGACTCAGGACCATGGTTGTAAAAGCGATAAAATGATGTCCGTAGAGTATGGCGTTCTTAACTCTCTGCCTATCGTGGCTGTAAGGAACTTCAAAATTCTTAACGAGGCAGTTTGTGTGACAGATGTACACATCTCGATAATTGCAAGAGTAATATTCTTGCATGGAACAGACAAGCTGGAGTCATCATTATTGCCTTTTGAAGTGCTATGTACATAATATTGTACTTAATGAATTACTCGGGCTCGATGGACCAAGTTCTCCGGAGTGGCTACACCATGCAGTCTCGCGTCAGTACCGTTGCTTCGGGATAGGCTCGAAACAGACGACGGGGTGTCGCCAAAAGATGACAACCAATTGCAGGCCGTCGATTCTGGTCAACATAGAACGTGAAAGTCTTTCTACTACTATAGTCTCGGCGATCGAAAACGAAAATGCAGGAAGGTATCGTGACTACGGTGCCGAATACCAACCGGTTCCACCAGTTGGCTTCCTCTTGCGAGGAGACTGTGGTGACTTGTATCTCTCTCGATATAAAAAGACATACACAGGTATGCGCACCTTGCCTTTACCACGTACGGACCTCTCATTATGTATACTCGCAAAAATGAGTTATAAGTAACCATCAATTGCCATTGTACGCATCATGAGAAATCTGATATTTTATTTTTTTATCGAATATTTTTAAAGTTGCATATACCCGTAGACAGGTCGTAACGTAAGCACTGTAGGTGCCTTGAGTTCCATGTTCTCTTATAATATTCCAACTTTGTCTCTATTTAAAGTTGCATATACCCGTAGACAGGTCGTAACGTAAGCACTGTAGGTGCCTTGAGTTCCATGTTCTCTTATAATATTCCAACTTTGTCTCTATTTAAAGTTGCATATACCCGTAGACAGGTCGTAACGTAAGCACTGTAGGTGCCTTGAGTTCCATGTTCTCTTATAATATTCCAACTTTGTCTCTATTTAAAGTTGCATATACCCGTAGACAGGTCGTAACGTAAGCACTGTAGGTGCCTTGAGTTCCATGTTCTCTTATAATATTCCAACTTTGTCTCTATTTAAAGTTGCATATACCCGTAGACAGGTCGTAACGTAAGCACTGTAGGTGCCTTGAGTTCCATGTTCTCTTATAATATTCCAACTTTGTCTCTATTTAAAGTTGCATATACCCGTAGACAGGTCTTGTAGGTAGATCTTGTTTACCTACTCTTCTTAAACTTATATTTTATTTTTTATTTTTATTTTTTATTTGTTGTGAACCTTAACAGTTATACATTTATAATACTTAATTGCAAATAAGAATACAAAATAAATAGCCAATTATAAAGTTTCACATATTTAAATTATTATAATATATTATTGATGTTGGATAGTCATTGTATGATGGTGAGTATACTATATAAAATAACAGTCCCAGAACAGGTTTTTGCCTAGTGGGGCGTTATTAGTTAGTTTGTATATGTTGTATTTGTTTTGTGTAATAACAATGAAAAAAAAATGAAATTATTTTTATTTTGTGGTTCAAACATAGTTTTAAATATCTATAATAATTATATATTTGAGAGAATGGATAGCTCGGAAAAGTGGTGGTGAGTATTATAAATCCAAGTGGTTTATACAAGATTATAAAAAAATAATACTTAATTGAATTTTAATTAGTCTCTGTTACTGTGCAAACGAGTAATTACGATTTCACAATTTAAATGCTTTTTTAACGTTAAATTCTCAACTAGTATCATGTAAAGAATGTATAATGTATTCTTAAAATTACAGACTTAAAAATTAAGTAAAATCGACTTCATATTGGTGCACTTAATTTATGAAAAAAAAAAAACAGTAATCTATAGATAATTATTTTTTGTGCAATTTACCCAAAAAAAATATTATTATTCATTGAAACTCCACGCCGTCATAGTCTTGAAGATGCCCTAGCAAGGCGAAATAGCTATCGAAGAATTAACAAATATACGTAGAATTTAAAACAAATTGTTTTATTTTTAATATAATTTGCAATTTACTCATTTTTCACTCTAAAATTACATTTGTGCACCGGTTAAGATTTCTCTATCGTTGTTATCAATAATGCGATTGCAAATTTGTCGCAAAAATGCGCATAATGGAAAATATTAAACAAAAAAACATTCATTGATTGCTAACAAAAAAGAATCGTGTTTCAGCTTATTATGTTCTTTAAAGGTTTGTTTCTTTAACTTTGAATTAATAGTAAACTTTATTTAGACGTAAAAACGTGTATAAAAATTAATACATCTAGTTTAAACAAAAAAATATAAATATAATTACTTATTTATTGGAACAAATAAGTATGGTAAGAGTACACATATGACAATTAATTTAAAAAAAAACATGTAAAACTATGGAGAACATTAATTATGTATTCAGCACCTAGCCTACGAAAGGTGACAAGACTTGTGGTTTCTTTTATGTTTGGTGGTAAACTATTATGATATATATTTAGACCTTTATGGTATAAACTATTTTGTGTACATGTTAATCTCGTTTTTGGAAGTCTAAAATCCTGACATCCTCTCGTAAGGTAAGTGTGAACATGGGCATTGAATGATATATTTTCTGCATATATTTTGGAAGCATATTATTTCTTAGTTTGTAAATCAAAGTTAATGTATTTCTTTACTGTCAATAATTTTAGTTTATTTAACATTGCTGTGGTTGGCCTACCCTGTCGCCGTACGAGCAATTCAGCAGAAGAAAACCACACAGACTGCGCAATAAAGCCTTTATGTACGCTTAATGCTAATGTTAAAAAAGTTTTAACATTGTCTTTAAAGGAAACGTATTATTTGGTCCTTATTGAGGGCAGTCGCTTTGTCTCGATTTAACACAACAGAATGGACGACAAGAAGTTGCAGAACGACTCTGGAGCAAAAGCAAAAGACATCGATTGAATGAGAATCGTATTCGTAATGGGAAGGTACATTATAATGCATATTGGATAGGTACACCTCGGCACAGGCTATACCTAGTGAGGTATTTTTAAACACAATAAGCAGTAAAAAGTGATATTGTAAATTATGGTTCACCACCCATTCTAACTGCAGTGTCTTTTAGGTGAGACGAGACTGGTGTGTGGGCATACACGCATGTAGGTAGGTACTTACATATATTGTATTACATATATAAGTGCCAACATGCAGTAAGGGTTGTCAGAGAAAAACGAACGCCACATTGTCCTATCTATAGCCAAGTATCCCATCGCCTGACAGAAATGACATAATAATTGGCTTATTTTGAATAAAAAAAACAATTGTAAAAAAATATTATGTATTTTGTAAAAAAAAGTTTTTAAATAATAAAATTACCCAAAAATTAGATGTTGGAACATAAAAATTTCTTCCTGGCAATAATAAACATGGCACTTGCACAGGGTGCAAGAACACAATATTATATCGGTTGACTAGGTACGTGGATCTTTATGTTTCATACAAGATCACCTGGGGGGCAAGTCTGGCCCAACCGGCGAAATCAAAACCCTCGTGATTACCCATATCATGGATATAATCATTATTTGGAGTTCTATAATATCTTTAGATGTCATATAAATCCATATGATAATTTTATCCATGATATGGGTAGTTACGAGGGTTTTGATTTCGCCGGTTGGACCAGACTTGCCCCCCCAGGAGGCGTCTCTTAGAATATTTGTCTCAACGTCAACCTTCAATTTATTGACATTTAAGTACATAGTTAAAATTAATCTTTGTATTTGATAAATTTGAGCTTGTACATTTAACAATACATATCTTATCCTTTGGTGGCTTAAACATCTTTATATTTATATTAACTATAGGTACCTACATATCATATGATATCATCATACATTTCTATAATAACAAAAGTATCATTTCATAACGATTATCAATTTTATCTAAATTATCTACTTATACAATAATTTAATTTTTTTAATCTGTTTATCTCTAATTTAAATCAATAAAATATTGTCTAATTTGACTATTCAATTTGACGTAGTAAGATTTTAATTGCCGACATAATTAATTAATTAATTTATTTATTTATAAACACTTCCTTCCATCCTAAACGCCAAAAGTCAAATAACTAACCACGTTGCTATGCCCGTCAAATTAATTGAGTAATTATTAATTGCACGTAAATTATAACAAAAATTTGTACACAATTTACTTCACCAAATGTATATAGTTGGTTGGAAGATATTGCCATATGGCAACTAGCCCGCCATTGTACATTAGTAATTTAATGTGTAAAAAATAATAATAATAAATTTATATAACACTGTTTAATGATTCAGGATTATTCCAAGGGCGCTTATATTCTGTCTTATGTCGCTGTACAAAACAAAGCTGTTTTCAGTCCTTTAGAGAAAGTGATCTTTCTTTTTGTACTGCGGAAATCTGGAGGCAGTACTTATATTACACTTTATAGGATCACTCACACTAAAGCATCGATTATAGTAAGCCGCTTTGTTGGCTCTGTCCAGCTCCATCAGGGAGTTGTTACTCTGTGATCCAGAAGACCTGAGGGTGAGATGCCCGCCAGATAGCTTGAAATGTTTAAAATAAATAACATGATTTTATTTTTAATTAACAATCAAAGAATGACGACATTAGGCGGATCTGTGAGACCGAGGACATCATACGATGGAGAAGGGCTAGAAGAAGATTCTGGAGGGACCATGTCAACAGGATGGACGAAACGAAATCCCACCAGAAGGCCGATTTTGTATGTACACCAAAGGAGATGAAAGGAGTTAAGTTCTATTTTATCTATGGTTTGAGCTCGTTAACATAAATGTATTTATGTTATTTTTTTGTATTTTGAAAGTGAATTTTCATTTTTTCAAGTGGGTTAAAATTTATTTATTTATTTGTAGAACAGGGCATTGCCTTCCCGGAAGACCACCGAAGAGGTGGAGGGATAGCTGGACCTCAACTTCACAGGAATAGCTTTCTCGAAAAACAGATCTACGATCTAATATAAGAAGAAGAAGATTTTTGAAACGCAATTCCGGTGTTAGTTGTTATTGTTACGTCATTATTTTAAATTCTACTGTCTCAGATCAGTTGGGTTAAAATTTATGGACCATTTTTGTTTTTTTTTCTTTTTTACTCTACACTATTATGAAATATAGGTGTTTATATAAATTTATGTAAATTGTTATTTTTAAGGTAATCCGCGTATAAGTTCGCGTATTATACAACCAACGTTTCGGACAGTTAGCACTCTCCATTGCCTAGAGGATTCTCGCCTTGTTTTTACGAATTTTAATTTATTAATTAATAGGTACACTTATTTTATTAAAAAAATATAAGATGTAGACATATAGTCTATGGACCACAAATATTTCATAATATGACAAACAAGCGCGATATGAACATTATTTGTACAATTCACAAGACCACAGATGACGATAAAAATAGTATCACACATAAGAAAATAACACGTTTTCTATGCATTTAAAGATTACGTTTGTTTAACCGCAGCATGACAACATTGATGACTTGAGACTATGTTATTTTTTAATTAAATCAGTAAGTATATTCTGGAAAAACTTTTTTATCTGTGATGTAATATTTCTAATTTAACTTATTTGGGTTAGTTTAAGGAACAAACTGTTGAACGGGATACAAAAAATATAAATATGATAGTGAAATTCACATAAAAAAACATGATTATTACAATTTCATATTTTTTTACGCAGCTCTACATGATTCCTATCAAGAAATCCTTTTGAAAAGTCTTATAAATTGTGAAATCATATTATATTTTCAATATTCCATAGTAGTGGAAGAGTAAATAACTATGAGAAAGCCAAATTAAGTCTATAGTAGGCCAAATAGTAAATTTCGGAAATCTTTCCTCAGAACCCTCAAAAGATACGCCTTTAGAATATTTTATTTTTACACCAATATTCCATCGATTGAGTTTTTTTTTTTTTTTAATTTGAATTTGTCAAATACTTTTCTTGCAAAATTATTTTCAATAAAACCTTTATATTAATATATTACTGTAGGTAAATAATTAACAAAAAAAACTATAAGGTCTATGAAGTAGAATTTTACTTCAATCTAAAGAGAATTTAAAAATCTGTCGACTGAGTTATATACTTTTTGATTATCTACTATTCTTGCTATTGAAAATCCCTATAAATTTTACTTTGGACTGTGGAACGATCTTCCGAATTCTGTGTTTCCACCTTCGTACAACCCGGATCTTTTTAAAATCCGAATTAATAAACTCTTTTCTAGATTGCAAACCCCTCCCAACGCTACGTAGTCCGCTTCTTCGGAAGAGTAAAATGGACCCAAATCCTTATAGCTGGCGTCCCCTACGTGGACATGTTAAAAAAAAACTTTATTCTCTAGAAAAAATATTGAAGATACATATACTTATCACAAATTTGGTGATATACTTACAATATTTGTTCGTATTTCATACATTAGGAGGTAATAAGTATGCATATTTGTGTAAATGCCGTATGTCCAAGGTCATAAACCTTAACAGGGCCTTAACCAAGATTCCTGGTTACTATCCCATATTGTGCCACGATGGTATGAAGGTATTTTGAAGGATCCCAAATTTTGTATAAATATAAAAATTAAATATTATTGTAGTTGTGTAATCAATTGATAAGGCCTTAATCACCCGAAACGATCGTCCTATTTGATGTAATATATCCTTATGGAACTTAAGTCATTGTTTTGTCTTTACATTACCCCAATTATTAAATTGTGTCGATTCGATTTTATGTTTTTTATGGCGGGTTTTGTCTTTTGGAAATTTTTTTGAAGTCTACGAAAATATCCATAAAATAGATTATAGGAAATATTGTGTCCGTTCATCGTTTAAAAATATAAATATTCTATTTTCAAAAACAAAAACATCACGGTAACTTAGCTTCTTTGAAAGACAACTTTGCATACGAGTATATTACTTAATCTGCAAATTGACATTGCTAATATTATTAATACGGTACGATTGAAAAATATCTGTAGTTGCAACTCATCTATGGTCATCTAAAAAGAATATATTATCTGTATTTGGAACTAATCTATGGTAATCTTAATAGAATAATAATATGTATATTCATTAATGGTATTCCAGCGTATAAAATTACTTCAGATTAATAATTGATTCAATAATTTATAATTACTTAGTCACCATAGCAGTAAATAATATAACACTATAACCGGATTGTCTTGATGAATATGCGAAGGTATTCAATACATTAGTACCTATATGATGTTTTATTATTGAACCATAGAAAATTTACATAAATATCTACAATCTACATCGATCGCCTAAAAATTCTTGCATTAGAAATCAAAGGCCGTTCGCCATCCGCTTAATAACATATTTAATTAAATTATATATAAATGGGTTATATCTAGATAAGATATATTTTTATTATAAATAATTTATATAAAATTTTAACAACTGAATTATTAAAAACAATGTTATGTAGATGCACACTTTTTTTCTATAAAATTCGCATAAATATAACGTTCACATTTTGATATTTACAACTACCTACGTAAAAAAAAATGATAGCATATTTTGGAACCTAAAAATCCACAACATAAAATTAAATAAACTATTTTGATAATAATTAATGTTATTAAAATAATGTTATACATAACTTAAAATTACTTAAAAATGTATATTATGCTTTCGCCCATTCGATAATGCAATACAGCATTGTTGCAAAGGGGGGGGGGGTAAAAATTATAAATAAAAAAACATCTGACTACCCAACTTTGCGTAATTTTCCAGTGCCGTCTTTTAAAAATATTCATAAAAAAATTTGCTATTCAAATACATAAGACATCCAAAATCAAGGTCACAACATGCCTTTGTACGTGTGGCGAGTAATAGACAAAATATATTGGGTCAATTGTGTACCCCGTTAATACATACACTTACAATGGGGCGGTGTGGTTCAACCAACTTGAAACAGATTTGAGACTGGCAACTGAATATAATGCATTCAAAAGAAAAATAAACTTATTAAAGATATGTAAATTATATTAACTTCTATTTGTATAGGTACATAATAATTAAGTATAATATATTATTGGTAAAGGTTAATATGTTTTTTCTTACTGTGCATCTTTTTCTATATTTCTTGACTGTTTTATTTTTTATGTATATATTATAAATTTAATAATAAACAAATGTTTGGTGTGTACTAAAAACACTTATTAAACGACTAAGGTAGGTATGTCTTATATATGTATGTTTATATTGTGATACAAAACAAAAATATTCCAACAAGGTGTGAGTCATTCCTAGTTTAAATTAACCTTGCGCAGTATACACTATATAGTAGGTACTACGTTTCTATAGCTACACATGACGTAGGTATAATGTTGTATATTATTATTTCACGTCAGAATATCATGTACCTACATCATAAATATACAAAAATATGTACACAAGGAAAAATATATTGTCATTTAAATGTTCATATTGCAAAAAATATACGAATAAAATTAATTGTACCAATGTCTCTGAAATAAGAAAACAACCGAGATTATTTTTTGAATCTAGAATTGAGAATTACTTGTCAAAAAGTCATGTAGGTAATCAATGATTTGTCCTGTGATTATTAAGTTGATGACCGAATTTTTGATCTATGCATGGTTCGAAATTTGAAATAAGCTCCAAATGACAGAAAATCATTTACTTACATACCTAAATTGTGCAAATTTAGATACTTGCGTTGATTTGTACAGATGTTATTGTAAAATATTCATAAGCATACGTGAATACTTTAAATATGATTCTGTCTTTTGAGAGTTCTCCAAAGTTTACAATGTTAATAGGTGAAATAATATAAACAGTATGGTGTTACATACCAACAGCCTGGAGTGGCATAAACCTCAAAACCAGACATGGTGACTGCCTTTTCATCCTCATACTCATTCCCCCGGCACAATCACTTCCCACAGATCTTCCCGTACGTGATCCCTTTATTGACGGAATCTTGTAGTTTTTTCACAACACTTCACACACAAAAAAACATGTAACGTCCTACAGGAGCGTTACAAAATTGTAAGTAAACAATACGAAAAACGTAAAGAGAAATGATCTCAATTTATCCACAATTGTATCACACACACAACTATTTGTATAAACAGGTTTTGCACTGTTGTAACTTTAATGTTTTTGAACGATGGCAATAAAATAATAAACAAAATCTTGGCGCGAATCGAACGGAATTAATGGTCGAAACTGACAAACAACTCACTCCGAGCAAGTTTTGTAAATAACTGAATCAAACGATTGCGCTGCTAGTTGTATCTTTTGAGGACAGACGCAGAGTCGCTAGCTGCTAAAGGCATGTGTCATCACCGCCGCACGCTATTGGCTGGTCGGCGGGAACGTAGTTCCCATATGACCGAGCGAAAGAGAGGCGAATACACGATGTAAATGAGTCATTCCATCGCGTAAAAGGGAGATAAACATAAACAGTCAGCTGACGGCGAATCTGTCTATTTTCACGTGCGCATAAGAACAAAAAATTAAAATACTATTAAAAATACTATTTGAGTACTGATACATTTAAGGAAATTTTAATGCATACCTTCATTTATTTTTACTTTAATAATTTAAATTTACAATTCATTGCGACAATGTATAAATTAGATCATAATTTAATCATTCAATTATTTTTATTTATCGTATGGGACATCCCATCATTATGCTATTGGCTTTTAAAATAATAGTACGTACACATAAACCTACATTTATTTATATTTATATAAAAGTACGTAAATATTTAGACAAAGGATTATATTTTTAATTTCATTGTTAAATGACACCCTTTTGACCACGAAGATAACTTAATATAATTTAATAAGTAGGTACATAATATCATGAAATTAATATTGCTAATTTTAATTTAATCCTGAAATTAAAAAAAATATTGGCTTAGGTAATTCTTTAATAATGCATACCTACCTACCTACATGTAATCTTATGTCGGTGATGACAAAAAGAAAAGATTGCACGTAGGTAGTTAAATTGACTGTCAAAAACATCTAAAAAGATCTAAAAATCAAATTCTTTTATAATCTATAATAAATATGTTTGTGCGTTATTATGGTTCTTTGTTTTTCTCAGTGGAAAGATAAATTTAATATTAGTATTGAATATTTTTTTGTGGGCTAAGAAAGAACCTACTTATTCTTCAGTTATTTTTAATGCCCTTTTAGTCTGATGCAACTGCATATAGAATTATAATAATAATTCATTTGTTTAGTTAACAATTTAGAAAAATATAAAAACACTAGGTACCTACTAGATGGGATACTGGGTCAAAAAAACAATTGTGAATCTGTTTATAGTAGGATGTTTATTACATTTCAATATTGCGCCATGTATCGTCATTGTTTACGCAGAACAAACGCATATTGCTCATTTGTTTATTTATCAAAAGGCCAGAGTCAACAGAAATTGGGTCCTGTGGACGTGCAAAACATCTCGTCTTTCCATTATATTATTTCCATAATACTAGTTGCATGTAATACATGTGATCCAACTGTCGATGGCGATTGTAGGTATGTATAATTGAAGAATACGTACCTACTGAAATACTTAACATGTATAAACACAAATTAATCCAACTGTCGAACATATCGACAAAGTATCAAGCCAGTATACGCGAGATTTGTATTCAAGGTCTATATTTTTCAAAGCTTTGCCAACTTTGAAGTCAAAATCACCAACTTAGTGTGTCTGTGTGTCAGGGTGTATGTCTATGTGTGTGTGTGTGTGTTATAACCCCCCTTATAACTTTTGATCCACTCAATGCACAGAGAAAAAATTTCAAAATTTATAGAAAATTATAGGCCAACAAAACAATTATAAGTAGGTACTCAGAATTTCGACTTTTTGTTTCAGTCAGGAGTTATCAACTTTTGAAATTTTACTTATTTTTTTCGTATATCTCAAAAAGTATATAAGCTAAAACGCTGAAAATTGGTATAAATGTAGATAAATACAAAATTTCTCAAAAAAAAATATTAAGAAAAACCGAAAAACCCCAACTACATAATATAATTTTCTATAAACAATATGAACATTATATTAGTAAGTACATCTCAATTTTTTTTATACTAGTTGCATGTAACACATGAGATCCAACTGTCGATAGCGATAGTATGTATAGTTGAAGAATAAGAATCAAACTATTAACCCATAAATCCAAATTATTGAAAATTTTAACACATGTTGGTATGTATGTCAAGATAGGACAGTATGGAGGTCAGTCCTGTTTTCCTACCCGGAATATGAAAACAGCATGATGCTTCTGTATGTATGTTTGGAGATTAAGTACCTATCAAACTATTAAAACTTCTTACATATTGTGTATAGGCGACTGACATACAAATTGTATGAAGCAATGTCGTCACTAAATTCAATTTTTATAAAAATTGTTAAAAAAAGTTTGAGATGTGCTAATACAATGTTAATATTTTATATAGAAAATTAAATTATCTAGTTGGGGTGTTTCGGCTTTTTTCGATATTTAAAAAAAAATGGAAATATAGGCAGTTAAACTCATAAATTTATCATAAAAAAATATTTTTCTTAATAAAAAATGTTTGAGAAACCCTGGAATTTTTTTAAAAAAATAAATTTGAGATTTTGTATTTGTCTATATTTGTACAAATTCTCAGCGTTCTAGCTTTTATGGTTTTTGAGATATATGGAAAAATAAAGTAAAAATTCAAAAGTTGATAACCCCTGACTGAAACAAAAATTCAAAATTCTGAGTAAAAAAGTTTTGTAGGCCTATAACTGTTTATATATTCTGAAATTTTGGGCTCTGTAAATTGAGCGGATCAAAAGTTATAAGGGGGGGGGGGACACACACACAGACACACACACAGACACACACACACACAGACACACAGACACACAGACACACGAAATGTTCTACTCCGAATTCTGAGTAAATCCGTGTATGGAACATATATGCTGCGAACATATATGCTGCGAAGCCTCTAAGTTGGTGTTTTTTGACTTCAAAGTTGGAAAAGCCGTGAAAAAAGTAGACCTCTCCATACAATTCTCGCGTATTCTGGCTTGATACATTGTCGATATGTTAAGAGAACAAAGTTCTCCTGAACAAATCGACAGTTGGAATATCTGTTACTATAATTTCTATATGTTTGTCCAAGGGAAATTTTGAATCAATTTTAGTACAAATTGAATTTAGTGACGACATCGCTTCATACAATTTGTATGGCAGTCGCCTATACACAATATGTAAGAAGACTTAATAGTTTGATACTTCATCTTCCAACATACATACATACCATCATGCTGTTTTCATATCCTGGGTAGCAAAAAAGGACTGACCTCCATATTCTATCTTGACATACATACTTACCTACATGTGTTGTATAGAGATCAAGATATCTTAAAATATTCTATAATTTGGATTTATAGTTTGGTACTTCTTCTTCAACTATACATACTATCGCTATCGACGATTTCATGTGTTACATGTTACTAGTAATAAATGTTGTGTGACTTTCATAAAATAGTAAATAGATTCAAGATGAGCTTTAATGTCGGTTGAAAGGCAAAATGTCAAATATATTTGTTTTGTAAACTTTTTGTACATATAAATAATAAGTATTCTGGCATTTATTACAAATCGGCAATTTATTATTTCAACGAAACATAATTAATTTCTAGAGTTGATTGTGACCAACGTTATACTCCTCATTAACAAGTCATTCCACAGTGTATTCAAATTTTGTATGATTTCAGGTATTTTTATGAAAATATGATAATTTTTCAACGCCATTTAATGATGATGCCATACGTGATGTGCCTTTTAAGTAATTTTAAAATATAAATATCAAATTTTATGTTTCCTGATCTTGGGGTCACTTTGAAATATTTGACAGTAAAAAAAATCAAAAGCACTATTCAGATATCCTTCAAAATCTAGACAAATACAAAATTTTAATACAAGTTTTTTTGTGATAAATTTATGAGTTTAACTGCCTATATTTCCAAAGTTGCCGCGCACAATAGTGTGCAAATCCAGAACGACAATCATACGAGGTCTACTTTATTTATATGCAGATTATGATGTTTAAATTTTGTTATATTCAGAGAAATAAAGTATTCTTCTATTTATTAAAATCTTTGTGGAACAATAAACCGTAATTTGATTTTATAAAACCCTTATATTTTGTGTTTGTATGAATTGCCTTAAACAAAAAAAAACATATATTTTATGTTGATATTTTCTATGTTTATTATCATATTAAAATTATTTTTAATTCACTTTAAAATTTAATTTCAAAAGCAGGTAGACTCGTAGTGGTTAAGTCGTAAAGTTTAGCCACATAATATGTCATCATGCATATACATAAGTATTTGGAGCGTGTAAACAAACAAATAAATAAAGAAGATATTCAGAGAACCTGCGATGACGGTGTTTTAAAAATAGATAACCCGTTTTGAGGCGGGTTTAATATAGTTAAGTCTTTTAACCATATCAGTTACATGTACAGCGTGTCCCAAAAACTTCGTTTACTTGAATTTGTTGCAGGAAAATATCATACCAAATTTTCGTAAGCACTTAAACTTAAAGGATAAAGATGACTATAATTTATAAGAACCTCTCCACTAATATTCGTCATATCGAGCATATCTCCATGAAAATCTAATTAATAAATTGATTAAAATAGGTGCTATTGATTAGCCCCGGCGCTCTCTAGACCTCTAGCTACTGGATTTTTTGTGGAGACTCGTTAAAGTAGCAAAGTTAAGGTTTATGTATTTATCAAAAAACCCAGCAAAAGTTGATCAACTACAAAAGGCGGAAAATGATAGAGAATTCAATTATAAATTATGTATATTATTTACCACACGCTTGGAACTCCATCAATTCGTATTATTAAATAAAATAAAACAAAATAAAACAAAATAAAATAAAATAAAATAAAATAAAATAAAATAAAATAAAATAAAATAAAATAAAATAAAATAAAATAAAATAAAATAAAATAAAATAAAATAAAATAAAATAAAATAAAATAAAATAAAATAAAATAAAATAAAATAAAATAAAATAAAATAAAATAAAATAAAATAAAATAAAATAAAATAAAATAAAATAAAATAAAATAAAATAAAATAAAATAAAATAAAATAAAATAAAATAAAATAAAATAAAATAAAATAAAATAAAATAAAATAAAATAAAATAAAATAAAATAAAATAAAATAAAATAAAATAAAATAAAATAAAATAAAATAAAATAAAATAAAATAAAATAAAATAAAATAAAATAAAATAAAATAAAATAAAATAAAATAAAATAAAATAAAATAAAATAAAATAAAATAAAATAAAATAAAATAAAATAAAATAAAATAAAATAAAATAAAATAAAATAAAATAAAACAAAATAAAATAAAATAAAATAAAATAAAATAAAATAAAATAAAATAAAATAAAATAAAATAAAATAAAATATAATAAAATAAAATAAAATTAAATTAAATGAATTGAAATAAAATAAAATAAATTAAAATTGCTATTTCTTTCTAAATTGTAAACTAAATATTAATATTGTATAAAATAAGCTGAGGTTTAGAAATGAAATAAAATAAAAAAAGTATGGTACTGTTTTGATAATCACGTTAAGTGTGTACCCATACATTTTTTGGGACAACCTGTAAATTATAATATTGGCATCCAGGAGTCGTGTTGGGATATTGCTGAAGGCAATCGTGTGACTCATTCTGATGGGTCTCTGTGACCCATCATATGGGTCTGCAAGGTTTATAGTGGTATATAATATATAATAATACCAACCAGCTGACCTCACAAACATCGGATAATGACCCAAAGAAAGAATAATCTTATTGATAACGTCATCCGTGTTGAATTGTGAATCTTGTCTGTACCCATCATATTGGTACCCTCATATTATATTAAGTATTACCTACCTACCTACCTACCTACCTACCTATAGGTATGGTCAATATTAGTAATAATGATTCTAAATGTTATTTATTTAGGTAAATTAGCAATAAATACGCTGTGAGCCACCGGCTTAGAATAGTGTTTCCACTTTGTTCTATTTCATTTTTTTCGGGTGTCCCGTAAGAGCCGGGTAATCGAAAACTAAACGGGCAAAATAACACCTCACTTAGTTCAGCAACGAGGTTCACCATCAATTCTGAATGTAGTGCCTTCTTAGGTGAGACAAGACTGGTGTGTGTATACACGTATGTGTCGTGCGTCGTTCTTAAAGATTGTGCATACCAGCTCACCTGTCGCTGGTTACCATGGATTGTGGGATATACCGTGATGATGTTGATAGACTACATAAAGAAAGGATTTTGAAATAAATTTAATCACAAAATAATTATTTTTTATATAAGAATAATAATGAGCACTTCCTTGCACGCTGTGCAAGTGGTTAGCTTAGTGCCATATGGCAAATTCTTCCAACTAACCAATGTATTCAGCCCAGAGATGCAATCTTTACGTGAGAGATTAATTGAAATAAATTTTTCCTTTGCTGGGGATCGATCCCAGGTCTCCCGCACAGAAGCCACCGAAAATACATTAAATTCGTTAGTGATTTGCCGACCGCCGTGGCATAGCGGTAAATCGTTTGATTTCTGAGATGACTTCCCGGGTTCGATTCCCAGTAGGGAAGAAATCTATTTTAAAAACATTGCTCCTTTGGAATGGAAACACTGGTTGGTTGAAAGGAATTGTCATTTTGCAATAAATTCGCCACTAGAGCAGGGTAAGGGAGTGTTCAAACATGTTTTCATTTTTTTTATAAAAAATAACTATTTATTTATTTATTTATGGTTACAAATAGTCGCTATTACAAAAATACATTAAATAAGACAGTTATGGACCACACCCACATAAGGACCAGAATATGTAAAACTAATAATACAAAAATAATAAAAATTATACAGGTACCGATTAATTTTTTTGTCCTTTTTTGTATTTAAATTAAAATAATTTATTCCATTTTTTAAGCATTTATAAGTTGAACGTCTCATTTAATAATTGTGTAAATTAAAAAGTATATTAATGCACGCGTTCCGCACGTCAACAACCCCTGCTGCAGGGTGTGTCATTGGGTATTACCAATAAATAAAATTATTATATTTTCAATAAATTATATTGCCCCCTAATGACTAATACGTTTGTTGATATATATTTTATTTGAACTATTATTTTAAACAAATTAACAATAACGATGATTATGTTTATATTAAAAATGTTAATGGTATTTAGATTTGTCAGTTTTCCATCCGGTCGGCAGGATATGAAGTATTATTAAAACTAAATGACCTGAATTACTCACCACTATTGGTGACTTTTGTCTTTTACATACATGACTAACCCTTTTAGAACTATTTGTAACAATTAAAATGTAATTGCGAGTTATGATATCGCAATTTTTAAATATGTAAATGCTTTAGATTTTTAAGAAGATTTGTGATAGGGTGAGAAAACATAACACTAACGTAATATATATCTGTAGTCGCTAATAAACCATTGATGGCTTCTAATTCTTAAAATATCCATAATTAATGGGAAATATGAACTCCGTTAATTTCCCGTAACTAACACTCAGATAAATGAAAAAATATTGTCGACTCTTTTCAACATCTCAATAGAGACGAAGTTGGAATATTATAGAAGAACCAGGAAATCAAGGCACCTACAGGGCTTACGACCGGTAATATCATCGGTAGGTTTACGTGTTTACTTTATGCGCTTACGCGACGCCGACGTACACCTATTATGCCTTCTCGTTGAGTTTCCTTATCAATGAAATTTTTGAAAGTTCTGAATATTTAAATAATGAGAAAAAATTCGTTTGAAAATAACACATTTTTTCTATCGCCATCTATGAAATAACGAAAAAACCTGAATGTTTGTGTATATGGTATTTTTAAAATATTCGAAAAAAAAATGATTTAAACACCAAATTTAATTAAGAATATTTTTTTATCGAAAGTCTCGTACTAAACTTAAAATTAATCCAACTGTCGATTTGTTCAGGAGAACTTTGTTCTCTTAACATATCGACAATGTATCAAGCCAGAATACGCGAGAATTGTATGGAGAGGTCTACTTTTTTCACGGCTTTTCCAACTTTGAAGTCAAAAAACACCAACTTAGAGGCTTCGCAGCATATATGTTCCATACACGGATTTACTCAGAATTCGGAGTAGAACATTTCGTGTGTCTGTGTGTGTGTGTGTGTCTGTGTGTGTGTGTGTCTGTGTGTCTGTGTGTCCGTCCCCCCCTTATAACTTTTGATCCGCTCAATTTACAGAGCCTAAAATTTCAGAATATATAAACAGTTACAGGCCTACAAAACTTTTATACTCGGAATTTTGAATTTTTGTTTCAGTCAGGGGTTATCGACTTTTGAATTTTTATTTTATTTTTCCATATATCTCAGAAACCATAAACGCTAGAACGCTGAAAATTGGTACAAACATAGACAAATACAAAATCTCAAATTAGTTTATTCAAAAAAATTCCAGGGTTTCTCAAACATTTTTTATTAAGAAAAATATTTTTTTTATGATAAATTTATGAGTTTAACTGCCTATATTTCCAAAACTTTTACAATTATCGAAAAAAGCCGAAACACCCCAACTAGATAATTTAATTTTCTATAAAAAATATTAGCATTGTAGTAGAAGATCTCAATTTTTTTTTAACAATTTTTTTAAAAATTGAATTTAGTGACGACATCGCTTCATACATTTTGTATGGCAGTCGCCTATACACAATATGTAAGAAGACTTAATAGTTTGATACTTCATCTCCAAACATACATACCATCATGCTATTTTCATATTCTGGGTAGGAAAAAAGGAACTTCCTCCATACTATCCTATCTTGACATACATACCTACATATGTTGTATAGAAAACAAAATATCTGAAAATATTCAATAATTTGTATTTATGGGTTTATAGTTTGGTACATATTCTTCAACTATACATACTATCGCTATCGACAGTTGGATCTCATGTGTTACATGCAACTAGTTATAGTAAATATAGTGTAGAAAATAATGAAAAATAAAAATAAAGTCTTCGAAATAAATACTAAGCCGTTTTGTGAAAATAGAACACCTGTCTTTATAATAGGGAGTAATGCGGCAGGTACATTGCTTTTAAGCGTAGCACCTGTCTTAAAATAGGGTGGCAGGAAAGAAAATTTTACATGATAGTACATTAATTTATTTGTCTCCTTAGTATATTCAGAAATTTGAACTGTATATTTAGCAATTGTTACTTAGCTAAAACACAGAAAATTTAAGTATAATCGAACTTGGTTAGAACGAGCGTTTACTTTGTTAGATTAGGTTGTTTTTTAGGTTAGTTTTACTTTGTTCTGGGTTATTCTATTAAATAATTACATATCAATCAATATTTTAGGTGTAATCTTTGTATCAGCAACATATCTACAAAAAATATTAATAATTATTGTATATGTTTGCCTGTATTATAGCACTTCTTGTTAAATGTATGTCTCTTTTTACTGTAATGTTGTTTGTTATTTTTAAAGTATACATAGATATTGTCTTGAGAACACGCCGACAAGTCTAGAAATTAGACTTGGCGTGACTTAAAAAATATAAAAAAAATACTAACCTAACCTAACCAAACGTTATCTAATCTAACTTAATTTACTTAATTGTTGCAGAAACTGAAATGTCACGCTGCATCAATGGCAATATTGCGAAATCATAAATCTCCACTATAACGTATGTATACTTTATAGTATTGTTATCGTAAAACAACTTCAACCAGTAAGGTGGGTGCGCAGAATACATTTTTTTGTGTTTTTTGCTTGGTTGGTATATATTTACGCAAACCGCCTCCCTCCAAGGCATAAAAGTTCAAGAAGTTTGATGGGAGCTATAATAGAGAGAAATTCGAGAAAATAGTAGCCAAGACTACTACATACATACCTAGTTATTGTACACTCCTTTACTCTTAAAGGCTGACAATACCTAAATGTATTTTTTTATAAATTACATTGTGTACATTCTTTAAACAAAAATTAGAAAACTCATTTTTCTATGACGCAAGGGAGTTTTGATTGCTTTGACAGATAAAATCATAGAGAAGAAATGGACGGATGTCTATGGAAATCTAATCAGCTCTCAGCTAACGCACTTTACATATATATATTATGTCCATTTCTGATTTCAGAGTACGAAGACGTCTAAAATATCGGGCAACCGTGGATAAAAGGATTTTATCCGCGCGGTGTGACGTAATGAGTCCCGTATAAATGCAGTCAACTTTTTGACATTTCTCATATACTAAAATTCCGTATAAAAATTTTAGTCGAATCTGAATAGGGTCTATTATGATATCAATATCCATTCCATGTGTTTTGTGTAATTTTGCGTTTTAATGTAATTGCGAATCGTTCTGTATGTACTCACTTTCTCAGCAAAAAACATTTTATGCTTTTTGAGAAAGGGAAGTAAAAAAAAAGTGTACAAATTTAAACAATTGTAATATTTATTGTTTTATTGATTAAAAAATATAATATGATGTCGAACGATTTGACAGTTTGGGCTGTACAGACGAGAAATAACTTACATAGTAAACGTCATCTGACTCCTGAGGGAAAAGTACCAGGCGTGATTACCGGTAGAAACACAATTTTTAATTGTGTTTTCACTCTGAATCTGTGAGACGATAAATACCATGTCCCGAATGTGGCAACTTGTTATTGGGTGCGTGTTAAATTAATATTTAACATAGTAGGTACCTGTTAGTTGCTCGAGAAGCAAGCCTTAATTAAAAAATAAACTCATAGCATACACTCTCACTCTTGAAAAAAGGTAAGCTAAAATTGTGAAATCATGACTCTCCACTATTTCATAGTAGTGGAGAGCAAAAATGACAACATTATCACAGTAATGGATAATCAATGATATGATGACATTAAATATTGCAATAGGTACAGTAATACATGTTAAACAATTCGATGAATTATTAAGATGAGTCATCTCTTCCTATGATTCAGATTCCATCCTTTGATCTCAAACCTCTAATAATTACATCATATTATTCTCCATGTATAAATCCACGTGTAGAGAGAAGTCCTTCTGAGAAAATCTTGTACAACCAATCTCCCCTATTCCTTGGTCAAATTTCCAGGAATGCAACTCCAAAAACAGTTCAGAGCAATGAACTACAACAAAATAGGGGTTCGACAACATAACTCACAAGAAAATAGGATTTTGAAATAGTATGACTGTCCAGCAATTAAATTGTTCGGAAGGGCACCATTGACTATAAGCTGGGCAAAATTCGGATTGAATGCGACACCAAAAACTATGTCACAATTTTATGGTTTAGTTCAAATGATAAATATATGTAAGACAGAATATAAGCGCCCTTGGAATAATCCTGAATCATTAAACGGCGCTTTAAAAATTATGAATACTATGAATATCAATATATGCCAATGAATATCAGAATTACGAAGAATTCAAAAAGAAACTCAAAGTAATTTGAAACACTCTCTCTAATATTCCATTAATTTTTAGGTTGTGGTTCAATTCTCATTTTTATATCTGTTATTTATTTTGTGCTATGGTTTTGATTATGTTTTATTTTTTTTTCTAGATTTTAAATATATATTTTTAAATTCTTTTTGTATTGCTTTTGATTTTGAAATGTTTGTTCTTTTTATAATTATTGTTAATTATTTTTTTAGCTATGTGATTTGTTTTATATATTCTGTGTAAAGAGCTGCTAAACACAAGCTTCTAGCGGAAATAAGGAAATGAGGAAAGGAAACATTAATATTCTTTTTATAACATGTAATATTAAATGTACATCGTATATTTAAATAAATAAAAAATTAAAAATCTATTATTATTATTATAAATAATGTATGAATAATTGATAGACTGGGGAGTTTCGATGATCGTATATTAAATAAAAATTTTGAATGAAATGTTGAAATTCAAATGAGTCAAAGACGTTTTAAGGTATAAATGTTTTTGATATTATAGGTACAGCAAAATAATATTGAAATACCATTCATTTAATACTAGTTGCATGTAACACATGAGATCCAACTGTCGATAGCGATAGTATGTATAGTTGAAGAATAAGAATCAAATTATAAACCCATAAATCCAAATTATTGAAAATTTTAACACATGTTGGTCAAGATAGGATAGTATGGAGGTCAGTCCTCTTTTCCTACCCGGAATATGAAAACAGCATGATGGTTCTGTATGTATATTTGGAGATTAAGTACCTATCAAACTATTAAGTCTTCTTACATATTGTGTATAGGCGACTGCCATACAAATTGTATGAAGCAATGTCGTCACTAAATTCAATTTTATAAAAATTGTTAAAAAAAATTGAGATGTGCTAATACAATGCTAATATTTTTTATAGAAAATTAAAATATCTAGTTGGGGTGTTTCGGCTTTTTTCGATATTTTTAAAAAATTTGGAAATATATGCAGTTAAACTCATAAATTTATCATAAAAAAAAAATTTTCTTAATAAAAAATGTTTGAGAAACCCTGGAATTTTTTTAAAAAACTAATTTGAGATTTTGTATTTGTCTATGTTTGTACCAATTTTCAGCGTTCTAGCTTTTATGGTTTCTGAGATGGATAAATAAAACAATATTTCAAAAGTTGATAACCCCTGACTGAAACCAAAATTTACAATTCTAAGTATAAAAGTTTTGTAGGCCTATAACTATTTATATATTCTGAAATTTTGAGCTCTGTAAATTGAGCGGATCAAAAGTTATAAGGGGGGGACACACAGACACACAAAACTCACATAAAATGTTCTACTCCGAATTCTAAGCCTCTAAGTTGGTGTTTTTAGCATTCAAAAAGTCCACTACGCCATGCAAAATGTTCTTTGTACACGCATCTTAGATTTAAACTGCCTCTTCCTTCAATAGAATTTCATTCTTTTGAACGAATCGACAGTTGGGAAATTTTTGTTTAAGATAAAATTTGTTCATCTTTTCCTAGAAATATTTTTTACTTTATGTTACTCCGTGCAGGTGTAACTATTTTAATCGAAATGCTTATACATTTATTGATACCGATAACTATGGAATTATCATAAATTGTTTTTCTTTTACGCCAGCTTCCTCGGTTCGATTCCTAGAAAAATTGAAATATATTCAACAATATAAATGCCATTAAAAATGTAATCTATGCGGATTATTGTATTCCTAATAATTGAGAGATTTTTTTTAAGTACTCTTTCCCACGCTTTCCGGCTCAATTGATATAACTTCCTGTGTCATGGTGGATGTTGAATGCCAACTGGTGATTCAAGGACCAGATGGATTCATCATCTTCCAGCTTCCTTCCGCTACGGCATATTTTGACGGTTGGCAGTTGATTATTCAACAGTGTTTAATTTTAATTTGGTGCGTAAAAAAATAGGTAAGATTTTTTATGTTTTTTATGTCATGCAAAAAAATAGATTATATTTGAATTTTACCATTATTCGCGAAATAAACGTAAATATGAAACGAAACACCTATTTCAATAAGACAATTATTTTATAATAGTAAGTACCTACGTACTACGTATATTTAAGGAGGGTGACTGCTGCCAACGTACCTAATTATTCAATTTGAATTTGCATCATTACTACAAAACGAGTCATTGTGAAAAAAATAACCTACTTAGTTTGGATATTAATAAAGAAAAATATACCTTAACTTTTTAATTATGTTCTGTATATATTCTTGTAGGAAAATAATAAGCATACCCCGATTTTTGACATTTATCTTAAATTTCTAAAAAAAACTATAAGGTTATATTTATATATAAATTAAAGAAGTTCAAAATATATGGAAAAATACGATGAAACGTTGCATTAATGCATCAAGGGGGCAAGTCTGATTCAATCGGCGAAATCAAAACCCTTGCGATTACCCATATCATGGATATAATTATTATATGGAGTTCTACAATATCTTTAGATGTCATAGAACTCCATACGATAATTAAATCCATGATATGGGTAATCACTGGGGTTTTGATTTCGCCGGTCGAACCAGACTTGCCCCCCAGGTTAAGTTAATAAACCAAAAAAAAACTTTTATTTCGCAATGGCGCTGAATAACAAAAAATCTTTTTTAGGTTTATTTACTAAACCTGAAGCATAAATGCAACGTTACATCATATTTTTCTAGATATTTTTGTCTTCTTTAATTTAAAAAAAATATGTTGAACCACGCCCTATATTTTATTAAAAATATAAGATAAACGTTGAAAATCGGGGTATGCCATTATTTTTCTGCAAGAATTTATACAGAACATTATCAAAAAGTAAAGATATATTTTATTAATATCCGAATTATCTAAATTATTTTTTTCAAAACGATTTGATAAGAAATAATGATGGTATATCAAATTGAAAAATAGGTACGTTTGCAGCAGAGAAATGTGTCAATTTTCTATAGTGAATTGATGTAATTCGCCTTGGTCATCAAAATATAACGAATCACTGATAAAACAGTACATTATAACAAGACAAGTTAGTAAATAAATGTACTTACAACAATATATTCTGTATTATGGAGTTATACATAAACACGTTTGTTTAGACATGTATTTGAAACTTCTAATTTCCATAAATAAGTATGAATCTGTATATAAATGAGTATTTATTTACGATTACAGTCAATTACAAAATACATTAATTTAGACAGTTAATTAAAATTTGTAAAATATTTTTTTGAATTATTAAGTTAAGATAAACAATAGTTAATGTTCTTCTTATTGTTGTATCCTCAAAATATTTGAGTGGGTATTGGTCATTCATTGACTTTTTCGTTTTGACCCTATTCTATTGCGGCATTCTCACAATACAAGGGTCATAAGAATTTCCATATGAATCTAAATATTATTGGAAATTCACCAACCAACGTATGATAATAATTCTTAGAATTTCCACTCAGGGGACCGCAGACACCGGCAGGAATGTCATGTGAATAGGTATTCTTCCTGAAAGATCAAATAAAGCAAGTACAAGAGAAATACCTTTTTTGAAATCAATCAATACTGACAATGCAATTTTTTTTATGAGACACAGAGAAATTGTTGATACGATTAATTACATATACATTGCCGACCGCCGTGGCACAGTTGGTAAGCCGTTCGGTTTCTGTGCGGGCGTCCTGGGTTCGATTCCCAGCAGAGGAAAAATTTATTTAATTTGTTTCTCACGCAAATTCTTCTCTGGGCTGGAAACACTGGTTGGTTGGAAGAAATTGTCATACGGCAACAAGCACGCTACTTACGCAGAGTGCAAGGAAATGTTCATCATAAATAACATCAAATCTCCAATTAAGAGAGAGAATATAAAAAGAAAAAAAAACAACAAAGAATAGTGGCTAGACGTGAACCTTACTATTAAAAAGTTGCATGTAACACATAAGATGCAACTGTCGGTGGCGATACTATATGCATAGTATCCATGTATGTTATAGAGGTTGAGCAATGAATATGCTAGTCAATAGTCAATGAATATGGATCTGTTTATAGGCAATATAAATAATCACAGAAATACCCTACGGGTTAAATTACACTGATCGTGTTTAATTTTATTATTCATACCTACATACTTTACCTATATTGTTTATTTGTTCATTCAGTTTATACCTACTTTCATTTGTTTTCTCTTTATTTTTTGGTTAAATTTTATTTGTATGTATTTTTATATGTATTTTTTATAAGTTTTTCTTTGTATTGATTTCTTCTTGCATTATTTTCATGGTCTATTGATTGGATATGTTTGTTTTTTTTTATATACATTATCACACATTATGTACTTTATTTTGTATCTTTTGAATTATTCTTGTAAATGGCAAACGCCGTTAATAAAATAAATAAATAAATAAATATGCAATAAACGTACCTACCACACTATAAAACCTTAAATCCAAATTATGTAATATATCAAAATATTTTGTTTTCCTATACAATACATGTGTCGTGTGTAGTGTGGAGTATAGTCCTTTTTCCTACCCCGATTGGTAGGTACCACCTAATCAACTTGATGTTATGTATGTATATTTGAAGATTAAGTATCAAACTATAACTTATATGACTATAATTTATATGAAACGATGTCGTAACTAAATTCAATTTTGACTAAAATTGATAAAAAGAATTTGATATGTAGGTAAGTAGGATATGTAATTATATTTGATATGTAAATACCTATATATCACATTATAGCAAATATAATCACATAATGTAATTGTTTTTTGTAGAAAAATAAGTCATTTCGATGAAATATTTTGGTGGTTTTTTGATATTAAAAAAAAAACTGAAATATAAGTAGTCAAATACAAAACTTTTTATAAAAAAATGTTTTTCTTGATAAAAAAAGGTTGAGAAATCCCGATTTTTACTCCCCACTAACCCGAGGGGATAAAGTGGGAAGTTATGATTTCGCAATTATAAGGCTATTTTTCATTGCAGATTATCAACTAGTATCATGCTGCCGAGATTGCACTCTGAAAATTTCAGCACAATGTATCTGTGTGTGTGTAGGCATGTGTGTGCTATGTAATGTGTCGCTGTGTGTTGTGGGCTATGTAGGTAGGTACTATTCCTTCGAGATTTCATCGAAGAGAAAATGAAAAATTTTGTTATTCGTGATTTCGTTCCATTTTCAAAATCAAAATTAACTCTTTTTATTTACATGTTCCGAATGCTTCAATGATGACGCGCACTTTTTTTAAATATAGACATATTGTGACACAATTCCATAGAAAATTGTGGTCAGAGAAGAAAATAAAGAGACCCCCCCCGTAGTAAGTCACATAGCGCCAACACGACGGGCGTAATCTATGACAAATTGACCTACGCGGAACCATCTTGTTTATTTTTCAGCGGGCTTTTGTGACGCGACGCATTTCCGACTTTTCGTCAGAATATTCAACTTTTATTTTCCATGACACACCCACGAATCATGTGAGGTCGCTTATTTGAGGAAAAGGAACAAACAAAGAAAATGATTCGAAAAAATTTATAATGCGCCAGCGCCATATTGCTCACACGTTTGAACAATATTCCGCAGTAAATGTTCGTTTTTTAAAATACGTATTCGAATTAAGATCACCCGCCATTTTGAATTTCAAAATAAACAACAGTATCACCACGCATTTGTATTTAATAAGGTTTTCGTCATAATATCGTTTTTTATTGATTCATACAATCACAATGTAGGGTAACCAGTGACAGGTGTGCATTACTTTATAAAAAGGAAGCACGCAAGCAGTAAGAAGTTATAATATTAAGTTATTTATTTATTTAACTTTTTGTACATAGTATAAACAAATATAATGCACACTAGTGGGCTTAATCAAATCAATCAAGATTTTTTTGGTTCAATTTTTTTCTGGTCAAACTCATACATAATCATTTAGGTATTTAATAAAATACATTGAAAAAATTATTTATCGAATACTGTATTCATTATAAAATCACATAATATTTGATTCATAATTTTTTCCACATATTCTTGGAATAATGAGGATAAATTTATCTGGTAATTTTGGTACTATATCGATTTACTCATATTATATTAGTCATACGTCTAAATATTTCAAATATGTTGATTTTACTATGAGAATGACATTGTACCACTGCCCGTGTATAAACAATTATATCATCTGTCAATAGAATGATCTTTCATCTTAATTATAATAACTCAACATAATTATGAATCAACAAAATATATACCTACATACCTATATAGTGATTTATTCATGCGAAATACCGGCTTAATTGTTTAAACTTAACAAGAGTTGGAGCGTAATATGAATACTTTAAGTTTATAAAAATGACCAATCCATTTGTAATTTAATTGATAATTTACCAAAACATTACAATTTAAGCCATTTTTAGTGTTTCGAGTATTTGTGAAACACTGGCTATAGGATTAATGATGAGCATAAGTACATAATTCTAGCAGTCTTGGTCTTGCGAGACTTGCTTTACAAGGCCAACAATCTTGCTGTCTTGGAATATTTTATAAACCTCTTTTAAGCAATTAACTGCGTACTAATATCCACATACTATTGGTATTTTTTGGGATGTTTCGTTGTAACACCAACATAGTAAACTAGTCTTTTTCTATGGCTCTGAAATAAAAATCTCGTCAGAGATAGGATTTATGACAGATATTATGGCGGACATTGGGACCTGATTGATCTGTTTTGTGTGAGCCCATATGTTTGTTGAGGTAATGATTGTGAGTGCAGAAAGTTGAGATTGTGTACATATTTAGTGTGGAACGGTAACAATCACCTGGTTCATAATTGCATATAATTGTCAATATAAATTTTGAACTGCTAGCCCTAGAACAGGATTTCCTAGTTGGGCAGCAGTAATCTACTTATTATTGTCATAAATATAGTGTGATAAAAGGTAAATAAATGAAAAATAAAATAAATAAATTACCTATTGAATTTTAACAGAGTTTTTTTTTAAAAGACCAAGGCTCAATGAGTATGCATGACCAAGACCAAGACCGAGGGTGTAAGACCAACTAAAATATTTCTTCAGTAATCCTGTTTCTGACATATTACTAATTAAGTCGTTACTTTTGTTGTTATATTATGTACCATGTAAATAGTATGGAGGCATCCAGGATCCCTTACATAGCACACACAGCCGACCCGAAGGAAGACGACCACCAGGCAGACCACCAAAGAGGTGGAAGGACAGCTGAGACTCAACCTCGCAGAACAACGTCTCTGCAAATAACAGGCCCTTAGGCCTAATATAAGAAGAAGAAGAAGAGAAGAAGTATGCAAATAATTTTATTTATTTTATAGTTTTTTTATAGGTATCTCAAGATGATCGATCAAAGGCAGAAAAAAATAAGTAGAGTTTAACAGGCAAAAGTTGCCTTCAACAAAAATCTATGATATTTGAATCACCTAACATTGATATCAATTTTAGGAAGAACTTGAATAAAACTCTTGTCTGGAGTGTGCTGCTATGTATGGCAGCGAAACGTAGACTATCAGCCGGCAAGAATGTGGGACATCTGGCTGCCTTCGAAATGTGGTGCTATAGGCACATGGCTCGGATCCATTGGTCAGATCATATTCCAAACGTCGTGATACTTGAGGAGAATCAGAGAAATGAGAAAACTTCTATTGAGGATTGGCTGACAACGATCCAAATGGATTGGCTAAATATCAGACATCCGGGTCTGCTTGTTATTATCGCCGAAGGAATGACGGAAGGAAGAAACTATAGAGGCCACCCTAGAGACAGTTATATGGACCAGATGATCAAGCAAGTAGTGAAGAGGCTGGCGTACAACAGAGATATGTATAGCTACAGATGGAGTGCAAACCAATCCTAGGATTGTGACCATGAAGTAGAAAGAGAAAAAGTGCTATAAGTGTTCCTGTATTATCAACACTGAATTGCCTTGATATATGAATTATGATTTTAAAAAAAAAAATTAAATTAACTTTCATTATACCACGAAGAGATATTTTATTTTTATTTTTATTTTATTTAATAAAGCACAGATACAGGCATGAATGCACAAATATTTCTGCGCATAATAGCTTATATATGGGAAGTACATATCATAATAAGAATTGTTTGTAGCTGTATATAAATTTCCTACCTACACTACACTACACTATGCAGTGTACGGAAGGTGCAGTGTCTATTTTACATGATTATTATGTTGCGGGTGGATGTTACATAGTAAGTTTAGAGTTGTAGATTTAAAGATTAAACAAATGAAACATGAAAATCAACAATAATTAAACATGAGAATATGAAGAGAGAAGTTATACATAAATTTAAACTATATAATTAAGAGGTTACGAACTGGGATATTATGTGTTTTTTGAAAGTTAATTTGGAGTTTGAGAATATGTCAATATAACTAATTTGATGAACTGAGTGAAATGAATGAGGGATGTTGTATTAAAATAATAAGGAAGCTCCTTTAAAATTCGTAGATATGTTGTCAATTGACAGATTACTGTCTAAGTAACGGAATTTAAGGGCGGGCTTATGTCGTACTAAATATTTTTAGTACGTTATAAGAGTATGGGAAAGCAACAAGATTGCTTTAATTGTCAAATAAATCTTTTGTAACCAGCTTGTCTTTGAGACAAGCTATGACTTTGAAATATGTATTCGTAATACGTAAATACGAATATAAAGTAACAGGATTTCTCAAGATTTCCTAACAAGAAATAAGACAAAAAAAGAAATAAGACATATTTTTAAATACCATGAAGTTTTTGAAGTAAATCTTATTATGATGATTGGTTTAAATGTAAAAGCAGCAAATATGAATAGACGTTCAGTCTGGTAGAGTTAGTCTTATTATTCCATAAATATAAACCCGTATTTCCGTTGTCCACTGTCTGTCTGTCTGGTGGACTCGGGACTCATCCCTGTGGAATTCAACCTATTCTAATTCCACAATTTCTGTGGAACCGAGATGACTTACCGTCTGCGGTGTCCAGTCGAGTTAGTTCACTATACATAGACACGACAGATCGCATGCATATTTGTGACATGAATATTGAATATTCACGATAATTCGCGGTATTCGATATCACATAGGTACATATATTATGTAAAATATGTCAGGGTTTTCAATTGAAATTTTAAAGAGTATAAAAGTTTTATAGGCCCATAACTTTCTATATAATTCTGAAATTTTAGGCTCTGTGCATTGAGCGGATCAAAGTGAACTAAATTCTCTACTCCAAATTTTGAGTAAATCCACGTACGAAACTTACATATATCCTCTAAGTTGGTGTATTTTGACTTCAAAGTTGAAAAAAACTGTGAAAAATATAGACCTGGCATACAAATCTCGTGTATCTTGGCTTGATACTTTGTCGATATGTTAGGATATCGATATGTTAGGATATATTAATTTTCTTGATCAAATCAACAGTTGGATAAATTTATCTTTTTTTTAATTGGTTTTTATTTCTAATTCTACGCTTTATTTTTTTAATTCTACGCTCTACATTTTGTGTTTGTTTTGCGTACGTATGTATTTATCTTGATGATTTCCCTTAATTTCATTTCCCAATGACGAATTCATTGCATTGAGTGTCGCTAAAAAAAGAATATAATCGGTTTTTTTAAAGTTCAGTAAAAATATGCCCAAAAAATATCTATGTCACATCTTCTATCATTAAATTCCTTTCATATTTATTTACACATTGGATTAAATCTATAATGCAATAACCTCAAGTCTCAAAATAATCTAATAACATTTTTACACTGGCAGAAATCATCCTAATGATTTGGATGGAATGCCATATAAGCTAATTAAAAAAAATCGTATAATTCTATTTATTTCAAGAAATTTGCAGGACAGATAATTTGGTTTGCAGATAATATACATAGACTTTCTATTTTTTTTTTCAAAAAAACAAAAAAAAATATAATCTAAAAATTTAAAAATTTATTTTAAATAAAATTGGTTGCATTACTTTTCTTAAGAATTTTCTTAATAATATTAATAATTTTGTATATCAATAATTTTGAATAATATCACAATCATTTTGAAATTCAATATAGTCTCCAGTTCAGTTATTGCACATCGGAAAGTTATAAACTACTATCATTAATACGATATTTCTAAATTGTTGCAAGAATTTATTTAAATAAATACGGATGCAAAATGAGTACTTGGGAAGCATATACATATTATCCCTGTACTGCAAAATATAATGAGATTTGCTCCTAGAGAGCAAATGGATGAAGATATGAAAGAAACGTAAATAGATTTCTCAGAAAATAATCAAGATTCAGGCAGAGACGAATAAAAAAGAAAGAAATATGTTTCTTGGTAGACCTATGAAAATAATAAATTCGTTTGATGTCATATTTGCATTGCATAAACTTTGATTAATACTAGGCAAGGATATAAGGATTGGTACCAAACTTTATTTATCAATATGATTCATAAATATAACACGATATAACAGTCCTTCATAATAATGATGGTACAATATAATATAAACTTTCATCGGTACCTACTTAATATCAATATTATCTATTTATTAGTAATATAAGATAAGATTAGATAATGTAAAAGTTATATTAGATGACAAATAACGCGTGAATCATTCATTATTTAGTTAAATATCAGTCAACGGACATTTCACCAACGAATTTTAAAATTAATTTTGTAATTGATTTTAATCATCTAATTATTAAAACGATTTAAATCCATATAGTTTGTTTTACACGAACACATGTAACATTATCAATTTCAAAAAGTAGGTAATTAATTGATCGGCTTTCATTTTTTTTCAGTAGTTGGTAATTTTAATATACCTACATAATACGATGCAGGTTCCAACCTACGTCAGCCGAGAAACTCAAAGATCATGCTCTTAGAACACATAGCTGTCGTCTTCGGACCTCATCATGTACCTTTTGAAGTGGGTAAAATATTTTGGGCATGAGTGTATATATGCAAGAGCTCATCATTCAATCATTTAGTATTTTTGGCAGGAGATATTCCCATGTTCTCTTTTATTTCTTTAAAATAGTTTATCTGTCAAAGGTTTTTTCTACGTGAGTTTACTTTTAATTGATAAATATTACTATGTTTGTGTTATTTTTTTTATTTTGGATATCCCAGAGTACAGTAGAATATAATAACATAGTATGATATTAAGAACAATGGAAAAAAACAGTAAATAACAGGACATCATATCAAGTGATTTTTAAAATTTTACATACAATTTTTAACAAATGAGAAAAAGAAAAACAAAATTATAGGATCATACCTGAAACATACAAGAAACAGTACAAAGAAGATTATATTCTAGAATCATAACATGGGATTCTAACGTACTTAAGGATTCACGACAAAGATGTTGCAACAATTATGGTGACACATACATATATGTATATACTAGAGAGTGGAATTTTGAGTTATGTTATCAGTGCAAAGTTGGCGCTTTATCGCAAAACAGAAGAATAAGCAATTCTTCTTCTCTGCGTGCCGTATCAGGTCCCCCCGACGTTGGCGATCACTCTGGAGAATGCCTCTCTGTCCTGCGCCATACGGACTAGCTCTCCTACCTGCGTTATTCCAGTCCACTGCCGGATATTGCGCAGCCAAGACATCTGCCTTCTCCCTACTCCACGACGACCCTCAATCTTGCCTTGTATTATCAGTTGCAACAATTTATACTTTTCTCCTCGCAGAATGTGGCCCAAATATGATATCTTACGAATTTTTATATTTGTCAGAAGTTCTCTGCTCGTATGTGCTTGACGCAAAACTTGTACGTTGGATATTAAATCTGTCCACGGTATTCGAAGCATTCTTCGATGAATCCACATTTCAAATGCTTCTAACCGGTTCATTGTATTGACTTTAAGCGTCCAAGTTTCGCAACCATACAACAGGACGGACCAAACATAGCACTTTATCATTCTCTGACGGAGTTTCAAATTAAGGCTGTCATTGCAGAACAGTGTTCTCATCTTGTTGAAAGTATTTCGCGCTATTTCAATTCTGCGTTTTACCTCAACATCGGGGTCTAAAGATTGTGTAATGACACTGCCAAGATATGTAAATTTTTCCACTCTTTCAACATTTACACCTTTTAATTGTAGAGACGCTGCGGAGTAGTCCAGTCGACCAAAGGTCATCCATTTGGTTTTATTCACATTAATGTTTAATCCCAACTCCTCTCCAGTAGCACATATATCGTTTAAAAGTTTCTGGAGGTCCTCAATGCTGTCCGTTAATATAACTGTGTCATCTGCATATCGGATATTGTTTATTATCATTCCGTTAAACAATAAGCAATTAAAGACTTTAAATAAATTTGTAAAAAACACAACAAACTTACATAAATTTCCCAACCCGCTAAAAAAATAAGTATACCCCCAATCCCTTACAACATAATATAAATAATATATGATATATAGCTACATTACAGTGTTCGAATAGACCCTTTTCATTATTCTGATACTTACTTTTTATTTTATTATTTATTATGATTTTTAAAAGTTTTAATAAATTGTAGGTTATAGGTATTTACTAAATATGTTTTGTATGTCCTGCCATAGTCCATAGTTGATGATACTATCTGCTGATGATAAATATAGCGTTCTTATTATTGCATACGGTAATTTATGTTTGAAAATGGAATTTTACATTCAACTTTTAAAGTGAAGATGGATACGGCAATAAACAGATCAACAACGGCAATAATTTTCGAATACGAGTACCGACATAAGACTAACGCAGCAGCGACTACTCGTAATGACAATGCTTTGTTTAGAGAAGACACTACCAACGAACCACTTTTGTAGCGGAAACTCCGACTTGAAAATGACCAACCACTTAGATAAATACCGATGATTTGAAGGTGATGGTGCAAGCCAATCCGTGTCAAACTACTAAGGAATTAGCGGCATAGTTTGACGTTGGTACACCCACAATATTGACCATCGTCAATCGATCTTCACCATTATTGCTCTGTGATAATGCAAGACTCACATTGCTCGAGAAACCATTTTAACACTACAAGACCTGCACTTAGAAACCATCCAACTTTGCTCCAACCGACTACAGATTTGGACAATTTTTTGTATGGGAAAAAAAATCTTCCCGGGAAAAAGTACAAAATGTCTTCACACAATTTGCTTGTACATACATATATAAAAACATAGACAAACTCGACTCAACACAAACGTCTAAACCAACTAGACAGACCGCACAGGCTAAAATCTTAATTCTTAGACTTAAGACAACATTCGGACAAAGAAACTTCCTATATTTTGGAGTCAGATTATTCAATGAACTACTTAAAATACTTGACAATAGTCTAATATCTGGTACATAAAGGGGAAAGTAATCTAATTTATTATGTATTACTTTTTTAATACATAGATACAAGGAAAAAATTGTATTAAATATTATATTACTACATAAAAAAAGTTTGTGGAATCTAGGTCCCCAGACTTAAGGGTTTAAATGATTTTCCAATTAGATGGCAGAAATGTGTAGACAACGAAGGTGAATACTCTGATTAAATAAATATATGTTATCCTGGAAAAAAATGGTATAGTTAATCAGTAATTAATTCGACACGCTCCCAATAATAATTTGCCACATTCTGGAGACGTATGATATTTTTTATCGTCTCACCGATCCATACTGGAAACACAATTATTAAAAATTGTGTCTACATCGGAAACTCTCGCTCAGGAGTCGGATATCTAAGAAACTGAGCCGTGATGGCAGATATGATTATAAAAAAATCATACTTATTTGTTACACAAGCTATGACACAGTCATTCGTTTACATATCCTTGATTAGTCATATTATGATAAGCAAGCAGTATGATTAATATGAGTTGAATGTATTCAGTTCCTTCCAGATGTCAAATGTTATACCATCATGGTCACAGCTAATAGTCAAGATATCAGGTGTCACTCTTTACCAAGAACTTAGATATTATATTGAGATTTGTACGTATATCATTACATTCATGTCGAGAGAATGGACTCGCAACAGCCACCCAAAAAAATAGGAAATTCAATCGAGACAGATAAGTTTTCTTCTCGTTGAAATGAAGGACGAGTGAAGTTAAAGAAAATTGAAATCGATTTAATTACTAAATAAATAACGCCTGAATATTATGCAACGTGTATAGCAGTCACATTTAAGGTTCAGAAGTTCAGAAATACAAAGTTGTTCAATTATATCAAAATATCGAATGAATCAAGCTTTAAAAGCATGCAGTTATAACATGCATTATCATCGGTTATACACAAATTCTGAAAGTTTCAGTGCTCTTACTGTTCGGGAAGTTACTTTTAGTTAAAAATCAAGTGAAGTTCAATAAAAGGGTATATATAAAAGCCATAGGAAAACCCAAGCTGTGATGGTCGGAAAATGCGGAAAAGGACGATTTGATGGTAGGACTGTGCGGAAAAAACGATTTGATGGTAGGACTGTGCGGAAAAGGACGATTTGGTGGTAGGAAAGTGCGGAAAAGGACCTGAGCAGCCTAGAGATGAATAATAATAACGCCTGAACGCCTTGTCGGCCTTCGTCGCTCAGTTGGTTGGGTATCTGACTGCTGATCCAAAGCTCCCGGGTTCGATTTCCCGGTGGAGGCACAGTTTTTAACTGTGTTTTCAGTCTGGATCTGTGAGACGATTAATATCGTAAGTCTCCACAATGTGGCAACTTGTTATTGGGTGCGTGTTAAATAAATATTTGACATAGTACCTACCTACAGCTGTTAGTTGCCCGAGAAGAAATATTAAATAAACTAGCTTTTATGTCCTGCCGTTGGCCAAGAATGTAAAATTGTGAAAGAAAAAGCAATCGTTTTTATAATATTGTCACCCAATTATTTTGCAATATCAGACTATGAAAAGTGGTTTGAAATTTGATTGAGTTTAAGTATTGTAAAATGTTCAAGTGATGGCCACAACCCATTCTTTTTTATATATTGCTATAAAGTGTGAATGAAGTATAATATTTATACAATTTCTGCTCGCATGGACTATGCGTAATGGTTTTAAATATGACTGTTTATCAACGTTGTAAAGAGATTGGTTTGGCCACAACCCCCATTTTTAAATATTATCATCGAAAACAAATTGTAATGTGTACCTATTGAAAATTTACTAATTTTGGATGTTGGGATGTGGTTAAAATTTGATTAAACAAACGTAGGTACTGAAAAGATCTAGTATTGGTCACATCCCATTCGTTTTTATATTTTTTCATCAAGTGTGCATTATATTTTTGCTCAATTTGACTGAAAGTCTTCATTAACGAAGAAGAAGAAGACTTGAACTATAGTAAATAGTTTTTAATTTGAATATAAATGTTGTGAAGAGTTCAGTAATGGCCACAACCCCCATTCTTTAAATATTAGGTGTTGAAAATTATTCAAAATAGGATGATATAAATGGTTTAAATTTAATTAAACAAAAGTATTGAAAAGATTCTAGTGCAGGTTATATCGTCACATCCCATATCCCATTCATTTCATATGTATTTTCATCAAGTGTGCATATCGTTAATAATATTTCTGCACAATAGACTATTAGACTTAAAACTAACCCAAAAGACTAAATAAAAAAGAGAAAAATAAGTATAAGACTATAAGAAATAGTTTGTATAAAAAACTATTCCAATGGTCTACATAAAATAAGTAAAAATACATATACCTAATAGAAGAATTAGACTATTGGAAATAGATTGTATAAAAGCTCACCCAAAGGTCTACAAAAAAGAAGAAGAAGAATATTTAGACTATTGGAAATAGTTTGTATGAATACTGACCAAAAGGTCTACATAAAAGAAAATGAATAAGACTATTGGAAATAGTTTGTATTAAAACTCTCCCAAAAGTCTACGTACTTAAATGAGGAAGAATAATAATTAGACTAAAGGAAATAATTTTTATAAAAAAATGACCCAAATGTATACATAAAAGAAGAAGAAGATGAATTAGACAATAGGAAATAGTTTGTATAAAAACTGCCCTAAAGGTCTACATAAAATTAAGAAGAAAAAGAATTAGACTCCAGGACCCGCCGCTTCAGGCCCTTCAGTACCTCCCGTCCCTTTAATCCCTCATTACGTCCCTTCCTATCAGGCCCTTCAGTACCTTCCGTCCCTTCAGGCAGTTTTATACCTCCCGTCCCTTCAGGCCCTTTAGTGCCTCCCTTCCCTTCATTACATCCCGTCCCATCAGTCGGTTAAGAAAAGTTTAAATCCAGAAACCATCCTGGAAGAACCGCGAAGAGATGAAAGAACCTTCTTTTCCCAGGATGCTCTACTTAATAGGTAAAATGACTAAATACACGAAGAAGAAGAAAAAAGTTTAAACCCAGATACCTGCGAAGAGATGGAAGGACAGTTGGACCTTCTTCTCCCAGGATTCTCCAACTTCATAGGTAAAATGACCAAAAATACACGATGAAGAAGAAGAAGAAGAAATAAGTTTAAATCCAGATACCTGCGAAGAGATGGAAGGAAAATTGGACATTCTTCTCCCAGGTTAGTCCACCTTCAAAGGTAAAATGACCAAATAGACGATGAAGAAGAAGAAGAAAAAAGTTTAAATCCAGAAACCTGCGAAGAGATGGAAGGAAAATTGGACCTTCATCTCCCAGGATAGTTCATCTTCATAGGTAAGATGACCAAGTACACGTTGAAGAAAAAGAAGAAAAAAGTTTATATGCAGAACCCGTCCTGGAAGACCTGTGAAGAGATGGAGGGACAGTCCGACCTTCTTTTCCCAGGATACTCCCCCTTCATAGGTAAAACGACCAAATACACGAAGAAGAAGAAGAATAAGAAAAAAGTTTAAATCCAAAAACCATCCTGGGCATACGCTCGACAATTCACCAAAGTTTCATTATAATCGGACAAACGGTTGATAAATAAATAAATAAAATAATTTTCCTATAGGAAATCAGTATAGGTATATTATTGTTGATTTGTAAGTAAATAGTATTAGGTAGGTACCTACCTACAACAACCTTCTAAATAAATTCGATTCTAACAAATTTTATTTGAATATCACATTCTTTCTGTAGCCATGGAAACGATTCGAACACGTAAGTAATATCGAATGGTTCGGATACATTTTTTGAATATGTAGGTACCTACATTGGTTTGTTCGATGCCATAAAAATGAAAATTGTCAGAAAAATCAAATATTATTTATAAATTATGCAATTTTATTATGCCTATATCTTTACTAATAAATAACACATTTTTACAATATATGTCTTAAAACTTGCCGTAATGTCTTGTGTTTCATTTTATTATTTCATAATTACATTTATTTCAAAGGTTTATTATTTTCAAGAACATATTCATTCGGTGGGAAAATGAAATATTGTATGAAAAGATATTAAAATGGCGGCGTTTATGTACAAAAGGCTTACTTTAAAAATAAGTTTAACATTATAATTATACCAAATATTCACCATGTTTTTCACTTAAACGCTAAGTTATACTTCAAAATATATTTTTTTTGTGTAAATACCTACTTCTAACTTTTAAACTAACAGATATTTGCGTGCAAAATGTACACTTTTTTGACAGATATGATTTGGAAAATTTTGTATGAAAAAAATAATTATTGAAATATTTTTAAAATTCAGCGTTTTTATCGCATTATTTTTAGCGTGACCACTGCATCAGGTATACAGGTACACGTTCGCACATAAATTAGATTTTTAGATGCTCTTGGTTTTTCAGAAGGCGTGAGACAAACACACACACACACACACACATACACACACACATACACTAACATTTTGATTGCTTTATTACTTTAGATAACAAAGAACAATTAATTTACAAAAAAACTATATTGTTCTTTTAATTGTTTTGTTTATGACATTTGTTCGCGCCATTTAATTGCCATAAAATAAAATAAAATAAAATGCACTGTATTCGATGAATTTTGATGCCTTTGTGTATCGCCAGAAGAAGTAATGCACTAAGCCAATGGCCATTGGCAATCAAGAGGCTTCTTCTGGGATTCATCGTCTTCATCCGCACTCAACACCGCTTCAACTACCGCTTTATAAAATAAACCGCCTACCTACAATGCATTGCCAATATTCGCGCCTGCGAGTTGGCAACACTGAAAAACAAGAGACTTCCCGCTTGTCTTTCGAAAAGTACGGATCTCCATATTTTTTGTTCGTGTCTGTGTGACCGCCGCTTTTCGCCGCTAATTAAATAAAACCCGCATAACTTTCAACCGCTACTTTTCACCGCATTATCTTCGCTTTCTTCATCGCTATTTTGTACAATAACATCGCAGTTTTTACCCGCTACATCAATAATAAAACGCCCGTTATCACTGCAGGAGAAGAGTGTCCTCTGCCCAAGGATCTGCCAGCCAATTAAAAGGTAAGTGCATTGTTTCCTTTTGGCTTATATACGAGGTATCATATTTATTGAATTGCAGTGCATAAAAATCGCTTATAAATTCAAATTTTCCAATACCAAATAGGTCAATGTTACAATGAACCAGCAAACCCCCGCTAAACCAACATTTTTTATGCGTTGTGTTTTCAAAATCAACATTTGTATTTTGAAGGCGTCAAAAATTCAATATTAGACAGACATTATTTCCGTTTGTAAAAGAACTTATCTGTAACTGATATTATATGTTATGAGTTTAGTGTACATTACTATTGAGTTTCAGTTAAATATTTATTCGTAAAAATGTCAACATTGCATTATTTGTAGATATCTTTATGGTGACTGATGTTATGTATGAATCATGTTCATATTATGAAACATTTTAGTGTCTAGGCGCATTTTTAACAGATTAAGTAAACAAATGCATGTTTAATCTAAACTCAAACTTAAATACCTTTAAACAGCGATGTACATTAGATAAGAAAATTGTAAAAATACTTTTTGTGTTGTATTTGTTTACTATTTTTTGGTATATTTGAAGTAACTCTTACCGGGATCTATTGATCCGTTTTGAGGAAGAATCATTCACTTTGAAACCAGTCGATAATTAAAATAAAGTAAACTTTTTTATTATAAACAAAGAAAAATTAGATGCAAAATATATGTTATTTTACAGGAAAGTCTTTCAGGTAAATATTTAGCATGTCTTCATTTATTTTATTTTAACAAATATGTATGTTTCATTGTAATTATAACTAGTCTTTTAGATTACCCGTTCCTTATATAAAAATAATGATACTGTGATGGAAAATGTGTTTCTTAAAGAATACTATGGAATTGTATTTTAAACCTAAAATAACTAGAAATGGGAAAGTGTTTAACTTATGTAAGATAAGTAAGTAAATGGAATGTGGGTCAATACTCTCCTCTCATGTTTTAATATGAATTATGATAATTAAATAAAACTTAAAATAACACTGAACACCGATATACAAGTTCTGAGTATATATGAATGAACAGAAAGTAATTTTTTTATTGATATAAATAGGCGTTGAGGATTGCAAAGATACAAATATTTATTTATTTATTTAATTTATGTACATGTGTACAAAGGCAGGTTTGTTGCCATAAGGCAATTTCTTCAAACCAACCCGTTGGCGCTGTGTTCTCTTATTTTATTTTATTTTGTAAATTACGAAGGAGACGAGTATAATTACCAATGTAAAATTTGTCTAGATTTGTGTTGATTAATCTACAAAAACAATCATACACAAAAAATGCATACCTACGCATGGTAAAATTTATAAACATGTGTACGATTGAAAGACGCGTGCCTTGAATTAAACACGTATTAGCAGGAACAGTTTGCTTTGTTGAACCGTGTGCATTTGGAGGACACGTGCCTTGAATTCAACACGAGTTTTTAAGTGCATTAGCGCAACAAACTAGTGCCTAATTCGAGGCAGTACTTGCCTCCTAATCAACACGGAAAGGTAAATACGCCACCGGGAATCGAACCTAAGCAAACGAACTAACTGATACCTAACTATTATGGCAAATATTACTAAGGTGAGATCGATTACCAGCAGGTGTAAATAAGAGTTATTAATAAACATTATGTACCTATGTACCTACGCCTACGCGATATTCAATACTACATACTTGCAACACTAAATTTAACTCGCATTTTTTACACTAAACGACAGACAACAAAAAACCCAAATTTATCAAAATCTAATCTAGATTTTAATGCAGCCAAGTAAAAATTGTTATAAATACGTTAAATATTGTTATAAATACGTTAAATATCGTTATAAATACGTTAAATATTGTTATAAATACGTTAAATATTGTTATAAATACGTTAAATATTGTTATAAATACGTTAAATATTGTTATAAATACGTTAAATATTGTTATAAATACGTTAAATATTGTTATAAATACGTTAAATATTGTTATAAATACGTTAAATAATGTAGGTATTATTTATTTTTATTGCGGTTACGATGTAGTTCAGTGTGGTCTTTAATAATATCGCAGTGCAAAACTTGCGGCATATTATAATATTATAATCTCTTCCTCCTTATTAAGGTGAATCATGACTCGATTCGTCCTATAGAATGTCGCTACTGACATCATTCAATTGATACATTTATTTTAAAAATGCAACGACATTAACATGATGTAATATTTGTGCCTAAATATTTAATTTAGAATAAGTGGATAACCAAGTAAACAAAGAAAATATCATTTTATGTACCTATACCTATGTAACTTAAAATGTATAAATTTGTATAAATGGACGAATCTTTTTTTTTTCGCGGGAGGCAATAATTAAGGAAATCACACATAGACCGATTGGCTCTTATCCCCCCTGAACCAGCCTGAATGGCTAATGAATGCCATAACGATTCTGATGTCAGCAGATTCTATGTCCTCACCATAGAAAAAAGTTTCCAAGAAGTTTCTCCTATTTCTATAGAGACGAAGTTGGAATATCATAGGTGAAGCAGGAACTTAAGGCACCTACAGTGCTTAAGAACTTTCATCGACTGGTTTACGTGATCACTTTGTGTACGTGCGCAACGTTCGCCAATTATGCCTTCTTATTGAGTTCCTTATAAATCCAATTTTTTAATGTTCTGTATATTTTTAATCATGAAAATCTGTTCGTTTGAAAATAAGCTGGAAACACCATAGCCCTCTATGAAGTGACGAAGAAGGCAACGATGCTTTCGCATCGATGTCACCCCTGAACCGCGCCAGAATTATAAGCTCATTTTTGGCTTGTTTACTTGCTTGTAGGTACCAATGTGTATGTAAATCGAATATTTTTACTGTTGCATTTGCGCTAACATTGGATTTTATTTTCATTGAATATCATTAATATAATAATTAACACTTCCTTGCACCCTGCGCAAGTGGCGAGTTTATTGCCATATGGCATTTTTTTCAAACTAACCAGTGTTTCCAGTCCAGAGAAGCAACATTAGCGTGCGAAATGAATTTAAATAAATTTCTCCTCTGCTGGCGATCGAACTTAGGACGCCCGCACAGAAACTAAAAGGCTTACCAACTGTGCCACGGCGGTCGGCACAGTTGGTATGCCATCGGGATCATTGACTCCTGACAAAGGAAAAATTCCAATATTTGCGTACAACTATGCAACTTTTAAAATATTCGATAATTGGCTAAGTTCAGAGAGTTGAGGATGTAAGAGAGTTTACTAAAGGTTAGATCTCTTCTTTAATCAATTTCTCCCTCTTTATTTTCTTTTCCGAGTTTCATAGTGTGTCCAAGATATACAAAACTGTCGACCTTTTCGATGACCCTTCCTTCTAACAAGATGCTCTTCAACATCTCTCAATTGCCATTGAGTATTATTAAACTTTTATAATAAGACATTTTTAATTTTAGTAGGTGCCTATCTACAATTATTAGAAAATCATGATCTCACTGTCACTAGATGTGGGAGACTGGAAAAGAAATTCGGTCAAGAATCGAGAAGACGAAATAATGAAAGATGACATCAGTATTGTTATATATGTATACATACCTACATATTTGTTTCATATCATATTATCTACCTACATACACATAAATAATACAGTTACACTATCTATATATACACAACTATATTATTACATTATGATTTAATAGCAATACACCTTTTTACTCCTCACTAACCCAAGGGGATATAGTGGGGAGTTATGATTTCACAATTTTTAAGGGTATTATTTTATTGTAGACTAGCTTTTATGTCCCGCCGTTGGCCAAGAATGTAATATTGTGAAGGAAAAAGCAATCGTTTTTATAATATTGTCACCCAATTATTTTTCAAAATCGGACTATGAAAAGTGGTTTGAAATATGATTGAATTTGATTGTAAAATGTTCAAGTGATGGCCACAACCCATTATTTTTTATAAAGTGTGAATGAAGTATAATATACAAAATTTCTGCACGCATGGACTATGCGAAATGGTTTTAAATATGACTGTTTATCAACGTTGTAAAGAGATTGGTTTGGCCACAATCCCCATTTTTAAATATTATAATCGAAATAAATTTTAATATGTACCTATTGAAAATTTAATAATTTTGGATGTTGGGATGTGGTTAAATTTTGATTAAACAAATGTACTGAAAAGATCTAGTGTTGGTCACATCATAATATTCGTTTTTATATTTTTGCATCGAGTGTGCATTATATTTTTGCACAATAAGACTAATAGACTTAAAATTGACACAAAAGTCTACATTAACGAAGAAGAAGAAGACTAATTTGAATATAAACATTGTGAAGAGTTCAATAATGGCCACAACCCCCATTCTTTAAATATTGTCAACTAAATCAAATGCGTAGGTGTTGAAAATTATTCAAAATAGGATGATATAAATGGTTTAAATTTGATTAAACAAAAGTATTGAAAAGATTCTAGTGCAGGTTACATCGTCACATCCCACATCCCATTCGTTTTTACATATGTATTTTCATCAAGTATGCATATCGTTAAAAATATTTCTGCACAATAGACTATTAGACTTAAAACTAACCCAAAAGTCTAAATAAAAAAGAGAAGACTAAGTATAAGACTATACGAAATAGTTTGTATAAAAAACTATCCCAATGGTCTACGTAAAATAAGTTAAAATACATAAAAAATAAGAATAAGACTATTGGAAATAGATTGTATGAAAACAAACGAAAAGGTCTTCATAAAAGAAGAAGAAGATTAATCTATAGGAAATTGTTTGTATAAAATTCACCCAAGTTCTACATAAAATAAGAAAACGAAGAAATAGTTTGTGTAAAAACTGACTACATAAGTAAGATCTACATAAAAAGATGAATTAGACAATAGGAAATAGTATGTATAAAAGCTCACCCAAAGGTCTACAAAAAAGAAGATGAATTAGACTAAAGGAAATAGTAAATATAAAAACTGATTCAAAGGTCTATATAAAAGAATAATAATTAAACTATAGAAAAAGTTTGTATAAAAACTCACCTTTGGTCTACATAAAAGAAAAAGAAATTAATAAGACTAATGGAAATAGTTTGTATTAAAACTCTCCCAAAAGTCTACGTAAATGCAGAAGAAGAATAATTAGACTATATAGGAAATAATTTTTATAAAAACTGACCCAAATGTATACATAAAAGAAGAAGAAGATGAATTAGACTATAGGAAATAGTTTGTATAAAAACTGTCCTAAAGGTCTACATAAAATTAAGAAGAAAAAGAAAACGACCCGTCGCTTCAGACCCTTCAGTACCTCCCGTCGCTTCAGACCCTTCAGTACCTCCCGTCCCTTCAGGTCCTTCAGTACCTCCCGTCCCTTCAAATCCTCATTACGTCCCTTCCCTTCATTACATCCCGTCCCTTCAGTCGGTTAAGAAAAGGTTAAATCCAGAAACCATCCTAGAAGAACGGCGAAGAGATGAAAGGACCTTCTTTTCCTAGGATACTCCACCTTCATAGGTAAAATGACTAAATACACGAAGAAGAAGAAGAAGAAAAAAGTTTATATCCAGAAACCGTCTTGGAAGACCTGCGAAGAGATGGAAGGACAGTTGGACCTTCTTCTCCCAGAATTCTCCAACTTCATAGGTAAAATGACCAAAAATACACGATGAAGAAGAAGAAGAAGAAGAAAAAAGTTTAAATTCAGAAACCTGTGAAGAGATGGAAGGAAAACTGGACCTTTTTCTCCCAGGTTAGTCCACCTTCATAGGTAAAATGACTAAATAGACGATGAAGAAGAAGAAGAAAATAGTTTAAATCCAGAAACCTGCGAAGAGATGGAAGGAAAATTGGACCTTCATCTCCCAGGATAGTTCATCTTCATAGGTAAGATGACCAAATACACGATGAAGAAAAAAAAGAAAAAAGTTTAAACCCAGAAACCTGTGAAGAGATGTTCGGAAAATGGGACCTTCTTCTCCCAGGATAGTCCACCTTCATAGGTAAAATAACCAAATACACGATGAAGAAGAAGAAGAAAAAAGTTTAAATCCACAAACCGTCCTGGAAGACCTGCGAAGAGATGGAGGGACAGTCGGACCTTCTTTTCCCAGGATACTCCCCCTTCATAGATAAAATGACCAAATACACGAAGAAGAAGAAGAATAAGAAAAAAGTTTAAATCCAGAAACCATCCCGGTCACACGCTCGACAATTCACCAAAGTTTCATTGTAATCGGACAAACGGTTTAGGAGCACATCGCATACAATTTTCCGATAGGAAATCAGTATATTGTTGATTTGTAAGTAAATAGTGATAGGTAGGTACCTACCTACAACAATATTCTAAATAAATTCTATTCATAACAAATTTTATTTGAATATCAGAATCTTTCCGTTACCATAGTTACCATTCCAATACGTTAAAAATATCAAATGGTTTGAGACATTTTTTGAATATGTAGGTACCTACATACATTGGTTTGTTCGATGCCATAAAAATGAAAATTGTCAGAAAAATCAAATATTATTTACAAATTATGCAATTTTATTATGCCTATATCTTTACTAATAAATAACACATTTTTACAATATATGTCTTAAAACTTGCCGTAATGTCTTGTGTTTCATTTTATTATTTCATAATTACATTTATTTCAAAGGTTTATTATTTTCAAGAACATATTCATTCGGTGGGAAAATGAAATATTGTATGAAAAGATATTAAAATGGCGGCGTTTATGTACAAAAGGCTTACTTTAAAAATAAGTTAAACATTATAATTATACCAAATATTCACCATGTTTTTCACTTAAACGCTAAGTTATACTTCAAAATATATTTTTTTTGTGTAAATACCTACTTCTAACTTTTAAACTAACAGATATTTGCGTGCAAAATGTACACTTTTTTGACAGATATGACTTGGAAAATTTTGTATGAAAAAAATAATTATTTAAATATTTTTAAAATTCAGCATTTTTATCGCATTCTTTTTAGCGTGACACTGCATCAGGTATACTGGTACATGTTCGCACTTAAATTAGATTTTTAGATGCTCTTGGTTTTTCAGAAGGCGTGAGACAAACACACACACACACACACACACATACACTAACATTTTGATTGCTTTATTACTTTAGATTATCAACTAGTATCATGCTGAGATTGTATTCTGAAAGTTTCATCAGAATGTATATGTGTGTGTGTGCTATGTGATGTGTGCTATGTACGGCGTGTTCAATTTACTTTATCGATTATAGACTAAAGTACTCATTCGATTCTGTTCAATTTTTGTAAATTTGTAGATATATCAAATACTCACTTAGATCCCATTAGATTTTGAAGGATATCTGAATAGTGATTCTCAATTTTTTTAACTGTCAAATATTTCAAATTGACCCCAAGCTCGGGAAATTTAAGATTTGAAATTATTATTATCAAATTGATAAAAAGGCACATCACTTTTATAAAATGGCATTGAAGATTTATCAAGTTTTAATAAAAAAATATTTAAATAAAAAATAATTCATCAAACTCATTCCATGAATATTCTGAATTTTTTCCATACAAAATTTTAATTATTTATAGAATGACTAGTTAATGAGGAGTTTAGCGTTGGCCACAACCCACTTGTTATAATATATATCGATAATAGTATAAAAAACTATATAATACGACGTTTCCACCAAACTTCTTGAACCTTGGGGGGGGATCGTTTGCACATAATATACCAACCAAGCAAAAAGACAAAAATTTGCGATCTGCATACCTACCTGACTGGTTCAATTTGTTTTACGATAACTATAGTTCGTGAACACATTGAGATGGTTTGGCCACATGGTGAAAATGAATGGGGAACGCCTGACGCAGTTAATATAATATGCTGACAGGAATGTAATAAGAGTTCGGAGACGTCCAAGAAAGGACCGCGGATGGCACGACCATGTGAGCGATATTCTGGAAGACGGAAATGTTAGAATCGTGAACAACAGACGAACGAAGGATGCGTGCCAGGATAGAAAAATGTGGCGTTCGTTTCTCTCTGACTACCACGCGAGGGACATGGCGTGTTGTTATTTATGTATATTTTATTTATTTATTCTCTCACTCAATACATGCATACCTATATATAAATTGATCAATAACGCCCCACTAGGTATAACTTGTATAATAGGTTCGTATTTATATTAGATACGGTGTGTGTCTCACTCTCAACGATGAAAAAATGGAATACTGTGTATTTCGTTACGTGCTCAAGTCACACACATAAATTTTGACAAAGGAAAAAAAAACTACTCTCGTATCAAAAACAACAATAAAAAATATGTACAATATTGAGAGACATGAATAACACACATACATACCATCACGGCATATTTCACAATGTGGGGTAACTAGCGACAGATGTGCGGGTGTGCATTACGTAATAAAGAAGCACAACTCATGCGTGTAATGCCCACACACTAGTCTCACCTAGTAAAAAGGCATACTGAATAAGTGGTGAACCTCGTTGCTGAACTAAATGAGATGTTATTGTTGCCAGATTTATTTTCGGTTACCCGGTTCTTACGGATCGCCAAAAAAGACGATAATAGATAAAAGTGGAAGCACTTCTGTTCTAAGCCCTATTTTTTTTAAATATAATGAATATACTACTAAACTACTTTTCTCATTTCTTTTTTCCTGTATTAATTTTTGCATGTATGTTTACTTTTTTTTCATATTTTTAACATGTTCTTCATTGTTTATTTACATATTTTTGCATACTTTTTGTTTATTTTTTACATATTTTTTACATATTTGTTACATGATTTTCATTATTTTTTAAATGTATTTTGTTTATTTTTTTTACATATTTTTACATGTTTTTAGTTTATTTTTTTACATATTTTTGAATGTTTATCGCATGTTTTTTTTTTTTACATATTTTTTTAAATGTTTTTCATTATTTTTTACATATTTTTACATGTTTTCACCTTTTTTATATTGTTATTCATTTTTTATTTTCGTTTTGTATATTTGTTTGTTTTTATTTGTTTTTTTTTTAAATTCTGTTGTTTTTAATATATTATGTATACTTGTATGTGTAAAAGGTTATCAAACCGTAAATTGAAATTAAATTAAATTAAATTAAATTAAATATGTCCTTGTTAAATAATTACATATACATCCTCCTACATTCCCTAAATTAAGCATAAATGCTTTTGCTATAGGTGAACGAAATCGATCGAGGCAGGATTCGAACTCGCGACCACTAGATTACTAGCCAAGTGCGCTAACTGCTCTTTGTCTTTAATATTTTATTATGAAATAAATAATAATGAAATATTAGACATTAAATAAATAATTATATTTCTTTGTACATAATTATTCAGAAAGTGAGAGCGTTTTGAAACTTCCAACGGATGAAATCATAGAGAAGAAATTAGCTAATGTCTATGGAAAACTAATCATTTCAAAATTGTATTACACTATACATGTACCAACATTATTTGATATCAATATGAAGTCGATCAAATTCATAGTCATGGCTGCACACTTATAGAGAAGACTGCACAATATAATAGCAGGTTATTTGTTATAGGTTATTTATTTATATTCTTTTATACCCGAGAAGCAATAAATAAAAACCATCACGAACCGAACGCCACATTTTCTAGCCACAGTGAATTAAAATAGAATTCGAAATTTAGAAATCAATAGAATTCTTATTTCCTATGTATATATGTATTTTTTTTATTATATATACTAAAAATTACATTTTATATAAGCAACATATAAAATAAATTGGATTGGTTTGGACCACCTCACTAGGCCAGGCCTGTTCCGAGGTGGTAGACTAGTTACATAATATTAATTACTAAGTCATTATAAGCTGTTATATTTTATTTTTTTTTATTTATTTATTACCAAAAAAAAAACATATTACACAAGAAAATTACATACAAAAAGAAATTAAAACACTTTACAATATAACTTCCTTCAAAAAGAGATGAACTCGTGCTTTGAAGGGAGTTGTAACTTCACAAACATAATACAAAAAAAAAAAAACAAAATAACAATAAACCAAAATAAAATAATCATATAACAAAAGAAAAACTAAAAATAAACCTATTTAACAAAAATAGACATAATATGTAACAATGTACAAATATATAAAAAATACAATTATGAATAACTAAATAAGCACATAATATAATAATAATAATAATAATTCTTTATTGGCTTAAATAACATTACAAAATAAGTACAAACAAGAACAAGATAAAACATTAAAAAAGCCAAAAGGCTAATATACCTACAACAATGAACAGTAAAAAAAAATTGCATACACAAACCCTCTTTATATGTTCATAAAATTTCTTTAAATCAACAATATCTGCATGTCTCTGCTCAGGCAATAGATCGTTGAACCACTTTACGCCAAGATACGTATAGTGGTTTTGTGCGTAAGTCGTCCTTTTTTTTGGGATATTGAGCATTATATTGAATCGATTATATAGAATGATTGTGTAGCCCATGGTCCACTTATTGAGTCCTATGTTAGTAGTTTTGTCGTGTATATGCAACATTAAATTACCTATGTACCTACTTGATAACATTTCGATTTTTTTCTATTTTTTTGACGTATTTAATCTATCCACACCCGGTGTAACCGTAGTTTATTAACATACGAAGAATGGGGCCCTGGTCGTCGGTTTTACAAACAATTCACACACAAGTCTATTATTTTTGGGTTGAAATATATTACGAAATTTAAAATATATGGTAATAAATTATAAGTATATAATTTATATCGTAAATGCCTACGCTTTATAGTCCGTGAAATTATTGAATCATAATAAATGTTAGTGTGACTTTCGTAAAATAACTAATGTATTCAAGATGAGCTTTAATGTCGGTTGAAAGGCAAAATGTCAAATATATTTGGTTTGTAAACTTTTTGTACATATAATGGATGGGTGGATGGCAGAGCGGTTAGCGCGCTGGGTTAGTAATCCAGTGGTCGCGAGTTCGAATCCTGCCTCGACCGATCTCGTTCACCTATAGGACAAGCATTTATGCTTAGTTTAGGGAACGTAGGAAGATGTATATGTACTTGTTTAACAAGGACATATTCATTTTTTTAATAAAAAAAAAAAAAAAAATAGTAAGTATTCTGGTGGTTTATTACAAATCGGCAAATTATTATTTCAACGAAACATAATTAATTTCTAAAGTGGATTGTGACCAACGTTATACTCCTCATTAACAAGTCATTCCACAGTGTATTCATATTTTGTATAATTTCAGGCATTTTTATGAAAGTATGATATTTTTTCAATGCCATTTAATGATGATGCCATAATTGATGTGCTTATTTAGCAATTTTAAAATAAAAATATCAAATTTTAAGTTTCCTGATCTTGGGGTCACATTGAAATATTTAACAGTAAAACAATTTCAGAAGCACTATTCACCTCATTTGGACAAAGTCAGTTAAAATTTATTGCCCCGCGGATATTTAATTAACTAGACAATAACACAAAGAAACACCACATCACAATTCCTTTAAAATTCTTACAATAAAATGGTTATTTGCTCCGGGTAGGCTCTATAATGAGGTGGTTGTCCACCCTTAACATTTGACTTATGAACTTTTACATATTTCCTATTCTTCATTTCTTTTATTTCATTTATTATATTTAATCTAAAACTTGACTTCTTAATCTACTTGAATGTAGCATTTCCTCTATGTGTAAATAATTTGTATACCCTATTGTATAAAAGTAACAGCCCTAGAACAGTAGAACAGGTTTAGCCTAGTGGAGCGTTACATACTTAACCTAAATATGTACAAATGTTCGTGTATTAACTATTAACAATAAATTAATTAAATTAAAAATTAGCCGAGCTTCTGTGTTAATAAAAGAGTTCGAGAAGCGACAGGTTCTTGTATTCTTGTATATTGAAAGTTTACTGTGATCGGGTGTTGAGATTGAGTAAAACAAATGACTCTATTGTGAATGGGTGGAAGAAGGACCAGGGATGCAAGATCTTCTGAGCATTTCCCGTGGTAGTATCTATGGATTAAACTTCTGTGGTCTAGTGATAGCAATTCATCAGTCAATGATGGCTCGTCACAATCAGACGTTCACTCCTGTGTACATCGAGGGTATTCAGTAGATATTGGAGGGTGCCACTCCGAGGTGACTATCATATTCAATAATTTGGCGTATTTGGGCTTTATATAAAACTAAAAAATGAGTTTTTGAAATAAGCTTACGCGCTATATATAATACGCTCAATTTTTTGAAGGCAATTTTCACCTTTAGCTTAAATAGAGGCCCTGTAAGGTAATTTATTTACTAGTTGCATGTAACACATGAGATCCAACTGTCGATAGCGATAGTATGTATAGTTGAAGAATAAGAAACAAACTATAAACCCATAAATCCAAATTATTGAAAATTTTAACACATGTTGGTATGTATGTCAAGATAGGACAGTATGGAGGTCAGTCCTGTTTTCCTACCCGGAATATGAAAACAGCATGATGGTTCTGTATGTATGTTTGGAGATTAAGTACCTATCAAACTATTAAGTCTTCTTACATATTGTGTATAGGCGACTGCCCTACAAATTGTATGAAGCAATGTCGTCACTACATTCAATTTTTATAAAAATTGTTAAAAAAAGTTTGAGATGTGCTAATACCATGTGAATATTTTTTATAGAAAATTAAATTACCTAGTTGGGGTGTTTCGGCTTTTTTCGATATTTTAAAAAAAAATGAAAATATAGGCAGTTTTCAAACATTTTTTTCTTAATAAAAAATGTTTGAGAAACCCTGGAATTTTTTTGAATAAACTAATTTGAGATTTTGTATTTTTCTATGCTTGTACCAATTTTTAGCGTTTTAGCTTTTATGGTTTCTGAGATATATGGAAAAATAAATTAAAAATTCAAAAAGTATAAAAGTTTTGTAGGCCTATAACTGTTTATATATTCTGAAATTTTGGGCTTTGTAAATTGAGCGGATCAAAAGTTATAAGGGGGGGGGGGACACACACAGACACACACACACACACACACAGACATACACACACACAGACACACACACACACACAGACACACGAAATGTTCTACTCCGAATTCTGAGTAAATCCGTGTATGGAACATATATGCTGCGAAGCCTCTAAGTTGGTGTTTTTTGACTTCAAAGTTGGAAAAGCCGTGAAAAAAGTAGACCTCTGCATACAATTCTCGCGTATCCTGGCTTGAAACATTGTCGATATGTTAAGAGAACAAAGTTCTCCTGAACAAATCGACAGTTGGATTAAGGACAGAACACAGTACCCTATGTACATGCATATAATTATTAAAAGTAAAGAAGTAAAAATACAAATATAACATGCACCTCTTACGTACCTACTATACATATTAATCTAAAGTAATAAAGCAATCAAAATGTTAGTGTATGTGTGTGTGTGTGTGTGTGTGTGTGTGTGTATGTGTGTGTGTGTGTGTTTGTCTCACGCCTTCTGAAAAACCAAGAGCATCTAAAAATCTAATTTATGTGCGAACGTGTACCTGTATACCTGATGCAGTGTCACGCTAAAAATAATGCGATAAAAATGCTGAATTTTAAAAATATTTCAATAATTATTTTTTTCATACAAAATTTTCCAAGTCGTATCTGTCAAAAAAGTGTACATTTTGCACGCATATATCTGTTAGTTTAAAAGTTAGAAGTACGTATTTACACGAAAAAAATTTACTTTCAAGTATAACTTAGCGTTTAAGTGAAAAACATGGTGAATATTTTGTATAATTATAATGTTTAACTTATTTTTAAAGTAAGCGTTTTGTACATAAATGCCGCCATTTTAATATCTTTTCATACAATATTTCATTTTCCTACCGAATGAATATGTTCTTGAAAATAATAAACCTTTGAAATAAATATAAATATGAAATAATAAAATGAAACACAAGACATTACAGCAAGTTTTAAGACGTATATTGTAAAAGTCTGTTAATTATTAGTAAAGATATGGGCATAATAAAATTGCATAATTTGTATATAATATTTGATATTTCGGACAATTTTCATTTTTATGGCATCGAACAAACCAATGTAGGTACCTACATATTCAAAAAATGTATCCGAACCATTCGATATTACTTACGTGTTCGAATCGTTTCCATGGCTACAGAAAGAATGTGATATTCAAATAAAATTTGTTAGGAATCGAATTTATTTAGAAGGTTGTTGTAGGTAGGTACCTACCTAATACTATTTACTTACAAATCAACAATAATATACCTATACTGATTTCCTATAGGAAAATTATTTTATTTATTTATTTATCAACCGTTTGTCCGATTATAATGAAACTTTGGTGAATTGTCGATCGTATGCCCAGGATGGTTTTTGGATTTAAACTTTTTTCTTATTCTTCTTCTTCTTCGTGTATTTGGTCGTTTTACCTATGAAGGGGGAGTATCCTGGGAAAAGAAGGTCCGACTGTCCCTCCATCTCTTCACAGGTCTTCCAGGACGGGTTCTGCATATAAACTTTTTTCTTCTTTTTCTTCAACGTGTACTTGGTCATCTTACCTATGAAGATGAACTATCCTGGGAGATGAAGGTCCAATTTTCCTTCCATCTCTTCGCAGGTTTCTGGATTTAAACTTTTTTCTTCTTCTTCTTCATCGTCTATTTGGTCATTTTACCTTTGAAGGTGGACTAACCTGGGAGAAGAATGTCCAATTTTCCTTCCATCTCTTCGCAGGTATCTGGATTTAAACTTATTTCTTCTTCTTCTTCTTCATCGTGTATTTTTGGTCATTTTACCTATGAAGTTGGAGAATCCTGGGAGAAGAAGGTCCAACTGTCCTTCCATCTCTTCGCAGGTATCTGGGTTTAAACTTTTTTCTTCTTCTTCGTGTATTTAGTCATTTTACCTATTAAGTAGAGCATCCTGGGAAAAGAATGTTCTTTCATCTCTTCGCGGTTCTTCCAGGATGGTTTCTGGATTTAAACTTTTCTTAACCGACTGATGGGACGGGATGTAATGAAGGGAAGGGATGCACTAAAGGGCCTGAAGGGACGGGAGGTATAAAACTGCCTGAAGGGACGGAAGGTAGTGAAGGGTCTGATGGGAAGGGACGTAATGAGGGATTAAAGGGACGGGAGGTACTGAAGGGCCTGAAGCGGCGGGTCCTGGAGTGTAATTCTTTTTCTTCTTAATTTTATGTAGACCTTTAGGGCAGTTTTTATACAAACTATTTCCTATTGTCTAATTCATCTTCTTCTTCTTTTATGTATGCATTTGGGTCATTTTTTTATAAAAATTATTTCCTTTAGTCTAATTATTATTCTTCTTCATTTAAGTACGTAGACTTTTGGGAGAGTTTTAATACAAACTATTTCCAATAGTCTTATTCATTTTCTTTTATGTAGACCTTTTGGTCAGTATTTATACAAACTATTTCCAATAGTCTAAATATTCTTCTTCTTCTTTTTTGTAGACCTTTGGGTGAGCTTTTATACAATCTATTTCCAATAGTCTAATTCTTCTATTAGGTATATGTATTTTTACTTATTTTATGTAGACCATTGGAATAGTTTTTTATACAAACTATTTCTTATAGTCTTATACTTATTTTTCTCTTTTTTATTTAGTCTTTTGGGTTAGTTTTAAGTCTAATAGTCTATTGTGCAGAAATATTATTAACGATATGCACACTTGATGAAAATACATATGAAATGAATGGGATATGGGATGTGACGATATAACCTGCACTAGAATCTTTTCAATACTTTTGTTTAATTAAATTTAAACCATTTATATCATCCTATTTTGAATAATTTTCAACACCTAATATTTAAAGAATGGGGGTTGTGGCCATTACTGAACTCTTCACAACATTTATATTCAAATTAAAAACTATTTACTATAGTTCAAGTCTTCTTCTTCTTCGTTAATGAAGACTTTCAGTCAAATTGAGCAAAAATATAATGCACACTTGATGAAAAAATATAAAAACGAATGGGATGTGACCAATACTAGATCTTTTCAGTACCTACGTTTGTTTAATCAAATTTTAACCACATCCCAACATCCAAAATTACTAAATTTTCAATAGGTACACATTACAATTTGTTTTCGATGATAATATTTAAAAATGGGGGTTGTGGCCAAACCAATCTCTTTACAACGTTGATAAACAGTCATATTTAAAACCATTACGCATAGTCCATGCGAGCAGAAATTGTATAAATATTATACTTCATTCACACTTTATAGCAATATATAAAAAAGAATGGGTTGTGGCCATCACTTGAACATTTTACAATACTTAAACTCAATCAAATTTCAAACCACTTTTCATAGTCTGATATTGCAAAATAATTGGGTGACAATATTATAAAAACGATTGCTTTTTCTTTCACAATTTTACATTCTTGGCCAACGGCGGGACATAAAAGCTAGTATTAAAATAAAGCAATAAAAAAGTGTGAATTAGTATGGGTGCGCGCATAAGAGAAGAGTTACAATAGTCGGTATGTATTTTTCATTTTCTTGTTTAACGTAGCAAAACTTTGAAAGTTTCGGCAGTTGAAAGAAAATAGTCGGCTGTATTAAAAAAAGCCCGCAAGTGTGGTAGGTTCTGCAGATTTTAGTATTTCTTCTTCCTCGTGACCTAATAGTCACATTATGACTTACTCATGTGTCCATTCTAGGATAACGATTACAAATGTTGATCTCGGAAGATTAAACAGGTAAGTGTTTAAAACTAATAGCCAACAGGTAGATGACGTATTTGCATCTTTACGACGTACGACCAGGTGAGTGCTGTCTGCGTCCTTTCATAAAAAAAGTATGTGAAAAAAATGGCCGTAAAAATTCCATGGAACTGTGAGGTCACCAGTCACACCAAAACCGGACGCCGTGTGACTACTGCTTCTCAAACTATCTCTTCAAAATGAAATCGAAATAGATTATTATAATTCAATGTTCATTTCCTCAAAATAATAAATATATTTTTAATGACGATTATATAAATATATTTAAATGGTGCGATAAATAAATAAAAAAAATGACATGGGATGTATCACATAAACCAAAGTAAAAGACGAATAATGACGTCATTATTCGCTTTATATGTGATGTCTCTTTTATGCGCTTGATTATTTAACATTTATTTTCATTATAAACGAAATATTTACTTACAACATTGATATATGAATTGGGAATAATTCACTCGTCCCTTCTTAAGTATAAATATGCATATTTTGTACTCCTCACTAACCCAAGGGGATATAAAGGGGAGTTTTGAATTGACAATATTTAGGGTTATTTTTTTTTATTGCAGATTAACATACTAAGATTGTATTCTGAAAGTTTCATCATAATCTGTTTGTGTGTGCTGTGTACTATGTATGGCGTGTTTATTCTACTTTATCGATTATATAAAGACTAAAGTATTCGGTTCTTTTCAAATTTTCCATATTTGTATAATCTAACACTCGCTTAGACCGCATTAGATTTTGAATGATATCTGATCAGTGCTTCTCAATTTTGATAACTGTCAAATATTTAAAAGAAACCCCAATATCAGAATTGCTAAAAAGCCACATTTCTTTCATAAAATGGCATTGAAGAATTATCAATTTTTCATAATAAAATATTTAAATCAAAACTAATTTAACAAACTCGTTTCATAAGAATGCTGAAAATTTTCCATACCAAATTTGAATACTTTGTGTAGTGACTTGGTAATTAGGAGTATTGTGTTGGACACAACACACTCCTTTTGTTTATTGTAATTGTTCGATATGCTGTGATGGTATGATTGAACGAAAATATCTGTTTGTGAATTAATAATAAAATAAACATTTCCTTGCACCATGCGCAAGTGGCAAGTTTATTGCCGTATGACAATTTCTTCCAACTAACCTGTGTTTCCAGCCCAGAGAAGCAATATTTGCGGGAGAAATGAATTTAAATAAATTTCTCGTCTGCTGGGAATCGAACCCAGGACGCCCGCACAGGAACCAAACTCTGCCACGGCGGGCGGTCTGCTCAACTTCCCTGTGCTGACATGTTCTTAATAAGATAAATAATTAATGAAAAATATGTAACTTTGCAGTTTAAGGATCAGTGTATGTTTTGTCCGTTAGATGGAGTTAGTAAAGTTATAGTGAGTATGTTGTGTGTGTGTCCTTGGAAGGCGAGTGGTTCTGAGCAAGGATGAATCAGTGAAGGAGCGCATCACTACATGCACAATGTCATTCTACCTCAAACAGGGACGGGCGGTGCGGCGTAAGTTATATTTTTATTATTGATTTATTTTGATTATTAAATAATTACATTCTCCATCATAAAATAAATATAATATGTATTTTATGATTCATGTATATTCTGCACGCTGTGCCTACCCCGTGAGGGTTATAGCGTGATGGTATGTATATGTATGTATGCACTTATTATTTATAATTATTGGAAAGTATCATGCTTTGTGTTCCACTAATTAATCTTTGTCTGTCTAACTAGGAATAATTCATGTTAAAATGAGATTATTTAATCACAAATTTAGTATTAGATTACACGTTCAAGTTATATTCTTGAAATATTAAAAAAAGATAAGTAAGAAAGCAAAACAAATAAACAAGTACCTACATAAAGGAAATGATAAATTTAAATAAGTAAAAAAGATTAAGTTATCAAAAAGAAGCTAAACTAATACATTATGTAATTATTCAGCAAAAAGAAAGGAATTTAATCAATAAACAAATAAATAGGTAAACAATTAGGTACATCAACGAAAAAGCAATAAAAATTTATTATATTTAATATTATCTATTTTATGTGATAAATAAATAAAATTTATAAATGTTTATCATGACTTCTTCATATTCATTACTTTTGACTGTATTTAAATGTTTGAGTGTATCTTTTGTCTTATAACAGAGTATTGTGTGTTATCGCCATGTGGCCAATAGAAGCAAGATTTACGTCAGAATTAAATAAATGTCTCCTTTGCTGGGAATCAATCCCAGGACGCCACAGCACCGAAGTCAATATTATGTAAAATATTCTTTAAAAAAATATGTGAAATTAAAAAGTGGAAAGTAGTATGTTTAGAAATTAATTCACTCAAAATATTAACTTATTTAGTTCTTCACCAGTTTCGACTCTGTATCGGATATCGTCATCCTCATTATAATATATTCACTTCGAGGGAATGTTTAAGTGGATGATCGTGTCTCTAAATACCATATGTATCTAACTAATTACTGCAATATACTTACCTACTATATATTGTGTATAATTTTATAGGCAAATGAATTTTGATAAATTCCACACACATATTAGTATCATTAATTTCATTACTATACATAACACGTGTTGTGTCAATACCATAGACAGGAAAGACATTGTTAGATAAATGGTCATAAACAATTGTACTATTATAACATCCGTGAGAATCGTGAAAGAAAGAAAACTCTTTTCAAATTATTCTTCGGGTTAAAATGATGAACAAGTGAAGTAAAAGAAAACTGAAGTCGATATAATAGTCGATGATTATGAAGTATGTATAGCAGTCTCAATTCAAGTTCAGAAATATAAAATTGTTCAATTTTATCAAAACATCAAATTAATCAAGCTAGAAACATGCATTGTCATCGGTTATACACAAATTATGAAAGTTTCTGAGCTCTAACTTTTATAAAATTATTATCCCTAGCATATTGGAGAGCAAAATCTCTAATTGACAGCAAAGCGCAAGAGAGTGTCAATAGTTTGGATGTGTATATGTAATTTTCCATTGTCTCTGTCTGAAATATGTATAGCATTTAATCTTTTTTATATATGTACCTTTATTATTGTTGTCAAATCTCTGTATGTAAAATGCCATGTTTATTATAAATAAATAAATAAAATAAAACAAGACAAGTAAAATAAAATAAAATTAGCGTCTAGTACAGTGATATGTAATGCCATTACATATCACTGGTCTAGTACCAGCTTTTCTTTTCTGCATTCTTAGGTAAGGTTTGATTTCGTTTACAAAAGTAAAAGCGACTCGCGTGAGCGAGTTGCTTTATAAATTGATTTATAAATTAAATTTATATATTTTTTTTAATTATTGCATTAAATATAAAATTTCACAGCTCATTTAACTTAATACAACGAAATCTCAACCAATCAGAGAGCCAACCGGAGACTTTGACTTACTAAACCGGAAACAGGTGAATGCGGATTGTAGACGCTAGTAAATAAAAGGGTGTAAAAAAACCTAGGAAGTAGGACCGGGCGGGAAAGGACATAAGCAGCTTTGGGGTGAAGAAAAAGAAGAAGAACATAGATTTAATATATTTGAAGAAGAAAAATTCATTTACAACAACTATCGTTGTTTTTTTTTTTGTTTGACATTTTTTATGCGTTTGGTTTTCAAAATCAACATTTATTTACTGAAGGCGTCATAAATTCAATGTTTGACAGACATTATTTCCGTTTGTAAAAGAACTTATTACTATATATCTTACACAAATTTTGAAAAATCCAATCGATTTCAATAGAGACAAGTGAGAATAAAAATCGACCACAACTCATCATGGATGGAGGTTCATATGACAACACTAACAGTCCAACTAGACAACTAAATACAGAAAGCTAGCTCACTAGACAACAAAAAAGCTTAGCCCGTTCAAAACTAACCTAACTTAATACGACTTGAACTATTATTTTGTTTATGTGTTGTATATCTATTATCAACATAACATTATCAGTCGCTGCTATAGAAGTTAAAATAAACTTAACCCTCAACGCAGTTTATTAAACCTGTCTCAACCATCATTGAACCTCATTCTGCAAACTGCAAACATCGGCTAGGGAAACCTGTGCTTCCACTGTTTTCAATAATCGTTGTTTTGGAGTGTCCCGTAAGAACACAACAAGATATAAAAGCATCTTGCATATTTTAACAATTAGATTCACAACACATTTTGGATGCTGCCTTTTTAGATGAAACGATACTAATGTGTGGGGATACCTGTGGGGATTCGGTGGTTACCACACATTATGCTGTGGAATATGCCGTGATGGTATGAACGAATGTAGATTAACAAGTAGGTATCTAACTGATTAAGGTATGTAAAGTAGGTGAACTGTATCAATACGCACTAATAACTTAAGAAAGTATAGGTATAGACCGTCCACGCTTGACTTTGGTATGGTTTGTCCCAAAAATATGTTATCGACATATTAATAACATGTAAAATAAATATGCTATTAAAATATATTATAAAAATATGAAAAATATCGACGGGTGTCAAATGTATGTAACGCTTGGAGGAGTAAATATGAATGTAACGCATATTTTTATGACGAGTCAAACCAAAGTCAAATTTGGACGAACTATATCTATCAATATTAATATATTTTCATTTTCACTTTATGTTGTCTTTATTTCTTTTTTCTATTGCTTTATTATTTTCTATGTATGTTTTATCTTTTCATATTTTTTACAACGAAAAATGTTTTTGTTTATTTAAGATGTGTTTATGTTTAAGTATGTTCTTTTTTTTTGTAAATGTATTTTTTAACCGTTAAGACAAAACTCGATCGAGTATGCAAGACCAATACTAAGTATGCAATATCAAGACCAAGACTCAATCGAGTTTGCAAGATTAAGAACAAGACTCGATCGAGTATGCAAGACCAATACTAAGTATGCTTTATCAAGATCAAGACTCAATCGAGTTTGCAAGATTAAGACCAAGACTCGATCGAGTAAGCAAGATTAAGATCAAGACTCAATCGAGTTTACAAGATTAAGAATAAGACTCGATAGAGTATGCAATGAAGAATTGTAATTTTTACATTATTTTTAAATAAAACTTAAGCTGTAATGTTCATTCTAATAAAAAAAAGACCAATACTAAGTATGCTATATCAAGACCAAGACTCAATCGAGTTTGCAAGATTAAGCACAAGACTCGATCGAGTATGCAAGATTTAGACCAAGACTCGATCGAGTATTGCAGACAAAGACCAAGACTCGATCGAGTATTGCAGACAAAGACCAAGACTCGATCGAGTATTGCAGACAAAGACCAAGACTCGATCGAGTATTGCAGACAAAGACCAAGACTCGATCGAGTATTGCAGACAAAGACCAAGACTCGATCGAGTAAGCAAATTTAAGATCAAGACCACATCTACAAATGCAAGACCAACCTCAAGACAACTCCGGTCATGGTCTTGGTCTTGCATTTGCTCATCACTCATCACATAATAAGGGAGGAATTTCGCGTTTCGCTCTTCGAGAGAGTGAGAGAGAGTTCATTGAACAAACAAATAGCATGAGAATACTTTTTGTATCAAACATTACTTACAATTGTATGAATTTATTAAATCTTCATCAACAATAATTTATTATTAATTACCTTGAGTGGAAATGTTCAATTCATGTCCTCTTTTAAATATATACTCACAGTTAAAAATTGTATTAAAGTGACATGTAATAATAAATATAAGGACCAGAGATTAATATGTATAATATACATACCTAGTTGGTGTATATTAAGTAGATAATGACTGTGTTCATGTACATATGTATGTATGTATATACGATATTAGGAAGTGCACCCTCGTTACTCACCGCAAAAGAATTTATTCAAATTGATATCACTATCAAACCTTTAGCCATGATAACATACACACATACATATTATTATTATTATACATATTCATTTAACTACCTGTTTTACATCACACAGATTCTCAACTTTTTTTAATCGCGTAATTTTATGTTTCATGTGTATTGTGAGAATGTCTGAGAATGGCGGCTATACTCAATCACTCGCCGAATTATCCTTATCCATGTAGGACGGTCTTGGGCAGATCGAAGGGCTTCAGTGATAGCAGATCCTGTAGGGGACTTGAAAAGGTCACTCAATCTGCACGCCTCCCATTTCGACGAGCTTCTCGAGGTTATCTGGGGCCGTTTTGGCAATGTGTCCAAAATACAGAAGGATATGCTGAATACAGATAGTTGACAAACGATCCTTCATCTGCAGTTCATTTTGTATAAACACATTGAGTCGTCTAGAGAATGTCTAGAGGTCTCTTACCGACCCGATAAAGCGACCTTGTCACTTCCGATTCAGGATCTTCTATCACTGCCCTTCGATCTGTCCAGGACCGTCGATGCATGGAGGCGGACCATTCGATGGGTGATTGAGTGGAGCCGTCATCCCCAGTTATGATTGTCATGAGGCCAAAAAGGAAGAAGAAGATGTACCTACCATGCGCAGAATCAAAATCATATGTCATGAACTGAATTCGTATACTTAAAAAAATTAACTTATAGATAATACGTCCGATTCTATAACTTTTTAAGAACGTTCCGGCGTTCCGTGCGTTCATATTCCATTAAGTCCAAGTTGATATTCTATAAAGCTGAAATAGGAACAATCTTACTTTAAATAAGTCACTCATTAGTTCAATTCCCTATTCTATAGCCAAATTTAAGTCGAATTAACTGTCAAAACGTTCCGAATTTTGTTCACGCCTAATTTTATTGATAGCGTAATAGTTATTTTTAAAGCAGTCGGGGATATTTAAGTTCAGTTGAAAACATCTGTATGGAAACAAATAAAAATGGATAATTTACAGGTGTAGCGTTATTTGGAAGAAAAAACCCTAATCATATCAGTGCAGATCAATTGAAATGTTTGGTTAGGCGATATCAAGTCGACATGACATAAATAAACATGGCCGAACAGTACGCAGCTAGTACCTACGGACATGCGTGACTCAACAACTTGAGTAATTATTATCAACGGTGCATTTATTTTGTAGATTTTAGTTTTAGGAACAACGTCAGTTACAGAATACGATATTAAGTTCAAATGACCATATTTTTAAAATTTTAGAACGTTCCTGTTTTATACGCACTTTTCAATCTTTCGATTGTGACGGCTTCTAATTTGTAGAATTCCATTATGACAATGATTAATATGAACACATATAATTCCACAATTTATTTTATTTTTCTCCCGACGACCGTTTCGGCTTATAAGGCCATAATCAACTGGTCTATTACCAGTTGATTATGGCCTTATAAGCCGAAACGGTCGTCGGGAGAAAAATAAAATAAATTGTGGAATTATATGTGTTCATATTAATCATTGTCATGTTCCTGTTTTAGTTCAAAAATTTACTGAATTGGACGTATTATGCATATGTGAAAATATCACAAATTTCAACAAGTAGTCCATATTATAATGATTTACTTATTCCCGTTTGCTGAAATATATCCACCGCATAAATAAACAATTAATAATAATAATAATGAACACTTCCTTGCACCCTGCGCAAGTAGCGAGTTTATTGCCGTATGACAATTTCTTCCAACAAACCAGTGTATCAGTGTTTAATATTTGAAATAATTTGAAATTAAATAATAACACGCGGCCCACCGTTTATGAAAGTGTGAACTTGTTGTATTTATTTTTGGCTGTGGTCACATTTGAGTACATCGAAGGAACGCCATCTCTTGAATACTAATGAAACGTTTTTCGTCGTAATTCAGCATTTCGCCAGAAGGCGGCGCTAGTATAAGGAAAAACAGTGGTGTTTCGATTCCCGCGCTTTTCCGACTTCCGTTGGCGTATATTGTACAATCGAAAACGTAATTTGAATTTTAATATTTCAAATGACAATGGAAAATACATTTTTAATATCAAATATAATTAAAAAATCTTGCATTGTCGTCACAGACCAATTTATTTTATTTTATTTATTTATACATACACTGCAGATTGACATTACAATAATTTGATTATTGAATCTGCAATGCCCCACTAGAAAAATAAACCTGTGCCGGGACCAATGCATCTCGAGACAGTGACACTGTATTACGAGTACTTGATGCCAACATCAATCGTACATAAAAACTAATAATATTACAAATTGCCCTAAGGTGGTTTGACCACATTGAAAGAATGAGTGATGACCGTCTGACAAAAAAGTATATAAGGCTGATAAAAGAGGAACGAACAGTAGAGGTCGGCCAAGGAAAAGTTGGCACGATCACATAAATGGAATTTTGAAAGACGTTAGAAGTAAGAATAACAGAAGAACGTGTATGAGATGATGCATGGACGTGAACGAAGCGAGGAATGTATTGTAAGATAGAGGAGTCTGGCGTTCGGTTCTCTCTGCCTACCTCGAATATGGTAAGGACGTGATGAAATATTTTCTGAATGGTTCGGAATGAAAATTGAAACAGCACTCTACACTTATATCAAAAAGTATATGTTGTTACATAACAAAGGGATTTTAAATTCGAAAAGCAAATACTTATACTGCTATATAAATGTGTCAATGAACAGGGATACCCCCCGTCCCATCTCACTTTATGTAGGTACCAATCTCCTGACCTAAAGTCGTAGCCCATGTTTGCCAGCTCTGTTTATTCCTTTTTTCTGATTAGTCATATTAAAATAAAAATTGTTTTAAACAAAAAAAATAGAAGTTAAGAGAGTGTATAAACTCCAACTTCGCATATTGAAATCAAATTTCTCAAATATGTTAAACAGTGTGCGTCTAAACTTCGCATATTGAAATCAAATTTCTCAAATATGTTAAACAGTGTGCGTCTAAACTTCGCATATTGAAATCAAATTTCTCAAATATGTTAAACAGTGTGCGTCTAAACTTCGCATATTGAAATCAAATTTCTCAAATATGTTAAACAGTGTGCGTCTAAAAAAATACCATCACTAGCATTTTCAATATTTCTTTACCGAATAAAACTGTTTCAAATACAGAAGAAATTCTCCTGTAACTAGTTGCATGTAACACATGAAATTCAACTGTCGATGGCGAGTATCCATATACGTACCAAACTATAAACACAAATTAATCCAACTGTCGATTTGTTCAAGATAACTTATTTCTCATAACATATTGACAAAGTATCAACCCATGATTTGTATGCAGGGTCTTTATTTTTTTCGGTTTTCCCAACATTTATTTATTTATTTATTTATTTAATATTGCTTCTCGGGTAACTAGCAGGTGCTATGTCAAATATTAATTTAACACGCACCCAATAACAAGTTGCCACATTCTGGAGACTTACGATATTTATCGTCTCACAGATCCAGACTGAAAACACAATTTAAAAACTGTGTTTCTGTTTAGTCCAAGAGTCAGATACCCTACCCACTGAGCCATGGAGGCCGAACATTGAAATCAAAAAACACCATCTTAGGGGCTTCGCAGCATATATGTTCCATATACGGATTTACTTAGAAATCGGAGCAGAATATTTAATGTGTGTCTGTGGGCCCCCCACCCTATAACTTTTGATTCGCTCAATTCACAGAACCCAGAATTTCAGATGTGTCTGTGTGTGTGTCCATCCTCCCCTTGTAACTTCTGATCCGCGGAATGCAGAGCCTCAAATTTCAGAAAATTTGAGGCTCTGCATTCAGGCTTTCAAAACTTTTGTACTAATAATTTCGATTTACCTTATTGCCGTCAATAATTCGTCCTGACAAAGTGTAATTATTTACATTATACAGTCCACTGATCTCTTCGCCAGAGTCATATCGGCGCCCTATACGATCCATTATATCGGAAACCATAGTAAGGCGCCTAATCTCAAAACGAAGAGATTAGAAAAAGATAGATAACTAGTCAGAAAAAATATTTCTAGAGATAATAATTAAAAAATAAATAAATGGTTACAATAATTATCAGATCACACGATAAGTTTATTGCCCTCATCGTTAGTCATCTAATAAAAGAGCTTAATATTTGAAAATACTGGTTTGTAATTAGTAATTACATAATTGTAGATGACACACACACTCGTGTATTTAGCTAATCTGTTGCTTAACAGTTAAAGTTATCACAAAGATAATTCAATGTTTCCTGTTTAATGTACAAATTCGTTCTGTCCCTTTGTTCATATTTTGATACCTACATATTATTATTTCACTGCAGCCAACCTACGTAATTCAATTAAGGGTTCATTAGGATTTAAGGGTCAATATTCTTTCTTGATGTTATCAACGGCTCAACTATTTATTTCCGGACACTGACAGTTAGTCACCAGAGAAGGAATTTATTTTATTGATAATAAACTCTTTTTGTACCCTGCGCAAGTGACTGCAGAAGCAATATTTATTTTATTTATCACACCATATATATAATGAAAACAATAAGTAGATTACTGCTGCCCAACTAGGAAATCCTGTTCTAGGGCTAGCAGTTTACAATTTATATTGACAATAATATGCAATTATGAACCAGGTGATTTTTCCCGTTCCACACTAAATATGTATACAATCACAATCATTATCACAACAAACATATAGGCTCACACAAAACAGATCAACCAGATCCCAATGTCCGCCATAATACCTGTCATAAATACAATCTCTGACGCGATTTTTATTTCAGAGCCATAGAAAGAGACTAGTTAAATATGTTGGTGTAATTAATATGAATCATATTAGCGTGAGAAATTAATTTAAATAAATTTCTCCTGTGCTGGGGAAACTGTACTATGTATAGTTTGATGGTAATTCTTTTTGTGTTAAACCAATACTAGTAGTTAGGTATATATGGGAGCAATGTAACATCTCGAAGTATGAGCTGTAGGAATGTAAAGTGATCACTTAAGCCAGCAGATTACAGGTAAGCCATGTAAGAATGTCTTTGGTTTACAAGCTTCGGTTACGGATATCCTTTTGATAATGCCGAGTCACCTCGGTGAAAACGTTCTGTCACAGTAAATCGAATTTATGAGAAAAAATAAATTATGCATACATCTACATACATACATACATACATACATACATACATACATACATACATACATACATACAATGTTTCTGTTGTTTATTTTTAATTTTAAAATTGTACTGCTAAAAAATTACTGAATAAAGTTTTGAAGAGTTTATAAATACGTTATTTAGAAAAAAGTTTTGAAGGAATGAAAAGAATAGTTCGAATAAGACGTGCATAATAGAATAGTCCGCATAAAACGAGCATAATAGAACAGTCGGCATGTCCGCATAAAACGTGCAAAATAGAACAGTCGGCAAGTCCGCATAAAACGTGCATAATAGAACAGTCGGCAAGTCTGCATAAAACATGCATAATAGAACAGTCGGCATGTCCGCATAAAACGAGCATAATAGAACAGTCGGCATGTCCGCATAAACGTGCATAATAGAACAGTCCACACAAAACGTGCATTAATAGAACAGTCGGCATGTCCGCATAAAACGTGCATAATAGAACAGTCCGCATAAAACGTGCATAATATAACAGTCCGCATGTCCGCATAAAACATGCATAATATAACAGTCCGCATGTCTGCATAAAATGTGCATAATAGAACAGTCGGCATGTCCGCATTAACGTGCATAATAGAACAGTCCGCATAAAACGTACATAATAGAACAGTCGGCATGTCCGCATAAAACGTGCATAATAGAACAGTCCGCATAAAACGTTCATAATAGAACAGTCCGCATGTCCGCATAAAACGTGCATAATATAACAGTCCGCATAAAACGTGCATAATATAACAGTCCGCATGTCCGCATAAAATGTGCATAATAGAATAGTCCCTATGTTTTCGCATGCATAATGGAAATGCTATGTGGCGACAAAAGCAGGCACAACTGAACGAAAAACTTCTTCGGGTAGCATAGATAGAACACTGTGCTAAGATTCGTCGCTAGTAAAACAATCAGAGACAGAATAGTAAATGGTGTCAGAAGAGAAAGATTAAGGATAGACAGTGCGGTATAGCCGAAAGAGAAGGCAGTTCTGAAGGAACCACGTAAATAAAATGGAAGAAAAAAGTATGTAGATCAACGTTTGTTTGGAAGACCATCAAAAAGATGGAAGTATAGTTGTTGATCATCCACATCTCAGGAGTGAGCCGATGAAAACAGTTAAAACAAGAGGAAGAATAAATAGAGACGCCCTTTAACAAAGATTTAGTGACGTAGTGTCATTTATTTGGTATTCCATTGTCACAAAGACAAGTCACAAAGACGCAATGATGACAAAGACATGAAATAAAGATAAGTAAGATTTTAAAATATAAATGACACAACGCTTATTCGCCATTTTACAAAGAACAGTGATACAATTCCAGTAAAATATAATGGAATACAAGACAACCACGTACATGTTTTACATCATCTACATTTTAAAATCGAATTCTTCTTACAACCCAAATATTTTCTTGAGCAGATTGCAAACCCTCATCATCGCCAGCACTGCGTAGTGCGCTTCTTCAGAAAAGTAGAATTGCGGTAGTAGCTGGTGTCCCTTACGTACATGTAAAAAAAAAACTTTTTTCTGTATCTTGTATAAAATGCCTAAATACCTCTATAGTAAATCTTCACTTATCGGCATCTCTACCCTATTCATTCCTCCAAAGTTTAGCAGTATTTTTTCCTATTTTAACACGTCATGATGCCGTAAGAGTTCATTTGTTTCAAAGTATTGTAAAGAGGTCAGATTTAAACGTATGTTTAGGTGAAGATTTGGTTTATTTTACAATAATTTCTTCTAATGTTTATATATTTTTAACACTTGATTGCCTTTAGAGTTCATTTGTTTTAAAAACTAAATAAACGGCAGATTTTTACATATTGCGTTGATCAAATCTCTGGTTTATTTTTTTTACAGACATCTTGTTTTTTATGCCTTTTTAAGATTTGATACTCTATGAATTCATGTATTTTCAAAACTCCGTAAAGAGGGCATATTTCAACATGTTGTGCTGAACAAAGATCGCATATTTTTATAGATTTTGTCTCTATTTTATCTTTGTAACACTTACGGTCGTATTACGGTAGTTATTTAAGAAAAATGTAAGAAAAACTTGAGGTCCCGTAAGCAGTATTATAACCTTACATTTTACTTACATTTTTCTCAAATAACTCTTGTAATATGATACTTGATCCCTTAAGTTCATTTGTTTTTAAAACTGCTTAAAAAGGTCAGATTTATGCGTGTAAGCGGGAAAAGACCCGGTATATTTTACAGACAATTGGTGGTGATTCTGAAACAATAAATAACGATTGACTTTTGACATTAACACAATACAAAATGGCGACAATAGTCACTATGGAATGGTGGTTATTCTGAACGCACATCATTGGATTGGTCTATTGAAAAGTTATTGAAATCATAACAAGCGGTCAAAGCGTGTTGTTTAAATTACAGTTTGATGTTCTGTTCGATTAAATATTTGGATTTTCAGTTGAAATGGCACAAAAATATGCAGCATGGCTTTATTTGATGATTTAGTGGAGTCTGACAGAATATTTCCAATGATTTAAATATATTATACCTAAATTTTAACTTTGTTTTTGGTATGCATGTATATTCATTACATTTTGTGTCGCTAACATTTTGGATTTTTTTATACTTATTGGTAGGTATCGAATATTCATACTCAATATCAGATGATTCAAATAAAAAAAAAGATTTATGTGTTTAAACGAAATGTATTTATAACCTAAATTTACAAGAGAAGATTTATTTAGGTATGTACCTACGTATTTATAACATAACGGTCTTACTTATTAGATTTCGTTAATAGCTTACTTAACGCGCAACTAGATAAGCACGACTAAAATAGTTAAGATCGGTATTAAAAAATCTTACTTATAAACGTATACTAAGATATGACTTACTAGTTCACTAAATTGTTTACGAACACCCTCATTTATTTTTTTCATATGGTCACATTGGCTTTACAGATGTCAAAAAAATAGAAAATTGCATGATATTTTTGGATAGCTGACATCGAAAAATGAAAACGAAAACCGCGTTGTGCCGTGTTGAGTCAAATTAAACACGATTGCGATGAAGAATAACTAGGAAAATCGTTATAAGTATTAAATTTTTCTGTCAATCTCAAATATGCGTCGGAACATATGTGAAAGATTCGCCATTTTGAAATATTTGTTATGACGCGTTAGTCAAGCGTTAAACAACCTCTCGATCTGTCTTAACTTGACGTATATGAAATTAAGGCGTAATAAAGATAGTCACGGTTTATAAGTAAACTTTTACGTTAATCACGCTCTATTACCAGGTACTATAGATAGTTTACGTTTATAAGTAAGACGGTAAGTAACTAAGCGTACATTTTTTCTTATAAATATGCGTACTTATGTTGTTCAACAAACCTTGTCATATCCAAATATAATGTTTTTATTGATTTGTATTATTTAAGAAGTGATGTTTACATCAAAATATAATCAGTTTTAGTGAATAAAATGGGTGTTGAGTCATAACAGAATTATGTGAAAATAGTACATTTGCTTTTGACCATAGACAATACAATAGCATATTCAGAACAACCAAGATGTGTACTATTGGATGACAATTGAATTGGCAAACAATTACAGCTATTGTTATTAGATTTATTTCAATACAATCATAGAATTTTCAGAATAACCACCATTGTCTCTCTTTTCGTGTCAAAAAAAAAGAGTACCTATTAACCCCATTGTATAAACGGCCGAGAAGATCCACCAAGAAAAGGCGGGCTGAGCAGTTGATCCACGTCCGCGAAGAAGATATTTTAGTTGTCTGACTCACACCACACACACTGATTTAATAATAATATTATGCATTGCTATAAATATAACAACCACAGAAAGCGTACAATTACGACATGTTCCAGATTTAGATCAATTCTATAGATGGAAGATGGAGATTTTTATTAAACTAACTAACTCTATAGTTAATAGATTCACTGTGGAACTTTATAATATATTAGAGGCGAAGCTGCAAGGGTCTACATAAGATTCTTTTTAACAGTGGTCGAATTGGAAAATTTAAAGGAACGGATGCAAAATCATGTATCCGTTTGAGATCAGAGACAGTTCAGATCATTCCAAAAATATGTCAAGGAAATGGAAAAATGGAAATTGAAAAATAGAATTTTCCTTAGACCAGACATTCTGCGAAGTGAGACGGTGAAATTTCCGTGTATTAATAAACTAGTTGCATGTAACACATGAGATTGAAATGTCGATGGCGATATTGAAATATTGATAATATTGAAGAATACGCATCAAACACAAGTTAATAAATATTTAAAGATATTTTATTTTCTATATATAACATGTATGTAAGTATGCACACGAGTTCCCATTTTTATTTCCTTTAGACACTAGTTCTTGCTATATGTTTTTACTTACTGCGTATCTCTTTCTATATTTTTTTATTGTTTTTTTATATATGTATCATAAATTTAATAAAATAAAAAAAAAATATGTCAGGATAGGATAGGAAAACCTACACAGAATATGAAAACAGCATGATGGTATGTATGTATGTATGTTTGGAGATTACGTATCAAACTCTTGAGTGAAATATTGGATATTGGGTGTATACTGCCTTACAAATTGTATGAAACGATGTCGTTTGTGAAACGATTGTGTGAATTGCTGCTATTTTTTATAGAAAATTTAATTATCTAGTTGGGGTGTTTCGGCTTTTATCGATATTTTTAAAAACTTTGGAAATATAGGCAGTTAAACGCATAAATTTATCATAAATAATGTTTTTCTTACTAAAAAGTGTTTGAGAAACTCAGACATTTTTTTGAAAAAAAAATATTTAAAATATTTGTCTATATTCATACAAATGTTTAGCGTTCTAGCTTTTATGGTTTTTGAAATACATATATGGAAAAATAAAGTAAAAATTCAAAAGTTGAAAACCCCTGACTGAAACAAAAATTCTAAATTCTGAGTATGAAAGTTTAGTAGACTATCTATATATTCTGAAATCTGGCTCTGTAAATTGAGCGGATCAAAAGTTATAAGGGGGGGGGGGACATAGACACACTAAATGCTCTACTCCAAATTTTGAGTAAATCTATGTATATATAGAATATATATGCTGCGAAGCCTCTATGTTTGTATTTTTTGACTTCAAAGTTGGAAAAACCGTGATTCTTTGTCGATATGTTGAGAGATATAAATTCTCTTGAACATATCGACAGTTGGATTATTGTTTCATTTGTTTATTTTTATTGTGTTGAAACGTATAAATTAAAATGAAATTAAATGTTTACAAACAATTTATTGCGAAATTATCGTTAGAATTACCTTGCAGAATTCAACCCAGCGAACCAGGGTTCAAATTCTGTCTCGACCTACTTCATCATTCCACTTACAGAACAAGCATTTTTGCTTCTTAGTCACGGTAATGTGAGGATGAGTGGTAGCCACACTTACATTCGGTTTTTATAAAGATCGTATTGATGACTTATTTCCATCTAACAACCAAATAAATAAAATAAAATAAATATCCAATATTGATCAAAATATAATATCATATTATCAGTTCTCGTGTCAGTTTTTTACAAATAATTTAAAACAGTTTTTTTTATAAATTCAATTCAAAATGAAATTCAAAACAAATATTGATCAAAATAAAACATAATAACAAAGAAAATAATTACAAAGTAAAGCTTAAAAAGACATTCACTATTATAAAAGAAAAGAAATGTGAACTGTGTACTCAATACCAGTTGATTATGGCCTTATAAGCCGAAACGGTCGTCGGGAGTAAAATAAATAAATTGTAGAATATTCATAATTTTCATAAAAAAACACTGTTAGATAAAAATACAGTCCGTCATACAACACATTCCATTTTTTTAGAATCGGAATTAAAACATCACAAATGGACCGATTCGTTCATAACGTACCTATAATTATTCGTTCATATTATTTTCGAGCCCTGTTTAATTGTAAATTGTACATAACTGTATTAAATTAGTCTGCGCTTTGAAGATAATATTATTTGATGAAGTAATATATGTATAGAGAACTTTGTGGGTAGAAAAGATAAATGATCCATTTAACGTAACAATCTGATTTATCGCCATTAGAATTGACCCGTGACACTATAATATATACCTATTATATTCCATGATGAAAATTACACAAGACCGGATACCTACATTGAACGATGCATCATTTTGAAAAAAAAAACTCATTTTGATATTATATGATTCTTCTTCTTTTAAGCTTACATGGCAACCACCCAAACATTATGATGATTTCTGTCAGTATTAAAAGTATTATTAAAGTTGAGGTTATTACATTATGTATAATATATTGAAACCATTAAGGCGAAGAAATTTCGTTATGTGGAAAGAAATATGTAGGAATTTTAATGACAGAATATGACATATTGATTGACATATTCATTCAAAAAACTTATGGTCCAGGGTCTTGACTTCCTCTCCACAAGCACATGAAGGGTTATCTCTTATATGTATCTTGTAGAGATGACTGCTAATAAGGCAGTGTCCTAATTTGATGCGACGTAGGTATATTTGACACATCTCGTTGGATCATGCCCTTGTTGTGAAACCATGGTATAGGAGGAATTGAAATTTGAATGGATTTACAGGATGAACCTTTCGTAGTACTAGACATTTCCCAGTCGATGATCCTTTTAGATGTTAGAGTTTTGTGGATTGGTTTTTGTGTCAAACCAATGCTAGAGTTTATATAGCTGAAGTAATCTATTGATAAATGGTGAAAGAATAAAAAAAACCGCACATTATTATAAAAAATAACCTATCTTATGGTAACCTAACCTAACATACAATACCCGAACCTTAATTTTGTAAAACACATCATTACGCTGCACATTCGCCTTTATAGTAAGGGCCCTTTTATGATTTTTAAATCATTCTCCATCTCACAAATAGAGCTTTGAATTATGCACACATAAATAAACATAATTAGAGGTTAAGATGTGATTAATTCGAAAAAAGGACTACAATACATTTTCATTAAATTATGTTTAAATGCGTTCGGCATTCTCTCCAGAACAATTTCATGTAAACAAATAAAAATTCAACAACCGTATATCGTATTTTTCGTAATCGTATCCACTAAAAATACGACAATGACGATAAAAAAAATATGTATTTCACAAATAAGTGTAAATGTGTTATCACTATAATCTGAATCACATGAGTGACACACATTTGGAGTGTTGATAAAATCTTTAATCTCAAATTAATTTAATTTACAAAATATAAACACAAATGTATTATCATGGCCATTTAATATATATTTAGTGAAGAAGGTACGTCGTCCCAATCTTTACAAATATTTAAAAAAAAACTACATTTTTCTCAAATTACTCTTGTAATACGACGCTATGACAGTTTGAGAATGAATGTTGGTTGGTATGAGATATGTAAGTAGTAATTATAAGTGTTATAGATTGTAGTCAGTGTAGTGTAGTGTTGTGTAGAGTGTTAGATGATTTGTGAAAGTCAGCATGACTCACTGACTCATGACCACAAATATACTCTCGATAGACGACACTACACTACGCTACGTATGTGATACATACATACAAACAATACATGTGTGATATGTAGATTATAATAGTAGTTAATCTGAGGCTGAGATACTGTACATTTCTTTTAACTCTCTTGCACTACTACATATTTGAGATTAACCATACAATAAACATATTAAATTCTCAAACATATTGCTGATTGAAAAAGATTTCATTATTACAGAAGCCTTGTTTCTTTCGATTTATATGCTGGGTTGAGTTGTTTCAACAAATACCTCAGTAATAGTATAGTTAAAATACTTTGATTTCATAAAATTGCGTCGTATAACGGCATTAGATACCAATGAAACAACCAAAATTTTGAACAATTGTAAGAAATCAAAGTATTTCAACTATACTTTTACAAAGTATTTTAATCTTTGTTCGAGAAACACAGCCACGAAAACACTTAGCCCTAGAAAGGGATGGCATGACCATGTTAACGATTTTCTAAAAGACGAAAATAGACGAACATGTAAAGACGATGCATGAAATTGATTCTTAACTTGAATATTGTTTCTGGTTTGAATATAGTTCAGAAATTTTTGATCGTATTAAGGGAAACTTAATTTTTCCTTGTCATTTTTCGATAGAATTCCATATTTATTATTTATTTATTGGTCTGTTTATTTATTGCTAATGCGACTCCCATTCACCAGAATCGCTCGTCGATATGCTTCGTCAAAATAATGAATAATAATGGCCGTCTTATTTTATTTTTATTTATTTATTGAAAAAAACATACAGCCAATTTAGTACATAGGACAAGCAGACAGTAATACAACAATTAAGCCAAAAATGTTTGATGAATATTACTGGTTAAAAAACATAATAATATTTTTTTGCTATAGGAAAAGGAAATTAAAAGGAAATGGGGCGTTATGGGAAGCGTGCGTAAGATCACTCAAAGCGATGAGGGAACGTGACCAAAATGGATACTTTAAATAGGTATTCTATGCGATGAGTTGAAGAGATCAATGTCATAGAAGAAAGAATCATAATTTCTGCATGCTCTGTATATAAAAGAGTGCTGTGCATCATTTGTGCCACAGATGGGAAGACTGAATGTATATTTTTTTCTAGTTTGTCTCGTCGGTATGTTGAAGGGAATTTTCGCAAGAAGTACATCGGTGTCAATAATACTGTTCACTATTTTATGCAGGAATGTCATGTCAAATGTTCGTCTGTTTTCCAAGGACATTAAATTGTGGTGTATTCGAGAAAGAGTCAGGTCATTGTGATGTTGTCGGTTCCTGTATTCAAGATGAGAAATTTGTTCTGAATGTTTTCTATTCTGTCTGTATTTGTTATGTATTGAGGATTCCAAACGGCTGAAGCAAACTTAACGCAACTGCGCACATATGAGCAGTATAGGGTTTTCACTTTTCACAGTGGTAGCGTTCTTAAAGGGCTTGCTTACCCGTAGTATAAAATTTAATTTTTTGAAAGCATTACCGATAGTCTTGTCGATATGGGTATTAAAAGTCAATTTACTGTCTTATAACAATCTTTTACTGGTACATCCAAGGTAAAGAAGAACAGACAGGGGAAACTCAATGACCCATATAAATATTGACTCTATAAACTTTCCTCGTATTGGTACGTAGAAGTCGAGAAGGACATTTAAAAAAACTCACCCAGTAGAAGAGCTGGTTCCCGGTCGTCATCAATGAGACTCGCGATGACCAAGAACAACGGATTGCTCGCCGGCAATCTCTCCATATCTTCGAAGCACTCATCGTACACAACCACTTCCTTGTAGTGCTTTTCCTTCAACAGCTGCTTTCCCTCTCTACTGGTGGCCAGGTCTGCCAGCCCAGCCTTGCCCTGCTCCAGCCTCCGTCTGTTGAATCTGTCGGAACAGTTCACGTTGATCGCACCCTTGATGTGGTTAACATTGTAAGCCAAGAAGGGTCTGCAGTCGACGATGAGGAACGGAGTTGTGGCTCTTTCGAGCTTTCTCCTGAGCGCATCTGCATCCAAAGGGGCGACTTTTGTGGCGATATCTGGTGTTAAATTTGTCGCCTTTCTAAGCGACTGCTTCGACACAGCTTTGGTGGACTCTCTAGTGTATATGACATGATCGTTGGATCTTTTGTCGAAGTGCGGCATGGTTGTCGCGCTGGCCGACTGTTTAAGTCTGTTGGTGTCGTTCAGAGACAGCCTGGCGCCCGAGTGCGACAGCTTCTGGTCCAGGGAGGCGAGTGGTGAATGGAAGGGGCCGGTGGTGGGAGTCAGGGAGCCCAGCTTGAGGGATAATGGCGCCAGGTTAGTACCTGGAGAGCTGAAGCTCCGGGACAGGCGCAGTGTTAGCCCGCCACGCTCCTTGCGCGTTGCGGGGACCGCGTCAGCGCTAGCCGCGCCCCCTGAAAGACAAAAGAAAACGAATATTACTAACATCATCAAAAATACACAGAAAACATAATAATATAGTCTTTTGATTCAGAGAATATGTTAATCTATGTTCACACAGCATTTTTATTACGAAAATACTCATATATCTACTTAATTTTGTTCATTTTATTTAGCTGTATGATTTAATAACATGTTAATTTGGGCCCATTTTTCATTGCTTATGTTTGAGTCGTCTATTAATTTTTTTTTATTTGCTTCATTTTCAAATTATTTCAATCGTTTTTGTATTAGTTTCTATGGCGACATTTTTTTTATGTAACCAAATACACAATAATTAACACTGACTAATATCAGTCACTTGCTACCATCTTGAGAGTGTATTATTAACCAAAACTATATTATTCATTAATTAGCTGTGACGTTTCTTCATAAATTATCAGTTGAGAAGTTAAATAAAGATACTAAAATTCAAACAAACTACTTTGTCCTAGATGTCATATAAACAGTTAAAAAATTGTAGGTAGATACCTGAAAATCTCTCACGCATTCGATAACAACAACAATTCATCTCTAAGATGACACTTATTGACAACACAAGAATTAACTTAAACTTAACAAGATTTTGTAGAGTATATTTTATTTATATTGCGAGTGTACATGTCTCATTATCACTTTGGCAGATAGTGTGACAGAATGAGTTTTGATTAAGTAAAAACAACAAATGATTAAGATAACAGTGATAAGAAAACAACAGTGCTGATCTTAAAATCCAAATTGATGATGGAAAAAATTGCTTTAGGAAAATGAGGGATTTATTTGTATCATTTCTTTAGATATCACATCAAATTCAACATCACAAAAAAATATAGATTTAACCTCAAAAGCTTTTATCCGATTTAATATGGAGTATGAAGGTTGGAAAAAATTTAAAGACTCTTGAAGGCTCTTACAGATGGCAATAATATTCTATTACATTAAAAACACTTCATTGCTAGTAAATTTATAACCATTTTTTTAACTAACTAGTGCTTCCAGCCCAAGAAACGAAATAAAAATAAATATTTTTTTTTATAAATCTCAGTCAAACGATTTACCACAATACAATACATTTGCACAGTACTTTAGTTCTGTATACAAACAAACGCCACCTAACCTTGATGTTAACAAAATTAACAATAATGTGTCGCGCAACGCAGGAGCAGTAAGTTTGTGTGAAATATCTCCAACCACTATTGAACTGTGTATAAAGGAATTGGCTACCAAGAAATCGATCGGCCCTGATGGTATCCCAGCGAGCATTGTTAAATCCCATGCTGAATCCTTTATAATTCCGCTTCATTATTTATTCAACCTAAGTTTATCGTCCGAAGTTTTTCCTACTTGCTGGAAGACGACAAAAATTACCCCAATTCATAAGACAGATGACAAGATGGACGTTAAAAATTACAGGCCGATATCAATCCTATCTGTCATTCCCAAAATTTTCGAAATGTGTATCTATAAAAATATTTTCCCTCAAATACAACCGTATCTTAGAGGCAACCAACACGGATTTCTACCAAAAAGATCAATAGTGTCGAACCTGTTAACGTTTTCTGGATACGTATCCACTAATCTTGATGCGACTGTACAGACAGATGTGGTCTATACTGATTTTGCCAAGGCCTTTGACAGTGTAGATCACGACGTTTTGTTACAAAAACTGCATGACTTTGGATTCGATAACTGCCTCCTATCATTTTTCGCTTCCTACCTTGAAAATCGGAAACAATACGTAACGGTGGGTCAGTTCTGTTCCCAGGAATTCCAATCTTACTCTGGGATTCCTCAGGGATCTAATCTGGGCCCGCTCTTGTTTTTGTTATTTATTGACGACATACAGGATGTCATTGAACACTGTCTTTGTTTACTCTATGCTGACGACTTAAAGATTTTCTTATCTATCAGAGCTATGGAGGATTGTTTGAAGCTCCAGTGTGATATTGATAACTTGTCAAAGTGGTCAATCACTAATAAATTGTTGTTCAATATTAAAAAATGTGTCGTCATGAGCTACAGTCGCTCGACAAACCCTATATTATCCAACTATTTGATGGACGGTACCACGCTGGCACGAAAAGTCACATTTAAGGACTTGGGGGTGATGTATGATGCTAAGTTGACCTTCGCTGACCACATCACCAACCTGACATCCAAATGTGGACAGTTGCTAGGCCTGACTTTTCGCCTGGGAAAATATTTTACAAATCCGGAGGCGCTAAAGAGTATATTCAACTGTATGGTGCGTACCAAGCTGGAGTTTGGTAGTGTTGTTTGGGCACCATGCCGGAAGAAATACTCCGAAATGCTGGAACAGATCCAGAAAAAGTTTTTAAGGTACCTTTACATGCGTACGCATGGAGTGTACCCAACTTACATGCATCACCCTGATCTCCTTGAGGCCTGTGCCTATCAGAGTCTCGAAAAAAGGCGAGATAATTCGTTACTTCTGGTAGGTTACAAGGTTGTAAATTATATCATTGACTGCCCAATTTTGCTTGAGCACCTAGGCCTTTACGCTCCCCCGAACTACATGAGAGGTAGAGGACACCACTTATTTAATTTGCCTGCCGCTCGTACAGACGTGGTTGCTCGTAACACTCTCGTACGAATGTCTGCTCTATTAAATGGTTTACCTGTTGAAGCTGACGTCTTCTTCTGGGGCGTTCAGCGATTTAAAAAATATATTAAATAAAATAACGAACAGGTGTCGCACTGAAACTGGCGTAAAGCTGTCGTGCGAGAGAAAAAAAAAAAAAAAAAAAAAAAAAAAAAAATACGGCAGTCGATAATCAATTTATTCATTGTATAGACATCATGGTGTTTGATTTGGTGGTATATTTTTAATTTTGATAGAGTAGAAAAAAATAAAAGAATGCGATTATATGTGCGACACTGTCCTGACACCTGCCCTGCTAAATGTTCATAATCGTGACGTAGAATGGACCGGAATATTCTAGGCATAATGATATCTAATAAATAGTATTATAATTATACATTTTATTAAAAAGCATCACACTATTTTATCACGATATTTATTGCTTATTTGTTACCATTTATTTTACTCCTCACTACCCCAAAGGGATATCATCATCATCAGCCATTATTCGTCCAGTGTTGGATATAGGCCTCCCCTTTCAACCTCCATGCTTCCCTATCCCTCGCCACCCTTTGCCATTGACCTCCTGCCACTCGTTTGATGTCGTCAGACCATCTTGTTTGCGGTCTGCCCGGGTTTCTGCGTCCAGTTCTCGGTCGCCACTCCAGGGTGCGTTTGGTCCATCGATCATCTGCTGTCCTTACTACATGGCCAGCCCAATTCCATTTTAAGGAAGCTACCTTGTATGCAACATCGGTAACTTTTGTCCTTTTTCTGATCCTTTCTTTGCGTTTTCGATCACGAAGACTAATGTTTAGCATCCTCCTCTCCATTGCTCGTTGCGTTACTCGGAGTTTCTGTACTGTACGTTTTGTAAAAATAACAGTTTCAAAACCATATGTCAGTACCTACTGGGAGGATGCACATATCAAATACTTTTTTCTTCAAGTGGTTTGCAAATCGTTTGGATCTGAGAATATACGACAGTTTACCGAATGCAGCCCATGCAAGGCCCCGCCTGCGTTCGATCTCTGCTTCCTGATTGTCTCCACCTAGCTTTACCTTATGTCCGAGATAAATGTATGAATCTACTCTTTCAATATTCCTTCCTCCTATCATCACTGGTCGAGGTTGTTCTGCAGTGCACATAATTTTTGTTTTAGAGTAATTCATTTTTAGGCCCACATGACGCGAAAGATTATTGACATCGTTGAGCATCAATTCAAGTTCTTCTTTATTGTTTGCAAAGAGAACGATATAATCTGCAAATCTCAAGTTGGTCAAGGATTCGCCGTCTATATTTATTCCTCGGTTCTCCCATTTAAGCTTCTTAAAGACATCTTCAAGTGCGGCAGTGAATAGTTTGGGGGAAATTGTGTCTCCTTGTCTGACTCCCCTTTTAATGGCTATCTTTCGGGTTGGTTCATGCAGATTTATTGTAGAGGTCGCGTTGGAATATATATTTTTAAGAAGCTGTGAATATCGGTGGTCTATCCTGCAGTTGTTTAGACATTCTATTATCGCCCATATCTCTACTGAATCAAAAGCCTTTTCGAAATCAATAAAGGCTAGGACCAATGGCAAGTTGTATTCACTGTGCTTCTGTATAATATTTTTCAGCGTTTGCAGATGGTCGTTGGTTCCATATCTTGTACGGAATCCTGCCTGTTCTCTAGGTTGGTATCTATCTAATTTAGTGGTTAAGCGGTTACAGATAATTTTTGTGAGTAGTTTATATAGATGTGAGAGGAGGCTTATTGGTCTGTAGTTTTCTAATTTTTTATCATCTCCCTTTTTATGCAATAATACAATGTTAGCATTGTTCCACTCTGGTGGAATGTTTTCATCTTCTAAACATTTATTAAGCAAGATGACAATTCTATGTAACAGGTTGTCGCCTCCTAGTTTTAGAGCTTCTATTATTATTCCGTCTTCACCTGGTGCTTTACCATTCTTCATGTTGTCCATTGCATGTAAAACTTCGTCTTTGGTAACATCTGGGATTTCCTCTGATCCTACGTTGACAATTTTAGTTTTTGGGATGTTCGTTTCAACTTGTGGCTGTTGTGATGCATATAGCTTTTGGTAGAAATCTGCCGTTATTTCTAGTAGTTCTGATCTATCTTGTGAGACACTACCATCTTCTCTACACAGAGCAGTAATTTGTTTCTTGCCACTGTTGAGTCGTTTCTGCAAGATCTTTGTCCCTTTGTTTTCTGATATAGTGAGGAGTTATGAATTCGCAATGTTTAACCCTTTCTAAACCGATGATCCCAATTGGAATCATTAATGTATTTTACGTACCGGATGGGTTACTAATCAAGCGTAGTTAGTAACCAGAGGGGTTACTATTAAATATAGGTGGTAACCAGAGGGGTTACCAGTAAAGAGAGTTTACTATATCCCAAGTGGATATGATTTGAAATTAGAACACAAGGACAGTGGTTTAGAGAGAAGAAGAAAGAATGGTCAAAAGTAACAATGAGTATATTGATCACAATTAATAGTTTGCTTAAAGGTAAATTTACAATTGATGAAATAACTTACAAAGGAACTTTCTCACGATGAGTAGGTATAACGATCGAGTGTATCGTGTCCGATTATTCGTAGGGTGAAGAACCGTCGTGCTCACGGGGTCGAGAGATGACCGGTGGTCGAGAGATGAAGTGTCGGCGTGACGGCGTGGTCGAGAGCGGCCAGTGGTCGCGTGGTCGTAACGGCGGCGTGAAGTGACGAACGAAGTGACGGAAATACGGAAATGAAGTGACGACGTGTAGAGGTGTAGACTCCCTTAAATAGTGCTGCGCTGGGGGTAGCAAGTTCAATGTCCTCGAACTTTCTAGACTTATTTATTTGAAGTGTCATACCCAGTTGAGGAGTAATGTCACTTGTTTGACGTTGCGGGCGATGAACTCGGCCAAGCGATAAACAAATGTACTTGCCGTCGCTAGGCGCGCGCTCGAAAGAAATTTCGAGATGTGGTCTGCCACAATCTCAATGAAAATTGTCATCAGCTGTATTATTTCTCTTCTAAATTATTAATCACAATATTTTTGATCGCTTGCAATACTGAGAATGACGGAAACTTCTGTACTCGGTTATTGTACAGTTGAAAAATTGGTTATTGCGAAATGTGCTTTTCTTGATAAACACGGGTATTCAAAATTTAATAAATGTGAGTTTTTATTTTGTTTCCTAGCATCCTATATTTATTTTTTATTAGGTAATTATATTTCCTTCAATCTCAAAAATAAAAGATTTTTTGTTTTATGAAAAGTTTATAGTTTTATATATCAATGATGGCAATATTGGAATCGTTAAAATTTAATAAAAAAGGAAAAAAAATATCAAAATCTCTGTATAATCACATAGTTTGCGCATTTTTTATGAAACATATTTATTATCATAAAGCTTTCATAACTCGGTTAAGAAAGGGTTAAGGTCATGCTGAGATTGTATTCTGAATGTTTCATCACAATGTATTCTGAGTGTTTGCTGTGTTATGTACGGCGTGTTTATTCTACTTTATTGATATAGAACTCATTCGATTCTTTTCAAATTTTACAAATTTGCATATCTAAAACTCGCTTAGACCCCATTAAATTTTGAAGGATAACTGAACAGTGTTTCACAATTATTTAAACTTTCAAATATTTCTAAGTGACCCCAAGCTCAGGAAACTCAAACTTTGATATTTTGATTTTCAAATTGCTAAACAGGCACATCACTTTGATAAAATAGTATTAAGAATTATCAAGTTTTCATAATAAAATTAAAAATATCTTAAAAACTTATTTGATGAAAATGCTGAATATTTTTCATGCAAATTTTGAATAGTTTGTGGAGTGAGGAGTTGGTCACAACCTACTCGTTTGACCTTTTCCGATCCATCATCTTTAAGAGCAGGTTTTACCTCTCCATACGATTTTTATATATACAATTTTATTGTTCACCATAAAAAAAACTAATTTTGCAGATTTTAGTTTTACGAACAACGTCAGTTAAATTTAAGAACGTTCCTATTTTAGTTCAAAAAGTTACAGAAATTGACGTATTATATCGCCATAGACAGTTGGATATCTTGTGTTACATACAACTAGTTTATTTAGGCTAAAATGAGAGTGGAATATGTATTTAACAGTAAATAGTTAAATAAATATATACTGTTAAATACAACTTGTATCAATGTATATATGCACACAATTATACGTGCTTATGAATATAATAGTATGACAGGCATATCAAATAATAAGATTCACACTGAATAATAAAACATTTGCAAATATATATTTTCTTGGCACAGAGAGAATTATTTTGTTTAAAGATGACGCCACGGAATAAGTATGACATCATCATTAAATCAAACAAATATTTTTATATCATTTGTGACACTCCATGTGCCTCTTTATGTCAACTGTCAAATCATATCTCATTATTCCTTGCATTTATGTATATTTGTTCACTGCAATTATTGTCTGCATCCTTTGAAGGCTTTGTTGTTAATACTTGGAAATTGATAAATACATTTATTTATTTGTTATTTAATTTAGTGAAGGTAATATTTATAGATATGTATGTATATTTTATTTGGGTGTTAAAAATAAGTACGGTTTCTTACACCTAGTATAAACAAAAGGTGATAAAAGTGGGGAGGCTGCGATGGGCAGGACACGTGGAAAGAATGGGCGATGAAAGAGTGCCAAAAAGGATCCTGCACACAAAGCTACAAGGTAGACGATACGTTGGTAGACCCAAGCTACGATAGTTGGATGGCGTGCAGCGGGATGTGGAGGCTGTTGGTGTAAGGAACTGGAGGGGAGCATGTCAGGATAGAGGGAGATGGCGAGGAATGCTGGAGAAGTGGGCTGTGGAGCCATTGATGATAATGATGAATATAAACAATAGAATATTTTGTTATGAAAAAAAATACATTGTATGACTTGTAAAAAAACTTAACAAACCAAAAATTTTTGCATATCCATCATAGAACACAAGAAGCACACAATATCTTATAAGAATCAGCTTGATAAATTACAAATAGTACCTATTCAACTAGCTGCGTGTTTGATATTATATGGAGCTGACAAAAGATGTCACATAACAGCATTTCTTAACAAACTACACTGGTCGAAATGTCCAGAACGAGTAAACTATAAGCGATCTCATTTCAACTGCATTTTTCTGATTTCATGCTTTTTCTGTAATGTTTAAGTCTCACTCGCATACGCCAATAATAAGGTTCATAGCATTTTTTACATACTTTCTCCTACACGTGCAAATGCTGCAAAAAAAAGTAACATTGAGTATTTATGAGAGATTCTGCGTTATTGTAATTTTATCGTTTGACCGATCGGCACGAAGCATAATATTGTCTGATAAAAGTAGGTACTCAAGTATAGTGAATCAGGCTTCGTCTCTAAATCTTTGTGTATTTTTTGCTTCCGTTGAATTCTTTCTCTGATCCCTCTAGCGGTCTTTCCACCAAACATTTCCATTGATCAGTACCTCTCATTCACCGTTAGATGTCCTTTTTCGATACATACTAGTCGATTTATAGTCGATGCATGCCCTTAAGTCAAACGAAAGCCGAAAGCTTTTTTTGAACACAGTTTTCGAGAACAATGGACATGTTCCACTGAACCACATATGAATTCATCTGCAACGATTTTCGTTTGAAAAGAATTCGATTTTTTTAATGTGCAGATATCATGAATAAATAAATGCATTGAATCATTTAACAATTTAATAAGAGCAGGTTTTTTTCGATATGTCAAATGACATCCATCTGTGTCAAGTACCGTGGTAGAATGTTAAAGCCGTTTGGTTCTGTGCGGACATCCTGGGTTCAATTCCCAGCAGAGTAATAATTTATTTAAATTAACCTTCTGACCATCCTTAATTTTTTTTTTAAACTTATATTTTCCTATTAATTATTATTTTTTAAATTCAATATAGTGTAATGGGCAAAATAAAATTGAATACGTCCTTGGGAATAGCGTATTTGTGTAACTATATACGTAAACTAGTAAAACCCGGCAGAAGTTGTCCTGCGTTGGTATATAATTATTTACCTTTGTACATATAAAAATAGTTCATCCGAATGTTTTATATTGGTTGTATCGATAATTTCTTATCTGAATGAATTCTGTCATTTCAGTCCCCTTTTTCTGTTCCGTCTCTTCACTCCCTTCAGTCCCATTAGTTCAGACGAAAGGGACTATTTTACTTTTCCATTACGTTTCATTGATAATTTCCAAATAGATAATTTTGCAATAGTTCCTGTGTGATGTATCAAATAAATAAATAAATAGATTATAACGCAAAAACCTTCTCGGGTGTGCGCTGAACAAATCCCCAGAGTTTCATCGCAATTGGATGGACGGTAAAGGAGTTCATCGTCCGCATACATATATACATACAAACATACAAGTATACCAACATCCATTTATAGATATAATCATCAAAATGATAAAATTTTAGTTATTGCTCCGTTTTCTTTCACATTTGTATAGAAAAATTTACTCAAAGGATGGTCAGAAGTGTCATATTATAATTTGTATAAACATGTTCATTTGACAAATGCTTTATCTTTATGTAGCTTCTCGGGAAACTAACAGATGCTATGTCAAATAATTATTTAACACGCACCCAATAACAAGTTGCCATATTCTGGAGACTTACGATATTTATCGTCTCACAGATCCAGATTGAAAACACAATTAAAAACTGTATCTCCACCGGGAATCGAACCCGGGATCCTCAGATCAGCAGTCAGATACCTAACCAACTGAGCTACGAAGGAAATGTATATAAATTTACAGGATTCCTAAATTTATACTATGAAATATTTTGGTACTTAGTCTTATATGGTTAGTGTACGAGTAGGTACAAAGAAACACAAAAGTTTAGTAATATTCACTGAAAAAAATGTTATAATACTGATTTAAACCAGAAAACTAGAATAACGATTCAGGAATAAAGATTGTTTTGATGTAATTCTAGTTCACAATATTTTTATCTCATTGTAATTATAGACTACTTATAGGGGTTTAGTGATAAGTAATTGTCTTGCACCCCCGGTCTTGGTCTAGTCTTGCATTTACAGATGTGGTCTTGATCTTGCATACTTCTTCGAGTCTTGGTATTGGTCTTGCAAGTCTTACAACTATTCCAAAAAAAAATAGTTAAAATTCATTAGTTACGCGGTCTACCACATGCACGTCGAAGACCAATACTGGCAAGAATTTTGCTCATCACTATACTGATAATGATAAAGGTGTTATTGAGTAAGTATTTAATGAAATTTATAAATGAAAAAATTAAATAATGCATTCATACCCAAAAAGGTCTTCTTGTAATCCACGATTGACACAAAGTGTTTCCACGTGTGACCTTGAGCACCGGTATCATCAGGTGACTTGTTTATAGACATCTGCATTTAATGTAATTCATTTTTATACGATTTTTGTCGCCGCATATCACATTCACTATAATATGTTTTAAAACACTTGCACCATCTGGATAATTATATTTTATTTGAATTAATACTGGTTGGTTTTAGTTTATATTGTATACTTCAAATAAATTACGTCAAATATATTAAACAATTGTTTCAATTTAAAACATTGTGGTTTTAAAGCAATCTGAAACTGAGGCCATTTTATATGTAAACTTTTTTGTTTCAATATGATTGTTTTTTTGGTATTGGAGTTAAGCAACTAGTATCTTGCTGAGATTATATTCGGAAAGTTTCATCACAATGTATGCTCTGTGTGTGTGTGTGCTATGTACGGCGTGTTTATTCGTCTTTATCGATTATAGACTAATGTACTTAATCTATCGAGTCTTTTCAAATTTTGCAAACCATTAATAATACTCGCTTAGACAATTCTATGGCTTAGACCCCATTAGATTTTGAAGGATATCTGAACAGTGCTTCTTAATTTTTTTAACTGTCAGAGTGGCCCAAAGCTCAGGAAACTTAAAATTTGATATTTTTATTTTCAAATGGCTGAAAAAGGCACATCATTTTCATAAAATGGCATTGAAGAATTATCAGGTTTTCATAAAAAAAAATTAAATCGAAAATAATTTTACAAACTCATTTCATGAAAATTCCGAAAATTTTCATGAAATGAGTATTCATATAAACAGTTTGAATACTTTGTGGAGTGAGGAATACAGCGTTGGCCAAAGCCCACTTGTTTATGGATGTATTTTTCACACTTCTGGATAATTCAATAATATATTGTCGTAATGCCTATAAAACTTGTAGGTATATTATATATTAAATATTATGCTGATATATAAAATCATGCTAAAATCAACGGCTAGGGGCTTATTTTTCCTGTAACATTTGTAGTTAAGCATTGTCTTTTTTGAGATAATATCAAGTTAATTGTATTTATATGTGTTGGTATATTCCAGTTATCTATTACGTTTTTGTGTGTTAAAACTCAAAACCACAATATGTAAAAAACTGCTAAAAATATTTCATTTCATTTTGTATAGCTTCTCAGTCAACTAACAGGTACTATATCAAATATTAATTTAACACGCACCCAATAACAAGTTGCCACATTCTGGAGACTAATGGTATTTACTATTAAAAATCTATGTCCCTTTCTCTAAGGTAGGTATACTCAATTTAATTATACTAACTTGATTCGATGATTTTTCTATGGATTTAAATTGACATTTAAAAAACAAAAGAAATAAAAAAATATATATCTACAGAATTATTGCTACATACGAGTACAAGGAAGTGAATATTTATTACAATTCAGTCAATATTTTTTGACAAGTCTGTTTTATTATTTATTTTTCTATTGAAATGATTAAATTCGGGTACCAGTCCCATTTTTTTTGCTATAGAAAAAAATTATATAAATCACTTTTAAAGACACAAAAAAGAAAAAAACAATTCCATAAACAAACATTCAGAGATCGTCAACTTTGAATAAAAAACAATAAACACATTTAAGATTAATCTTGAACAATAACCACTATTTACAAAAATTAAAACCCACTAATTACTGCAATTAATATAAATATAGATTTTCATATAATATTCTAGATTCTAGGAAGTGTTGAAATTTATAGTAAACTGCAATATGTTGCCAACCAAGAAATCAAAACGCGCGATATACCATGACTCACTTATTGCACGGAGTACTCCATCTAGTATGTATATTATATGGAAATATTTTTTTTAATAATAAATTAATCTGTTTGTTATTGATTATTTTTTTCGTATTTTGGAACGATTTTCATTCGTTTTTTTTACATTTTTTTTCACCTTGAATTTTTGATGTATAAACGCTTTAAAGTAGGTACCTACGCATAAACATTTATTTATTAATAGTTAGATAAAATAATCATAAAATAAAGTTATTACAATTTATATTTGTGTAAACATCATTACATCTGTTTAAGATCACCTTCTTTTGCAAACTGTTTATTTCGATTCTTGGATATTTTCCAAAAGTGTATTTTCTTCCTCTATTTAAAATAAACACGCGATAAATTTGCTAAGCAATTTTAAGTTCGGACTTACGAAATTTCTTTACAAATATCAATCGGATTTAACCCTACTAAACACTTTTTACAATAAATATAATAAATAAATAATTATTACGAATATATTAATAAATTTTTCAAATATATATCGGTTTTCTCGATTGATACGACTTTTTTATTTTATGTTTCTTAAAATAACAAGAAAACCATACTTTAGTATATAAACATAACAAGAAAACCATACTTTAGTATATAAACATAACATATATTGTTATACTATACTATATTATACTGATCTATCCAATATTGTCGTCAAATTTTAAATTTATTATAAAATTTGATTTAATGTATTTTTGGTTATAAAAATTAATAAAAAATACATATGAAGGAACCCATGTACCTATATCACATGTGCATTAAATTAAACACAGGAGGATTCGACACGTCTAAATCTTTTTATGTATGGACTACTATGAGTTAATAGGAAATACGATCTATTTATCAAAACACCAGTTTTGCAATGTTATTCGATTGAACTAAAGAAAGAGTGTTGTTTTTAATTATATCTTAATGGAATTATAATTTAAATATAATTGTTAAATTGAATTTGTGTCTATTGAGAATAACAAATTAAACGATGAATCCCTCGTCTAGGATGAAATATTTTAGTGTTTACTTGTACTTTGAAATATACCTTGTCTAAATTGATTTTTACCAAAGTAATTTGTTAGAATCTGTAAAATTTATAATAACCAAATATTTAAAAGCAAATACAATTAATTAACAGAAGAAGAACTATGTTTTTTTCATTAAAATTATCGAATTGTTTATATAAATTATTCAAATGGCCACTATAAAAATATAATTATCATAAAATTACTGTTAACTCTCAAATATCTGTCATTTTTAAAACGTATATCGCGAAAATAAACGTTATACTAGGAAAAAAAAATATTCACTCGATTAGTATATTTTCTCGCTTTAAAAATATTTCACTCTTGTTTACATAATGATACTTAGATAATGCTTAATAATACTTTACTATAATAGATTTTATAACTGGTTTTATTGTGAAGGTGTCACTCATTGAAACTCGATAAAGGAAAATCGATTCAATTAAGAACACAAAAACAAAAACAACATCACATAACAATTTAGAAATACAAATATGAAATAAAATTTGTAATAACTTGGTACCACGTGTTCCACTAATTTATTTTTGTCTTTTCAACTAGGAATAATTCCTGTTTCAAGACAGACAGAATTTTATTTTATTTGCATTAAACCATTTACAGTTTTTATCGATATCACCGATCGATACAAAATATCGCGAGAGTCGAAAGAAAATCCGAATTTTCCTTTAAATTTTCATCGCCGACTGCGTCTAAAATAATGAGGTTAAAAATCCCCACATCTAATGTGTATTTATTTACAAGAAATGACGTAACGCTTACAGCCGTCATCGGCGTTTATAAACGAATATAATCTGTAAAAATACTTTTTCATGTCACATTTGGACGTACAACGACAGAGCGCACAGCTCGCTGCTTCATCTGAGATGTTCAAAATAAAAAAAATCTCTATATTTTTAATTATTTTACTCTGTGATAAACTTGTCACTTCACAAATTGCTTATTGCTAGAGTATCTACGTATACAAATATAAATAGATTTTTCTTAGTTTTATATAGATTGAGACAATGCAATATCTTCACTTCAACCATTCCATAGTCTTGCTGATTATTCTTGAAAATAAAAGGGATGGCATCCATGAAAAGTTCCGCAAGTCGAACACACAGACAGACTGTAATTTGACAGAAAAACAACGTTATTTTTAACGAGTGATTCACACAAATATAAAAACGTAAAAAGATCTATTTTTATGGTAAATCAGTATAATTTTTTTTTTATATTTTGCTTTTAATATCGCTTACAAAATAAAATTTACAATCATTTTCCATGCTGTACGCTGTACGTATATTTCAGAATGAATAGTGTATTTTTTATTGGTAAATAAATTCATTTGAGTTATTTTGTGATTCACATCTTTTGCGAAATGCAACAAAACACTATATTATAGCTAGACAAGCTATCTACAACGACATGAGTATATTTAAAAGCAAATGAATTAATGTATTTATTTAGGTTAAAATCTTCCATTATATACTGTAAAGTGAGGTTATAAATACTAATATTAATAAATACACATAAACATAAGTTCATATAGACGATTATTATTTACTCTGTGATAACTGTCACGTCACTGTTTTTTTTTTATTGTTTATTTTTTAATGTCGTTAATTAAACTGATAAAGCAATGCTGGGTGCTATACAGATTGCCGCGGCGATATTTTTGTAGGCGTTTCGTCCATTATTATTAATATTATTAAAGATGGACGCTTGCTTATAAGAACAAACTGGCAACCGGACCGATTCATACGACACCTGCCAGTAAACTCTCTTGTTGTATCAGATAACACGCATTCGTTCCTACAAAACAGATTTAAACTCGGACTCTCCTACATTGACCGAGTGACCAGCGTCGTTCGTCGAAAGACTTTCATCAGTTTTTCTTTTGTTTGTTTTCACGCTTTCTGATGATCGACTTCTTTTCGCGACGGACCCGTGTTTTGTTTTAGTTGTGATATAATCGGGGTGTGTTGTTTGGGTCGTGTGTACAGTCGTGTGACAGTTTATTATGAAAATGATGGTCAGATTCTGGAAAAAAGTCACATATTTTACACATTTCTAATAGAGAATAAATAGAATCATAACGTAGAAAATTTTGGGGGATCAAAGTTTTTTCTTGCTCACATTTAAAAACAAAGAATATTTTTAAATGAATATTGTGTATTTGTCTGAATTCATTATTTATAAAAATACACAAATTATTTATTTCTTAAAATAAATAGTCACAAAAAAGGATAGAAAGTAAATTGATTTTATAATTATTATGTTGATTTTATTTAGACATGCCTTCAATATAAGATTCAATTAAGATGGGTCGGTGGAAGAGCGGTTAGCGCGTTGGGCTAGTAATCCAGTGGTCGCGAGTTCGAATCCTGCCTCGACCGATTTCGTTCACCTAAGCACAAGCATTTATTTGCTTATTTTAGGGAACGTAGGAAGATGTATATGTACTTGTTTAACAAGGACATATTCATTTAAAAAAAAAATAGCATTTTATGTCATGATATGTAGTTTATTATTTTACTTAACATTTATTTATCTATTTATTTATTTATTTATTTATTTATTTATTTATTTATTTATTTATTTATTTATTTATTTATTTATTTATTTATTTATTTATTTATTTATTTATTTATTTATTTATTTATTTATTTATTTATTTATTTATTTATTTATTTATTTATTTATTTATTTATTTATTTATATATTTATTTATTTATTTATTTATTTATTTATTTATTTATTTATTTATTTATTTATTTATTTATTTATTTATTTATTTATTTATTTATTTATTTATTTATTTATTTATTTATTTTATTTCATTATAATACACATTTTTCCTTATATCTAGTAACAAAAAAATTAAATACATAATAATATAGTCAAAATACACTCAACTACATTATACGTAACAGATATTCTCATAAACAGTCTCACTAGGTAAAACCTGTTCTGAGACAGTATATAGATGTTTTATTATTTTTCAATTTCGATTGACAACTATTTCAGAGTTCATGTAATTAATTTGAAAATTTGTTTGTGTTTTGAAAATATTACAACATAACACAAATTTACTGTAAATTTGATATATAGCATAGCAAAATATTAAATTACCTCATCAAAAAGATTAAAATCACGTGATAACAGAACAAATATTAAGAGAAAGTATATACATACATAGGTAAATCAAACATCACGTTCAATATCACGTGATAACAGAACAAATATTAAGAGAAAGTATATACATACATAGGTAAATCAAACATCACGTTCAATATCGCGTGATAACAGAACAAATATTAAGAGAAAGTATATACATACATAGGTAAATCAAACATCACGTTCAATATCACGTGATAACAGAACAAATATTAAGAGAAAGTATATACATACATAGGTAAATCAAACATCACGTTCAATAACAAAATTAATTAATAAATTTATTTATTTATTTACACAATACACGGCATAAGTCATTTATGTGTTACAATATTAAAAATAATTATAAACACATAATATATTCAGATAAAAAAGTCAGACACCGTACACACTGTATAAAATAGTTCACAAAAAGGTACATATGTATCAATTAATTAAAGCTTCTATAGAATAGTAAAAAAAATATAAGAATAAAAAATGTATGTAGGTACAAGAAGTGCTAATACAATAATAACACAGAAAAATGCAAAAAAGAGTACACAAAAGAGTAAAAAAAAATTATCAATATTAATTTAAAAAAGAAAATAGTGCTATTTTTTTAATTTTTAAGGTGACCATTATAAAATGTCACACTACTGTACATTATATTATATTAACTTACAATGTGGATGCTGTGAGAAATGCTCCAACGATGATGCATCTCAAGAAATGCATTTTCCCCCGCGCTACTGATGCATGACAAAGCAGTTTTGATGCCAATTCGTCTCTTCAAATCTGTCTCGAATATTTCATCTCAACCAGATGTTAGATTGAATTATATTTGCGATGAATGTGCTCAACTCAACACATGCTGCGCTGGTGTGTTTGTGTTTTATCGTGTTTTTTAAATCAGGACAGTGCTCCCGAAACATGTTATGGTAAAAAATAAACATCGTATTGATTAGTTTTTTTTTATTCATTCATATCATCTCGGTAAGATCCAATAGTTTGGATAAACCAGCGACAGGTGTGCAGATTTGTATTAATGGTTTTGAATAGTGCATCCACTTTTTTCTTTTATCATCCAACTGTCGATTTGTTCAGGAGAACTTTGTTCTCTTAACATATCGACAATGTATCAAGCCAGAATACGCGAGAATTGTATGGAGAGGTCTACTTTTTTCATGGCTTTTCCAACTTTGAAGTCAAAAAACACCAACTTAGAGGCTTCGCAGCATATATGTTTCATACACGGATTTACTCAGAATTCGGAGTAGAACATTTCGTGTGTCTGTGTGTGTGTCTGTGTGTGTGTGTGTCTGTGTGTCCGTCCCCCCCTTATAACTTTTGATCCACTCAATTTACAGAGCCTAAAATTTCAGAATATATAAACAGTTACAGGCCTACAAAACTTTTATACTCGGAATTTTGAATTCTTGTTTCAGTCAGGGGTTATCAACTTTTGAATTTTTATTTTATTTTTCCATATATCTCAGAAACCATAAACGCTAGAACGCTGAAAATTGGTACAAACATAGACAAATACAAAATCTCAAATAAGTTTTTTCAAAAAAATTCCAGGGTTTCTCAAACATTTTTTATTAAGAAAAATATTTTTTTTATGATAAATTTATGAGTTTAACTGCCTATATTTCCAAAACTTTTACAATTATCGAAAAAAGCCGAAACACCCCAACTAGATAATTTAATTTTCTATAAAAAATATTAACATTGTAGTAGAAGATCTCAATTTTTTTTTAACTATTTTTTTAAAAATTGAATTTAGTGACGACATCGCTTCATACATTTTGTATGGCAGTCGCCTATACACAATATGTAAGAAGACTTAATAGTTTGTTACTTCATCTCCAAACATACATACATACCATCATGCAATTTGCATATTCTGGGTAGGAAAAAGGATCTTCCTCCATACTATCCTATCTTGACATACATACCTACATATGTTGTATAGAAAACAAAATATCTGAAAATATTCAATAATTTGTATCTATGGGTTTATAGTTTGGTACATATTCTTCAACTATACATACTATCGCTATCGACAGTTGGATCTCATGTGTTACATGCAACTAGTAGTTTGATTCTTATTCTTCAACTATACATACTATCGCTATCGACAGTTGGATCTCATGTGTTACATGCAACTAGTCGATAAAAATTTTCCACCGAAAAGGTAGAATCAAAATAATTTTTTCCAACTGTCGATTTGTTCAGGAGAACTTTGTTCTCTTAACATATCGACAATGTATCAAGCCAGAATACGCGAGAATTGTATGGAGAGGTCTACTTTTTTCATGGCTTTTCCAACTTTGAAGTCAAAAAACACCAACTTAGAGGCTTCGCAGCATATATGTTTCATACACGGATTTACTCAGAATTCGGAGTAGAACATTTCGTGTGTCTGTGTGTGTGTCTGTGTGTGTGTGTGTCTGTGTGTCCGTCCCCCCCTTATAACTTTTGATCCACTCAATTTACAGAGCCTAAAATTTCAGAATATATAAACAGTTACAGGCCTACAAAACTTTTATACTCGGAATTTTGAATTCTTGTTTCAGTCAGGGGTTATCAACTTTTGAATTTTTATTTTATTTTTCCATATATCTCAGAAACCATAAACGCTAGAACGCTGAAAATTGGTACAAACATAGACAAATACAAAATCTCAAATAAGTTTTTTCAAAAAAATTCCAGGGTTTCTCAAACATTTTTTATTAAGAAAAATATTTTTTTTATGATAAATTTATGAGTTTAACTGCCTATATTTCCAAAACTTTTACAATTATCGAAAAAAGCCGAAACACCCCAACTAGATAATTTAATTTTCTATAAAAAATATTAACATTGTAGTAGAAGATCTCAATTTTTTTTTAACAATTTTTTTAAAAATTGAATTTAGTGACGACATCGCTTCATACATTTTGTATGGCAGTCGCCTATACACAATATGTAAGAAGACTTAATAGTTTGTTACTTCATCTCCAAACATACATACATACCATCATGCAATTTGCATATTCTGGGTAGGAAAAAGGATCTTCCTCCATACTATCCTATCTTGACATACATACCTACATATGTTGTATAGAAAACAAAATATCTGAAAATATTCAATAATTTGTATCTATGGGTTTATAGTTTGGTACATATTCTTCAACTATACATACTATCGCTATCGACAGTTGGATCTCATGTGTTACATGCAACTAGTTTGTATCTATGGGTTTATAGTTTGGTACATATTCTTCAACTATACATACTATCGCTATCGACAGTTGGATCTCATGTGTTACATGCAACTAGTAGTTTGATTCTTATTCTTCAACTATACATACTATCGCTATCGACAGTTGGATCTCATGTGTTACATGCAACTAGTCGATAAAAATTTTCCACCGAAAAGGTAGAATCAAAATAATTTTTTCCAACTGTCGATTTGTTCAGGAGAACTTTGTTCTCTTAACATATCGACAATGTATCAAGCCAGAATACGCGAGAATTGTATGGAGAGGTCTACTTTTTTCACGGCTTTTCCAACTTTGAAGTCAAAAAACACCAACTTAGAGGCTTCGCAGCATATATGTTCCATACACGGATTTACTCAGAATTCGGAGTAGAACATTTCGTGTGTCTGTGTGTCTGTGTGTGTGTCTGTGTGTGTGTGTGTCTGTGTGTCCGTCCCCCCCTTATAACTTTTGATCCGCTCAATTTACAGAGCCTAAAATTTCAGAATATATAAACAGTTATAGGCCTACAAAACTTTTATACTCGGAATTTTGAATTTTTGTTTCAGTCAGGGGTTATCAACTTTTGAATTTTTATTTTATTTTTCCATATATCTCAGAAACCATAAACGGTAGAACGCTGAAAATTGGTACAAACATAGACAAATACAAAATCTCAAATCAGTTTTTTCAAAAAAATTCCAGGGTTTCTCAAACATTTTTTATTAAGAAAAATATTTTTTTTATGATAAATTTATGAGTTTAACTGCCTATATTTCCAAAACTTTTACAATTATCGAAAAAAGCCGAAACACCCCAACTAGATAATTTAATTTTCTATAAAAAATATTAACATTGTAGTAGAAGATCTCGATTTTTTTTTAACAATTTTTTTAAAAATTGAATTTAGTGACGACATCGCTTCATACATTTTGTATGGCAGTCGCCTATACACAATATGTAAGAAGACTTAATAGTTTGTTACTTCATCTCCAAACATACATACATACCATCATGCGATTTGCATATTCTGGGTAGGAAAAAGGATCTTCTTCTATACTATCCTATCTTGACATACATACCTACATATGTTGTATAGAAAACAAAATATCTGAAAATATTCAATAATTTGTATCTATGGGTTTATAGTTTGGTACATATTCTTCAACTATACATACTATCGCTATCGACAGTTGGATCTCATGTGTTACATGCAACTAGTGCTACTCAAATTTCTGCGGGTAAAACCTACACATTGAATATAATCCAACTGTCGATTTGTTCAGGAGAACTTTGTTCTCTTAACATATCGACAATGTATCAAGCCAGGATACGCGAGAATTGTATGCAGAGGTCTACTTTTTTCACGGCTTTTCCAACTTTGAAGTCAAAAAACACCAACTTAGAGGCTTCGCAGCATATATGTTCCATACACGGATTTACTCAGAATTCGGAGTAGAACATTTCGTGTGTCTGTGTGTGTGTCTGTGTGTGTCTGTGTGTGTCTGTGTGTGTGTGTGTGTGTGTCCGTCCCCCCCTTATAACTTTTGATCCGCTCAATTTACAGAGCCCAAAATTTAAGAATATATAAACAGTTATAGGCTTACAAAACTTTTATACTCAGAATTTCGAATTTTTGTTTAATCAGGGGTTATCAACTTTTGAATTTTTACTTTATTTTTCCATATATCTCAGAAACCATAAAAGCTAGAATGCTGAAAATTTGTACAAATATAGAAAAATACAAAATCTCAAATAAGTTTATTCAAAAAAATTCCAGGGTTTCTCAAACATTTTTTATTAAGAAAAATATTTTTTTTATGATAAATTAATGAATTTAACTGCCTATATTTCCAAAACTTTTACAATTATCGAAAAAAGCCGAAACACCCCAACTAGATAATTTAATTTTCTATAAAAAATATTTCAATTGTAGTAGTAGATCTTAATTTTTTTTTAACCTTTTTTTTAAAAATTGAATTTAGTGACGACATCGCTTCATACATTTTGTATGGCAGTCGCCTATACACAATATGTAAGAAGACTTAATAGTTTGATACTTCATCTCCAAACATACATACATACCATCATGATATTTTCATATTCTGGGTAGGAAAAAAGGATCTTCCTCCATACTATCCTATCTTGACATACATACCTAGGTACATGTGTTGTATAGAAAACAAAATATCTGAAAATATTCAATAATTTGTATTTATGGGTTTATAGTTTGGTACATATTCTTCAACTATACATACTATCGCTATCGACAGTTGGATCTCATGTGTTACATGCAACTAGTTAATAATAATATATTTCTTTCCAAAATAAAATTCATACAGGAACTTATAATTGTTGAACATGTAATTTATGATTTACTGTGTATAAAATAAAATAAAATAATTGTTGGAAAATACCATGTTTTTTAGTTCCTCCAATAAATCTCTGTCTATTTAACTAGGACTAATTCCTGTTTTATCACAATTTTAAGAACAAGTCCACTTCAAGACACGTGATTGTAATATTGAAATTAAAAAAGAAGAATTACAATCATAGTAAACATAGGTCAACAAACAAATCAATATGTAATAATATAATACAAATTATAAGTAAAAAAATCAAGCAATAAGGTAACAATATACCTATATAAATTAGTAACAGTCCTTAGGCAATGAAAAAAGCGATAAAAGGAAATGAAATTATTTTAAGTAAACACATAATATATGATAAATTATGTTCCGAATATGATCTACCAAGATTTAATAACAACATATTTACATACTTTTTTAATTTGGGCACACTCATAGAATAGCACACGCATTGTAGTTATTAATTTATCTTAGATATGGGTAAAATATAGTTAAATCAAAATAAGGCAACATGAATATAAGAAATTGTTGACAAAATAAATAAAGCTATAGGTATCATATAGATGCCTTACGTTAATGTCGATTCATATCTCCTACAATGTCGGTTTATATCATCCTATAATATTGTTTTAGCAGGCAGAAGAACAAAGTTTATTTTATTAAATTTATATAAAAAAGATACATATATATAAATAAGAACTGTAAAAAATGTAGAAAAAGATGCACAGTAAGAAAAAACATATTTCTCTTTACCAAAGTGCAAGCACTCGTGTGTAAAGGAGATAAAAAAAACAACTTGGCTACGATGGCGATTCTTAATTTTTAATATAATTAAGTTTGTAAATGATATTGTTTTTACATATAAATAAATGTGATTTGAAATGCCGTTAAAATAGTTTTATGTTTTTTAATCAATTAAGCATATTATTTGTAGTGAAAAAAACTAGCAAATCTAAATCATGAGTTGGTTTCTCTAAATTTATATGTTTTGTAGAAAATAGCAACGATTCCTTAAAAATGTCACCCTTTTACAGTAAAATAGCACCTCTTTTCATAAAATATAATAACGCTTTCATAAAAATAATACTACTTTTCGCTTTTCTACAAAAATATTATCCCTTATCCTAAAAATAACGTAAAAATAACACCGATTTTTGTTTTCTACGAAAATATCCTCTTTTCCAAAAAAATAACGTGATAAAAACACAGTTTTTCGTTTTTCCAAAAAAATAACGCGAATAATAAAACCGCATTTATACTAAAATAACACCCCTTTTCATAAAAAAATAACGTGTATAATTCAGGTATCTAGTGATGGGGAGTAAAAATAGTATTTTCTAAATAAATTATTACCACAATATATCCGTCAGTTCCCTGAATTATCGGATAATCGATTAAACGACGAATTGGCGTGTTTTGTATTTCTGACAACGTTACCTAATTGTACGTATATAAAATTAGTTCATAGTAAAATATCACAGGTCATGGTTAAAAATATATTATAATATACCTACCTACATAAAACCGAACTTTTCATAGGTACATTACAATCCTTTCTTCTGCAGAGTGAGTCATGTTATACAGTTTGCCTATTATAAGGCGATTGATAAAACCAAATTACTTTACAATAATAGGTTCTTCGATACCGTTTAACTTGGATGGTTAATACTATATATATACACAGTTTTCAGATAACTTGTTGTAAATTATTTACACGTATACCAACCAAGAATAAAATCACAAATTAACTCTCAGGGCATCAACGTGACATTCTCAAGTTATTTGCCGTTATCTGTACATAGTACTTATACACGCATAAACAGGTATACTTGTATACACTTATGGCTTTGTGGGAATTTTGTTTTCAGCTCCTGAGTCAAATATCCCGAGTTTAATTCCTGGTGGAGACATAGTTTATTTGAGAGAAAAATAAAATCATTAGTAATTAGCCTCCAAAATATGATGGCTGTCGGTAGAGAGGTTAGCGCGCTAGGTTAGTAATCCAGTGGTCGCGAGTTCGAATCCTGCCACGGCCTAATTTGTTCACCTATAGCACAAGCATTTAATCATACCTCAAGAAATTAATCATTTACTCACATAAGCTCAATATAACACAATATACTCGAGTTGAAAATTCCTACAATATTAGACACAGACTTTTACCCATCCCCAGAGCTCATACCACGTTTGCTCAAAAACATTTTGATTTTATTTTGCCTCGTATTTTAAACATATTTACAAAATAATTAATTGGTTCTGAGATATATAATATAAAATCACTAAGTGCTATGAAAAATAAACTATCTTCTTGGATTCTCAACAAAGGTAAAATGAACATTGAAAATAGGTATATTGTTTAAAATTATGAAATGATTATAAAACCGTGATGTTATAGCTTATATTATAATTTGTATTTTTGATTTTTTTTTTGATATGTTATAATTATATGTTAGACATAAATGGGTTACATAAGTAAAAACTGTGTCAGTTAAAATGAATTGTAATTCTATTCCGACACAAGCACTGCTTAGTGGAATAGTTCTTATCCACTGGATGTTGGTACTGATAGATTGTATTCATTTTGTCAGTGCCAACATGTTATACTAAATTGTCAATTTTTCAAAATTTTTTTTGTTCTATGTTTCACTGTCGTATTGTTGTAATTTTTTTGTATGGTTATTGTGGATTTAAATAAATAAATAAATAAATAAAAAAAAATTTATGCTTAATTTAAATAATGTATGTATGAGGATGTACAAATATGTACTTGATACAAGGACATAACCATTATTAAAAAAATATATTATAGGGTGTGTCTAATTAATATTTTACCTAGTACCTATCTAATATGTTAATTGCATGAAAAGTAATAATGCATTTTCTTACATCTAGTATAACCAAGAAGCATATTAACAAGTTGAAAATAATAACAAATATACACAGTATGAATTATATAAAAACAACAAAACAATATCTTAAAAGAACAATGTCTTTTAATTAAATTAATGTAAGTAATGTAATACGGCCCAAATTATAGAAACGTTCTCCAGTTTGATACTGGTCTTAAGCACAAGTTCTCTAACTAAAGGCTAATAAAAAATATGCTAAATTCACTGAGCTCATAAATCTCCAGACCGGTCTCGAAATGTATATTTTTTTTATTTTTTTTTTTTATTTTTTTTATTTTTTCAAATTGAAGCTAACAATGTACAAAGAATAGTATATGTATATGTATAAAAATATCAAATATAACAATTATCATCTCCGCACATCAATTATTAGCTTACAATACTATCATGATTTATTACAAAATACAGTCATATATACAAGATACAAAATCATATGTGTGTGTGAGGGTGTATATGTGTGAAGGTGTGTGTGTGTATGTGTGTGTATGTGTAAGTGTACATATATGTGTATGTGCATGCGTGCTGTGCGTTAGTGATAATCTTATGAAATTCCTGTTTTTAATTTTTGAGCGAGTTTATGTTTTGTATCACTGAATAGGTCGATGTCAAGGGACTTCTCATATTTTATGTATGTGTTTATAATTCTGTTTATAGTTGAGTTTTTCGCGGCATTAGTTTTGTATAATTTAGGTCGGAAGAGAGTTGTGTGTCTGGAGCGTCTCAATGGTACGTTAAAGTCAATACTCGACAAAAGTTCCGGGCAGTCAATAATATTGTTCAATATGTTGTACAGAAATTGTATATCTTGGCATTTGCGTCTTGATTCTAGTGACGGTGGAATAGGTGCAACAATACTTCGATATGCCAATCTCTTCAAATATTTACGCTGTATTTTTTCTATATTATTAATGTGCACTCGATATTGCGGGTTCCAAATAACAGAGCCAAACTCCAGTGTACTTCTGACTAGTGAATTAAATAATATTTTAAATGTTTGTGGATTTTTGAAATCTTTACTTATCCTAAAAATAAAACCTAATTTTTTATAACCTGCTGTTGTAATTTTATCTATATGTTGTCTGTAATTTAATTTGCTGTCCAAGAATAATCCCAAATCCCGACACAAAGATTTCTTTACTATGTGTTCATCATTTAATGTGTAATCGAAAGTGTGTTTATTAATTTTTCTAGTGTAAGAAATTGAGAAACATTTAGAGGTGTTCAGTTTTAATAAATTTAATCTACAATAAGCTGCAAGTCGATCCAAATCTTCTTGAAGTTTTGCACAGTCAGATATAGTTTTCACACAATTGTAAATTTTCATGTCGTCTGCAAAGAGTGAATAATTAGAGTATTTAAAACAATTTCCAATGTCGTTGACATATACATTAAACAGTAGTGGTCCCAAGTGGGATCCTTGAGGAACTCCAGAACATATATGTGTTATATTTTCAGATGCATAACCCTTTACCACCGTAAGTTGAGTGCGATTAGAAATATAAGATTGAATCCATCTATGAAGATCTCCATGTATGCCAATTTGTAAAAGTTTTGTTATTAGTACATCATGGTTAACACGATCAAACGCTTTTGAATAATCAGTGTAAATTGTATCAATTTGATGTCCTTTATCCATATTATCATTGAGATAATGAGTGAAAACAGCGAGGTTAGATATCACTGAGCGCTTTTTCATAAAACCGTGTTGCTTTTGTGTGATCAATGAAGAAATGCAGGGATAGAGTTGGTCATAGACGATCTTTTCTAATATTTTGCTCAAAATTGGTAACTTTGATACGGGCCTATAATTTTCTACATTATGTTTGTCACCAGATTTGTAAATCGGAGATATTAATGCTGTTTTCCATCTCGCGGGGAAAATACCTTGTTTGAGTGATTTGTTAAACAAATCGAAAACCGGTGTCACCAGCATGTTGGCGCATTTGTTAATAAATATTCCAGGTATTCCATCAATACCTGCGCCTTTCCTGGGGTCTGTTTTACTAAGATAAATTAATGTTACGTTTTTGTCAATGTTTATTGGAAATTTTGATTGATCAGTTGTACTATGACCGCTGGTATGTGTTACTGTAGATGAGTCAAAAACTGTGGCGAAATATTTCGAAAACAGGTTGGCAGTTTCAACTGGATTTTCTGAACTATTTGTTTGATATGTCATTGAGTCGGGTATAATCTGTGATTTACCTTGTGATTTTACATATGACCAAAAACTGTTGACATTATTTTGAATATTCGATTCTACAGAAGTGATATATCGTTTATATATCTCTTTAGCCATTTTTTTGTGCCTTTTTCTTAAGAGTTCATATGTGGCGCGGTCAAGGGGATTTTTATTTTTTTTCGATAATCTCAAGTAAAAAAGTTTTTCATTAGTTATTTTTATCAATGATGATGTATACCAATTGGGATAGTGACAACTTTTTATGACTCTACTTGGGATCAATGAATCTATAATAGGATTAATTATATTATAAAAATTTTCAACAGATGCGTTGATGCAAGAAGTATTTTGAACTGGACTCCAATCAGTTAATGAAAGAATTTCATTTATTGTATTATAATCTGCTTTATGGAACTGTTTTGTCGAGCGTGGTATAGAGGTTTTCATCGTAGAATCCGCTAGAGTAATATCCAGCAGTAATGATCTATGATGAGGATCCTCACTAACAAGTGGCTCATCTGCAGCAGATACAGAGACTAATATGTTACTAAGTATGAGGTCTAATATGCGATTATGAGCATTGCGAATATTATTCATTTGTTTTAAGTTAGAGAAAGCAAGGGAATTTATCAATAATGTAGAGCATTGATCTATGTTGTCCATTATAACATCCGTTGTTTCCCAATTTATAAAGGGCATATTATAATCGCCAATAATCAAGAAACCATCATCAGGAAATTTCACTATCAAATCATTTATTCTATTAGTATGCTCGGAAACCAGATTTATTCGTTCTGCAGTTGTCAGTTTGGGGCCCGTTCCTGGGATATACGTGCAACATAAATGGACTTTTTTCAACCTTTTTAATGTAATCGTTATCCAAATATCTTCTGCCGATGTATACCAATCATTCTGTACAATAGTTTTGTATTGTTTTTTAATAGCTATTGCCACTCCACCCCCTCTGATTTTATTTTGAATATTTCTATTTCTCCTGTACACATTATAGCGTGTATCGAATATTTCACTGTCGGATATGCTATCAACAAGCCATGTTTCACATATAAATATTGCGTCATAATCGTTTGACAATACGTTAAAATAGAATTCTTCAGTTTTTGTTCTTAATCCGCGAGTATTTTGATAGTACACATGAATAGATTCAGCCATTATAATAGGTAGATATTAAGTTATCATTACTGATACTCAAAAAAAATACAATTATTAAACATAAATAATATCTATAGAAAAATGTTATGAATTGTGAAAAGTCCACTGGGCTCAGCTCTGTTGACTGACATAGGTAATTCGTACGCACTAGCAACGTAAGCGTAATATCCATTTTTAGACTTAAGTTACACTCAAATGAATAACAATCACCTATATCGAGATATCCAATGCAATTGGATCTATTATATGATAAGAATATTACATATGCATTCACATACTGATTGTTGTAACATGTTGGTCTAAGTGAGTCTTGTATGCGTATTGTGTAATTTGTGAGAATGTATGTATATTTCTGTGTGTATTGTGACAGTGGTAAGTAGAATTTAAATAATAATATAAATGAGTATTTCATTGACGTTCGAGGTCCTCTAGTTGATCTACGCTGTAGATATGTATCGGTCTTGAGGTGGTGTCCTTCCGAATCATGATCTTTGAGTTTCTTATCCATAAAAAATTGTAGTTATTTTGTTTTTTGAATTCTTTGGCGGCTCTCAGTATGTGTTTCGATTTGAATGTTAGATGGTCGTTAATGAAAAAGCGAATCTTCTCTCCTGGTATATTGATCATGTTTGTGTCGATGCCTTTCTTCTTTTTGACTGCTGCCAATATTTCATCTTTTTTGTTCTTAGAGTCAAACTTAACAACAATATTGTTACTCTTCCGAGTCAAAATATTTCTGCTGCCGGCTGTTCTATATGTCTCGATTATATCTTTGTCACTAAGTGTACACCCCAACGATTTTCCAATATCCAAAACAACTCTTTTAATATTCTCTTGGTTTGATTCTGGCAGGCCGTGGATTTCTATATTATTTATCAGTGAACGTTGCTCAGACTCTTATAGTTCTCTGTTATTTTTATCTGTTTTTTGTTTCAAAATGTTTACTGTTTTCGTTAGTGTAGCTAACTCGGATTCTAATCTGTCAACTTTATGAATTTTACTCTCCAAAGCCTCGAACCTAACAGAAAATTGATCAAGTTTTGAGTTTGTAAAGTCAATGGATTTTTTAAATTGTGTTATTTCATCTTTTAACTCTTTGACTTGATCTTGTACTTGTATGCTTATGGATTTAAATGCAGACAGTTCAGAGGTAATCTTTTTTAGTTCTGCCATCACAGAATCTATGGTGTTAATCAGAATCAGAATCAGAAATGTATAGAAGAATATGGAAATGTTTAATGTTTTTAGTATAATAATTTATTTATTTGTTCATTACGTTTATAATAAATAATATATAACGTAGTTATATTAATAAATAAATTGCAAGAATCGATAATCTATAAAATAAAATAATTATTATAATAAGTCAATAAACATTATAATAATAATTAATTTAGAAATGAAATGAAATCACTAGATACTAATATACAAATAGCCGAAAATAAAAAAGAATATGAAAAACACCTTAAACGAAATATTATGACGTATGCATGACGGCAGTACCCGGTTGTTTTTTTATTAAATACTAGCGAAATCCGGCAAACTTCGTATTGCCTGTTTAATTAAAAATGGTTCTTTAGCCCCTTCCGTTCCTTCAGACCCTTCAGTACCTCCCGTCTCTTCAGTATCTCAAGTTCTTTCAGTACCCTCCGTCAGTTCAGTACCTCCTACCTCCCTTCAGTTCTTCTTGTCTCCTCCGTCGTATTCCTATGCCGATCATTTTCCATAAATTCCTTTGTGAGATACATATAAAAGTTTAGTTCAGTGTTCGCTCCTGGAGAGTCCATGCCGAACTCATGGACGACAAAAGAATTGTCTAAATTGTAAGGACAGAAATACCCAATATAAGACTATCCAAACACCTGCAATGAGATGGTAAGACAGTTGGACCTCCTTCTCTCAGAATAGTCCACCTTCCATAGATCTATGACTTAATTCTCGATGAAGAAGAAGAACCAAAACTCCAAAAAGTATTTCAGAATTTTCTTCATAGATTTTCATATAATATACTAGATGTCGCAGTTTTAAATTTTTTTGTGAATTGAAGTTAGGAATTTTTCCACGGGACTTTTGACAACAAGGTGGGCAGACCACCCCGGTTTTTCTATAGAGAATAACGACTAATGTGATCATTTAGATAAAATTATAATTAAATCTGAAAACAATTCACATTAGTCGTTATTCTCTATTAAATAACGATTTTGTCTGCCAACCAAAACGTCAAAAATCCCCCGGGAATAAACAGTAAATAAAAAATTACATAAAAAACAGTAACTTACATGAAGTTCCATTGAGATTAGTAATCTCTCCATTGCACTCTGATATTATATTCCTCTTTTTAGAAACAGTATGATTATCTTGTGATCCACCGGGTTCCTCTAACACTGAACATTTCCTTTTACTGGCACTATTTTGCACAACACTCGACAAGCCACAACCGATAACAATATTATCCTCCATCATTGTGGACATATTAACTGATTTATACACTTAGATACAATTGTAATAATTTGATACTCACTGTTTTAATCTCTAAAGTGTTAATCGAGACATATTTTTAAATGAGGTAGAAACCTGTAATACCTACTGTTTAGAGAAAAATAAATAATGTTTAGTAAAGGCTTTCATACACAATACCTACGAACAATAGTACTTATAATCTAACTCTGTCATATGAAAACCTGATACATTTAATATGAACCCGTGCAATTGATGGATTTATAAAATATATATTTTTTTGTAACTTTCTGTACATATAATTTGTACACTGGCGGGCTTACTATCAAACAAAAGTTTCTTCCAACCAACCAGAGTTAATGTTAAATATACAATACAGTATATTCTATGGCTACTCCCTTTCCACCTCACTTAATGCATCAATCCTTTGGCCTAAAGTCATAGTCTATATCAGCTCTGTATATTGTTCATTCTGTGGTTCGCTCTTATTTTCACTTTCAGTGAACAGTGAGCCAGCTATTTCTTTGTAATTTGCTCCCTTTGGCACTTTAAGTGCTTTATCTGTAAGGTTTTAAAGTTCTCCGGACTCTTCTTGTGTACTTTATGTGTTCTTTCAGAGTTATGCAAGGGGCGGTGGGAGAAGAACAGTCTTCCGCTCATTTTTTCTCTAATACTTCGACTGTCAAAACTTTCAAAATTTCTCTCGGCCGTGAGAAATTTAATTTTTTGTATAAAGAATGTGAAGGTACAGTAATCAAGTGTTTGTTTGAAGATAGAAATATAATTTTTAAAGAAAGAGTAACGTGTACACTAACATAATGAATGAGAGAGATAAAACTAGTTTTTCTAAATTTATTTTAATTTAAAATACTTTTATTTATTTTTACAAAAAAAGGTGAAAACATCAGACATCCCTCATAGTTTACACACGAACATACTTAGATATGTATTGTAGATTTTTATTTAACAAAAATAAAAATCATTCTGATGACATTGTCAAATAAAAATGAATTAGTTAACACTATAATCTGCCTTCGTGGTTCAGTTGGGAGTTAATATGTTAATATATGTTTTCATTAATATGTGTTTTCAGTCTGGATCTGTGAGACGTTTAATATCGTCTCCAAAGATTAAGTCTCCAAAATTTAGCAACTTATAGTATCTATTAACTGCAGTAGAAGTAATATGAAATAAAATTAAAATAAAATAATATTTAATTATATTATTTCTGTAAGTTGGGATATCTGTTAGATCTGGAAGTCAACATATGGTGCTGCTATCGATAATCCATTATTACATGTACCAGTTATGTTTACTCGTAGAGGAGAGTAAGTACTGGCCCACATTCAATTTACTCGTTTTTAAGTCAAACTAAGTTAGTTTTAGACATTACATTGAAATTTAACTAGTTTATTATTGTTGGAAAATTTGCACCTGAGGTTGGAACATATAAATATGAGCATTGAGGAGTCCTCAGGCCTCAAATAAAGAGAAAAATTGAGTGTTTGTCTCTCTTAATACGAGTGTAAGTTGATAAAACTGATTTCCTAGCAACTTATTTTATTTTCATAAAAATGTTGTATTTTTTACATTTCGGACAAGTTGCGGTGTTTATAAGATGGGTATGAATCACATTTCTAAAAAAATTGAATTAAAACGTTGATGTTAGCACAATGAAATGCAATTTCTGAGAACTTGGTTGGTTTAAATAAACAAGGTAAGTAAGTTGTCGTGAATTTCGTAATAATTTGTAAATTGTTGACAGATGTCTCATTACCTCAAAATTACCTTTAATAAATAATAATTTGTAAATTGTTGACAGATGTCTCATTACCTCAAAATTACATACCTTTATTTATACATCCACCGTATCATATCTACATACATATGTACATAACTGCTAACTATGCAATCTTAAATAATCTAGAATATTCCGGATGAAATTTACTAGACTCATCGCTTTAGGTACTACTAGTCATTATTTAAAGTACTCACTCTCTACGTAGTCAGTTATAGTATTCACTTTCTACGTAGTCAGTTATAGTATTTACTTTCTGCGTAGTTAGTTGTAGTACTCACTATCTACGTAGTCAGTTATAGTACTCACTTTCTACGTAGTCATTATATAAAGTACTCACTCTCTACGTAATCAGTTGTAGTAGTCACTTTCTGCGTAGTCAGTTGTAGTAGTCAATATCTACGTAGTCAGTAATAATAGTCACTTTCTACGTAATCAGTTATTGTACTCACTTTCTACGTAGTCAGTTATAGTATTTACATTCTGCGTAGTTAGTTATAGTACTCACTATCTACGTAGTCAGTTATAGTACTCACTTTCTACGTAGTCATTATTTAAAGTACTCACTCTCTACGTAGTCAGTTGTAGTAGTCACTTTCTGCGTAGTCAGTTGTAGTAGTCAATATCTACGTAGTCAGTAATAATAGTCACTTTCTACTTAGTCATTATTTAAAGTACTCGCATTCTACGTAGTCAGTTATTGTACTCACTTTCTACGTAGTCAGTTATAGTACTTACTTTCTGCGTAGTTAGTTGTAGTAGTCACTATCTTTGTAGTCAGTTATAGTAGTAACTTTCTACGTGGTCATTTAAAGTACTCACTCTCTACGTAGTCAGTTATAGTACTCACTTTCTACGTAGTTAGTTGTAGTAGTCACTATCTATAGTCAGTTATAGTAGTCACTTTCTACGTGGTCATTATTTAATGTACTCACTCTCTACGTAGTCAGTTATAGTAGTCACTTTCTATGTAGTCGGTTATTGTACTCACTTTCTACTTAGTTATAGTGCTCACTTTCTACGTGAATTGTGAATACATTATAATAAAGAATTGTAAATACATTACTATTTACTATTATAAAATAAGTATTTGAGGACAGTAAAAATATCGATATCAAAAACACATCTAGTTAACACCAAAATACACCGAGAGTATTTTTCAGTATTTTCATACATTTGTCAATAACGTTTTTATACGTTTGTCAAAAAATCATACATTTGTTGGAAACATTAATTTATTAAAAACATTTTCATACAATTACTAGAAACTTTCTTACATATTTGTTCATACGATTGTCCATTATCAAAAACATATTCATACATAAAAAAAATTAAAAAATCTTATACGTTTGTCAAAAATATTTTCATACATTTGTTGGAAACATTTTATACGAATGTCAATTTTTTTTTCTTCATATATTTGTTAGAACCGTTTTTTATATGTTTGTCATCTTAATGTAAAGAAGTATGAAAAACTTTTTCAAACTTCTGTGTAGACCGTTTTTGTATGTTTTTCAAAAACATTTTCATACATTTGTCGGAAACAAAGTAAAATCTATCAAACACACGCTTAATCCGCGACGGTAAAATTCATACTAAGGAGGGGTAGTTACATTATCCTTCAACCCCCATGGTTTTATACATATATACATCCTACATATAATAGAATGGGGTTGGTAAGTATAAAAGTACTATAACGTAGAAATAATCAATACACCTTAAACGTAACAGCTAATACATAGTTCTCAACATTGTCATACTCCAAATAGGAACAGAATACACCCCTAAAACATCATACAAGTGGCATATACAGAATGAAAATCTCACTTGTTTTATTTTTGTATTGCTTCTCAGGTAGCCAACAGGTACTGTGTCAAATATTAATTTAACACGCATCCAATAACAAGTTGCCACATTTTACGTCATAGGCAAAATAATTGGCTCTATTTTTATATAAAAAACGAGTGGGTTGTGGCCAACGCTCAACTCCTCACCAATGGCGGATGCTTCTTAGGTGCGCTGGAGCGCTGAACCGGTGAAATAAAATAAAAGCATAAACCAAATTATGTATCAACAACATGTTTAAAAAAATACCAAATTACTTGTTACGTAAGTACAAGAATGAATACAAAAAATTCGAGTATCGCTTGACTTAAATAAACGCCTGAATTTATGCATCTGTGAGAGACCCGCGGTGCGTTTTTATAAGCGCACCACAGATTCTCTAACAAATGTATGGAAACTTAGATAACGTACTTAGAGGACTTTGGCGCGCCGCACCGCTAAGCTATGTAGTTTGCCGATTCTTTGTTAGGCGGCGCGCATTTCACTGTTGTTTAAATATGTTTGTTTGATTATAAATTATGTATAACTCATTGTATATTGTATATTTTTTCTACATGACAGTATTATTGAATTCTGTGTGGATTTTTGTGTTATGTTGAAAATAAACTTTGCACAATTTAGAATCTTGACGATTTTAGAAAAGTTTTAATTTGACAATTACTGTTTTTAAATTATGGTCTAGCCGAGTCTTCTTCACAATCCGTTAAACTAATATGTACAATTTCCACGACTTCCGTTGAGAGTGAACGTTATGTTTCCACATTAAATAGAATAAAAATATGTTTAAGAAACACCATGACACATGCAGGACCGTCTCAACGCATTGTCTGCTGATCACCGAAAGAAAGTTGATTCAGACAATACAGGATTTTAATATGCGAGTAATTAAGTGTTCGTAAGTATAAAATATCAAAGCTTTCCTACAAAAAATAAATAAGTGTTTTTGTTTTGATCCACCGAACCGTTAAAATTATTAGTTAGCAGCCGCCACTGCTCCTCACTAACATATCATCCTATAAAGTATTCAAATTTTGTATGGATAATATTCATCATTTTCATGAAATGAGTTTGTTAAATTATTTTTTATTTTAATATTTTATTACGAAAATTTGATTACTCTTCGACGCCATTTTATGAAAGTGGTGTGCCGTTTTCTGTGCTTGGGGTCACTTTGAAATATTTGACGTTTAAAAAAATTGAGAAGCACTATTCAGATATCCTTCAAAATCTAAATGGGTCTAAGCGAGTATTAGATATGCATATTTGCAAAATTGGAAAAGAATCGAGTGAGTTTCCATTCATTCGTCCTTTTCCTCATGACTGAGGATAGCGGCTGTACTCTTTCGCCACACGTATGGCCCACCTCCATGCCAATCTGTTTTGGGCTGAACGCAGAGCACCAGTCACCGAAGACCCCATTGTGGACTTAACCAAATCGCTCCATCTGGTCGGTGAGCGACCACGAGATCTCCGTCCCTCCACGCTGCCCATCACAACAAGCTTCTCGAGGCAGTCTGGTTCCCTTCTGGCAATGTGTCCAAAGTATTGAAGGATACGTCTGTAACATATCGTCGATAGACGATCCTCGATCCTTAGCTCGTCTAGAATTGACACATTGGTTCTTCTGGCTGTCCATGGGATGCGCAACATTCGCCTCCAGCACCACATTTCGAAAGCATCGATCCTCTTTCGCTCTGACTCCCTCAGTGTCAGAGCTAGTATCAAGTGAGTACTTTAGTCTTTAATCGATAAAGTAAAATAATCACGCCGTACATATCACACAGCACATATCACACACACACACACACACACATATACATTGTGATAAAACTTTCATATTACAATCTCAGCATGATACTAGTTGACAATCTGCAATAAAAAAAAATAACCTTAAAAATTACGAAATCATAACTCCCAACTATATACCCTTGGGTTAGTGAGGAGTAAAAATGTATATAGCTGTTGACTGTTTATATAATAAAAATAAATAAAAAAATTACATCTCATATAGTTAGACAATGTGGTTCAAGGTGAGGTGAAACTGGGGATACATGCATGTGTCGAGCTTCCTTTTTATAAGGTAATGCACACCCACATATATGTCGTTGATTACCCCACATTGTGGCATATGCCGTGATGGTATGAATGAATGAATGGAATTGGAAAATACCTATATAAAACACACGAAAATAAATACGGATTTTTATTCGGGGTTGCAATGAGTGAAAAAAGTAAATTTTATTATAATTATGGTTATTATTCCACATATGAAATAAATATGGCTTGGTTGAGAATCTTTTGTGGGTATTTGCCTGGCATTTTCCGTATACATTATTACCCGTAAAATCGTCACGGAATAACCAGAACGCGCTATTATTATGTAGGTTCCTATATAGCGGCTGTGCCATACAAAAGTTCACTAAAGTTCTTTTTGCAGTTCACCTTTGTTCCTCTTCCACTTTATTACGTCAATATTATTATATACTTCCTTACTTTTCTATAAGCGACATCAGAAAAACATGACGCAACATCATGCCAATATTAGAATAACAAATAATATTAAAAGTTACGACCTAAATAAGTGATTAACTTTTCCTTGTCTAGTCTAAATCGACGAAAATAAAACGAGTGGGTTTTGGCCAACGCCTTACTCCTCACTACCAAGCCACTCCACAAAATATTAATATTCTGTATGGAAAATTTTCAGCATTTTCATGAAATGAGTTAGTTTAATTGTTTTTGATTTAAATTATTATTATGAAATTTGGTAATTCTTCAATGTCATTTTATGAAATCGATGTGCCTTTTTCCTGATCTTGGGGTCACTTTGAAATATTTGACAGTTAAAAAAAATGTATAGCACTTTTCAGATATTCTTCAAAATCTAATGGGGTCTAAGCGAGTTTGCGTGTGAAGTGATGTGGAAAACTTGAAAATAATCTAATGAGTACCTACTTTAGTTTGCAATCAAGTAGATAAACACACCGTAAATAGCACACAGCACATAGATACATTGTAATGAAACTTTCAGAATACAATCTCAGCATGATTCTATTTAATAATTTCCAATAAAAAAATAACCTTAAAATTGCAAATTCATAACTCCTCACTATATCACCTTGGGGTATTGAGGAGTAAATACAGTTTTTAATTGTGTTTTCAATCTGGATCTGTGAGACGATAAATATCACAACTATCCAGAATATGCCATATTTGGTAATTGGGGATATATGCTCGTGTCGTGCTTTTTTCACATGGTAATACTCATACGCGAACACCTGTCGCTGGTTACTCCACATTGTGGAATATGCCGTGGTGCTATGCGTGTTAAATTAATATCGGATACAGTATCTGTTAGTGGTAATACAAAATGAACACAGTCATCTTCAGACCGTGTTTGCCCACTGCAGGACATGGGCCTTCGTCTTTTTGCTCCGTTCCTGTGTGATTCCCGTCCACTGGGGTCCAAGGAATCTCTCCACCAGTTTTTCCGTCCATATTTCGTCTTTCATTCTTGCTATGTATCCTGCCCATCTCCATTTCTGCATTGTCATTCTCTCAACCACATCGGATAATTTGGTCTGACTGCTCATCAAGTCATTCCTCGTTCTGTCTTCTAGTGTAATGGCCAACATTATAATTTTCATTTTTCTTTGCGCTATTCGCAGTTTGTTGGTAGACAGTTTGGTTAATATCATAGGTTCCATTACACAAGTGTATACTGGCAGAACACACTGCTCAAACACCCTTGACTTCAGTGAAATTTGATATGGGGCTACGAAATGTACTATCGGGTTTCCCAAAGTCCGCCCATGCGGAACTTATCCTTCTCTCTATATCTATGGTTTGATTATCTCTGCCTAGAGTAATCTTATGTCCAGGGTATATAATAATACAGAAACCTACAGCATTTTCTGTTATTTTCTACCTCTTTAATTCCGTCCTTTATTTCTTCATTTGACTCTTTCTTTTCCTCCCTATCCTATTTTACGGATTTTTATATGCTTTATTTATGTTAATTTTATTTTTATGTTAGATTTAATTTTTTGATCGAAAGTTCTTAATGGAATACCATTGAAAATTCTTAATATTTCTAATAAACATTAAAAAATAAAACGTTTGTTACTTAATTCCACTGTTTATTTAGACTACAACCGGTTTCGAAACTGGTTATAGTCTAAATAAACAGTGGAATTAAGTTACAAACGTTTTTTATTTTTATTAATATTTTTAAGAAATTTTATTTTTATTTTTTTATTTATCTATACTTGTTACAATACTAAAAATAATTGATTACCAACAAGAATAAAAACATAGACCCAGATAAAAATGGACAAAGAAGAATTAGTAGTCACAATCTATTTATAATTACATAATAATAATGTACACACTATCACATGCCCATAGGCTAGTAGAGTGGATAGATCTATGTGACTCCAACGACTATTATTACCATTTTATTGGTTTTTATATATGTATTATTTTAATTATTGTTACTCGTTGCCAATGTTTTTGGATTATAAAAATAAAAAAATAAAATAAATAAATTAGACACCTTACAAACAGTATAAAATAAAAATAACAATAATAATCAATATTTATTAGGGAAAAACCAGCAGCTTCTATAATGATACAAAAATATATGTAGGTATATAAAGAGTAAAAGTGCATGATCGAGATACCACAAGTGGATTCCACGAAATTATCATAAGGTAGCATTGAGAAATAAACATAAACATAACATCATGTATAAAAAAGTTAAAACTATAAATAAAAAAAAAAACAACTTATGTTTGTATACTTTTTTTGTATATCTGTATTGTTTCCTTGTCATAAATAAATAATGGTCAACCTCTTCTATTGGAGAGGTTGTTTGTGTCGAAGTTCGTTATTATGTTCGTTTTCTTTGAAGAAGATTTGAAACCAATTGAAGCAGATATTTCCTTCAGTTGGTTTATCGTTTCATTTTTTTTTTTTCATGTAAACTGATGACTGATGTTGCATTTTTATATTTTTTATCAGCAGCGAGATATATCTTCCAGCATACTTTACAATGCAAACCAGCCGATTAGCCAATTTCTATATTTTAATTTACATTTTGTTTTTGTTGCTATGCTAAACTTCTTCTTTTTTCTTTTGTACTTCTAAAGGGCAACGATTTATAAATGTCAATGTATTGATCTAATTTAATCGAAGATATTAAAAAAATATATTATCAGACGTCGGTAATATTTTGTTAAACGTTATATAAATTATATGATCGACTAGTAAAAGTTTATTTAATGGATTACATTTCATGTATTGTGTGTTTGTTGAAATAAAATTGGTTTTCGAATCGAAGATGATTGATGACGCGGATATGAAATTATAAATTAATAATAAATGGATATGAAATTATAAATAATAAATGGACTGTATTTTCACAGAGGTGATTTATTCTAACCAAATATGGCAATATGTTGCAACCACTGCAAGGCAGAAGGAAAAGATATCGATGGAACACACTCACTTACTCGATTATTCCAATAGAGACGAAGTTGGAATATCGTAGGAGAAAAGGAACTCAACATTAACATCTCCAGGAATTAAAATCTCAAGAAATTAAAATCATAAGGAATTCTATTGAGATGTTTAAAATTTGTCATAAAATATCATTGACTCCCGACAGGTAAAAAATACAATGTTTGCATGTACATTCAACTATAAAAATATTAGATATTTTAAAATTACAAAAGTATAGTTATAGTATCAACTTCTTTCAATGATTATCTAGAAAAAAATACTCTTAGCTATACAGATCTTGGTGGACCTTTGCTGAATCCGAATGTCTATTCCATACTTGCCTTTATTCTGTAGCCTTTGTTTTCCAAATTCTGATTTACCATTTTGATATATCGGAGCACGGGGAGTAAAATACTAATTATATACCTATATTCTTTATTAACAGATGAAGAAGTAAGACATATACACATAAGTTTATAACTTAAAATAAGTTCCTGAAAACATGTTTGCCTAGCTGGTGAATAAAATATGAATAATATTTTGAGTATTGGTGTAATAAAATTTATTTGTCATTATGTTGGGTGCCAAATAATATTCTTATAACGACTAAAAGCTTTATAAACAAAATGCTAACTTAAATGTTTGATTTGCTTGTACTTAATGAACGTTGAAAGCTCATAAAGTGATCACGTAAGGCCTGCCGATAACAGGTGCCTTGAGTTCTTGGTTCTCCTACAATAACTTCGTCTGAATTGAGATGTTGGAAAATTGTCATAAAATATAAATTTTTGAATAAAACAGTTTTTCAATGAATAAGAATATGGATGTCAACAGCATACTTTCAACTCTTGATTTGAACTGATAAAATTATGGTTATTAGATTAATTAAGTATTAATTTTAATCAACAACGAAATATTTTATTAAAATATATTAAAAAGAATCTCATTTAAGGAATCACGTATGAATGATTATGATTATATTTATCAGGCACGTAGTTTGATAAAAATAAATGATTGTAGGCAACCTTTGTTGATATGAAGGTAGATTTATTTTATAAACAATAGTTTTAAATCTATAACAATAGGAAAAATTAAGTACATGCATATGTATTGTAGGTATAATATATACTTATATAAATTTGTACTTGATTTTTTAAAAACCACACCACTGTGATACTTGATATATTATTTCTGTGAAATAAAGGCGAATTTATTTGCCTGTTGAACGAACTAAACGTGTCATTACCATTTACACTACTGATGTTTTTACTCAAGTTTTCCATCTCACTAGCCCATTTTTGTTACTTCTCCCATTGCATGATTACGCGCTGATGTGTGTTTTTTGAATGCTAACGAAGATAAACTTTACAAAATGTTTGTATACGTTAAATTTATAATCTCAAATATGATAATTTTTGACTTGTATAGAAATACATTTTGCTGACCAAAGATTCAAGATTGTCGTAAAATTTATCATATTTCATTATTTATAACTCCCATTAACCTCTTCTTCGTCTTTCCATGTGCGTATCTCTGTTGTCCGCCAGCCTCTTCATCTCTTGGTAGCTGCTACAGCGCACATCACTGATCACCTGGTCCATATAACTGTCTCTAGGGCGATCTCTATATATAGTGTATTCTTCATGGTTACAATCCTAGGATTGGTTTGCACCGCACACTCCATCTCTCCACATATCTCTGTTGTCCGCAAGCCTCTTCATCTCTTGGTAGCTGCTACAGCGCACATCACTGATCACCTGGTCCATATAACTGTCTCTAGGGCGACCTCTATATATAGTGTATTCTTCATGGTTACAATCCTAGGATTGGTTTGCACCGCACACTCCATCTCTCCACATATCTCTGTTGTCCGCCAGCCTCTTCATCTCTTGGTAGCTGCTACAGCGCACATCACTGATCACCTGGTCCATATAACTGTCTCTAGGGCGACCTCTATATATAGTGTATTCTTCATGGTTACAATCCTAGGATTGGTTTGCACCGCACACTCCATCTCTCCACATATCTCTGTTGTCCGCCAGCCTCTTCATCTCTTGGTAGCTGCTACAGCGCACATCACTGATCACCTGGTCCATATAACTGTCTCTAGGGCGACCTCTATATATAGTGTATTCTTCATGGTTACAATCCTAGGATTGGTTTGCACCGCACACTCCATCTCTCCACATATCTCTGTTGTCCGCCAGCCTCTTCATCTCTTGGTAGCTGCTACAGCGCACATCACTGATCACCTGGTCCATATAACTGTCTCTAGGGCGACCTCTATATATAGTGTATTCTTCATGGTCACAATCCTAGGATTGGTTTGCACCGCACACTCCATCTCTCCACATATCTCTGTTGTCCGCCAGCCTCTTCATCTCTTGGTAGCTGCTACAGCGCACATCACTGATCACCTGGTCCATATAACTGTCTCGGGGGCGAGCTCTATAGTTTCTGCCCTCCGTCATTTCTTCGGCGATAGTAACAAGCAGACCTGTTGTCTCGTTTCTTCCAGTCTGCTCAGTACCACGTCGTTTGGAATGTGGTATGACCAATGGATCCTAGCCATGCGCGTGTAGCACTATATTACAAAGGCAAATGTCCAGATTCTCTCCGGCTGGTAGTCCACGATTTACTGCCATACAGCAGAGCACTCCAGACAAGCGTTAAAATCAATGTGCTTGCACTTTGGTTAAAAGGAACATGCTTTTTACTGTATATCTTTTTATGTATCGTTTAGATCTTTTTTTATTTTTTTTTTAATGAATATGTCCTTGTCAAACAAGTACCTACATATACATCTTCCTACGTTCCATAAAATATGCATAAATGCTTGTGTTATAGGTGAACGAAATCGGTCGAGGCCTAGGATTCGACATCGCGACCACTGGATTACCAACTCAATGCGCTAACCGCTCTGTCATCGAACCAATCTTATGATTGTATTTTATATGTGTTTTATTATTTAAATAAAATAAATAAAGTATTTCAAAATATTATATATTTTTTGTTGAAGGAAACTTTTGCCCATGGAACTCTACTTTTTATTTCTGCTTTGAGTGGTCATATTGAGATGTTCTTCTGCTCAGATATAAAAATTCACCATAATACCTAAAAATACGTATTTTTACGGTGAAATAACGACTTATTTTGATCGAACTATACATCATAGTAGGTAAGTACACTACACATATCTTTCCCAATCATTTCACTAAAGTTTTATACTCGTTTTCAGGTACCCAGTGTACCCACCACCAGTATAGATCAAGAGACAGCATGTCCTATTCTGATTCGTTTCAGAATACTAAAACGTCTGTAACCAACGGGCGACCGTTGATAAAAGGATTTTATACACGCGGTGTGACGTAATGAGTCCAGTACAAATTCAGTCAACTTTTTGACATTTCTCATGTACTAAAATTCAGACGAATCAATAGGACATAGCGATTGCTAGACTTACGTCATAGGATAAAGGCTGATTTAAGGTTTAATAAAATGCTACATAGGTAGATATGTCTTTAAAGTGTGCGCTATACACATTGCCACTTTACAAGCTAACGACAGGCGTAGTGAAAATTACTGTCAGTCCGCCTCGATCAACTTTAGAGTTGAATTGAACTTCAAAAGTGTCTGTTGGGGTATATTGATTTATTTATTACAATACAGCGACAGCAAAAAAATATACAAAACAACATAAAATAACATAAAAATATACAAAACAACATCCAATTCACCGCACCAATTACGCACAAAACATGACTATTCATAGAATGTGCGATACATACAATAACAGATTTCAAGAGTTTGACATCTTCCACCTCAGCTCCACAACATTCAAATACTCTATACAAAAGAAGATCAATAACCACTTATTATAGGAAACCTTGACGGCATTTATTCTCTTTTTTCTTTTTTTCTTTTAGTTCAATATTATGTTTTAAATCATTGTTAACTTGAAATGTTGCTCTTACCTACATACCAACCTATGATTATATTTTATTTTTTTTTTATTTTTTGCAAACTTGTATTATTTTATGTCAATCATAACGACAAAATGTAATAGGCCTTAATACTTGATGTTACTATTGTATTGTACTATGTCTTAACGCTGTTTTTTGTCCAACTTTAACATAAATAAATAAATAAATAAATAAAAAAATAAATAAAAACGTGCCCTAAATATCTATTTTATTTAATATAATTTAGCAAAGAACCAAGCTAGAATACCTTAAATATTCATATTCATGTAAAATAATTATAGGTAGATAAAATACGTATGGTGTGGGTAAATATTTCCTACCTACACTACACTATCATTGTTGCGGGTGGAAGTTACACAGTTAGTTTAGAGCCGTAGATTTGATATTAAACATTTTTTTTAACATCTCAATAGAGACGAAGTTGGGATATTGTAGAAGAACCAGGAACTCGAGGCACCTACAGGGCTTACGACCTGTCATCGGCTGGTTTACGTGATCACTTTATGCGCTTGTGCAACGTTCACCAAATATGCCTTCATATTGTTCCCTTATCAATGTAATTTTTTAAGTTCTATATATTTGAATAGTGCGTAACAATTCACCTGAAAATAAGGAACTATACTATTGCCATCTATGAAGTAACGGAAAAGCCTTTTTTGTAACGCCATCTATTGAATAATTAGTTTTATTTGTAAACAATGAAAGCAACAGTCCTTATAAATGAAATGACAGTGTCTCGCACTAATGTCACCCCTGAACTGCGCCAGAAATATTATTTCATTTTTGGCTTGTTTACCTACTTGTACCAATGTGTGTGTAAATCGAATATTTTAAAGCCCTGTAGGTGCCTCGAGTTTCTGGTTCTTCTACAATATCCCAACTTCGTCTCTATTGTGATGTTAAAAAAAGTCTGTCAATAAAAATATTATTTGACTCCCGAGAGGGAAAAAATCCAATGTTTGTGGATATGCAATTAAAAACACATTAATTGATCACGAATATGCAATTTAAAAAACATTAATTGATTAAGAATATGCAATTAAAAAAATATTAATTGATCACGAATATGCAATTAAAAAAACATTAATTGATCACAAAATTTGAACTCAAAGTAAACACGAGAATCCAAAGACTACGAACTGAGAAACTACATGGGTTTGGAAAGTTTATTTGGGATTTGAGAATATATCGCGATATTGTGCATAAGATGAAGTAAATTGTAAGATCTGATTAAGTTAGGAATGTGAGAGAAATAACCGATATTTGTATTGTCAGCATCCTTCTCCTCTCGTTCCTTGTTGCAGTGAATCATTGGATGTACTCCTGTGTTAGAACCAAAATAAAATAATTTATCCAAAACTTTTTTCAAAAACATATACAATAAAAAATATAAAATATATAATAAGGAGAAAAATGCGCTAAAGATAATAAAATGATTGCCTAGTTTAATTAAAAAGCACTACAAGTTTAGAATTCAGTAGCGGAATTGCTTATAGAAGCCGAAAATCTTGGCTTGCCTATGAATATTATGTTTAGAAATTCAAGAAATTCTTTAATTTGTTTTATTGCAACCATACTGCAAGATTAAAAGTTAAAACGTTTGTAGATATGATGCTTTACAGGGCCACAAGTGTAAGTATTTTTTGGCATGTGATTTTAAAAATATATTTCATGGTCACTTAAATGAACAGCGATGCTAAAAAAAACAATAATTATCGATATTTTCCAATTTTCTTCCAGTCCGAAGGTTCTAGGTTCGCTCCTGGTTTAAATATTTCTAATACAACATATTATATAATGTGACTAAAAATACATAATGGCCTTATAAGCCTAAACGGTCGTCGAGAGTGAAATAAATCGATTGTAGAATTATATATATGTTCATATTTTTCATTTTCATGACGGAGTTCTACAAATTAGAAGCCGTCGCAATCAAAAGATTGAAAAGTGCGCGTAATTCTTGTATTTAATACGTATTTGTCCATCTTGAGAGTTAATTAGCCTATAATAATAAAGTAAAGCAGATTTAAATAACGCTGTTTTGTAGAAACAAACCATTCCAACATTCCAACAACACATAATATGATTAATTGGTGGCTCCGTGAAATAAAAAAGAAATTATCTATCTTGTTTCACTTAACATTTATAGGTTCTAATATGAGTAAATTGTGATGTGACTTGTCACAAAAACGTGATATTCGGTAACTTGTGACTATTCTGTAACTAATCCAATGACAAGTTATAGGGTATCACACTTTTTGTGACAAGTCATATTACCATTCGTTCATACTAGACCCCCTGGTTGAACGAATTAAAAAAAAAAAAAACGAGTGGGTTGTGGCCAACGCTAAACTCCTCACTAACAAGTCATTCTATAAATTATTCAAATTTTGTATGGAAAATATTCAGCATTTTCATGAAATGAGTTTGTTAAATTATTTTTTATTTGAAAATTTTATCACGACAATATGATTACTCTTCAAAGCCATTTTATGAAAGTGATGTGCCTTTTTAGCAATATGAAAATAATGTCAAATTTTAATTTTCCTGAGCTTGGGGTCACTTTGAAATAATATACAGTTAAAAAAATTGAGAAGCACTATTCAGATATCCTTCAAAATCTAATAGGGTCTAAGCGAGTATTAGATATACATATTTGCAAAATTTGAAAAGAATCGAATGAGTACTTTAGTCTATAATCGATAAAGTAAAATAAACACTATGTACGGCGCGCCGTACATAACACACAGCACATAGCACACAGCACGCAGCACACAGCACATAGCACACACACACAGATATATTGTGATGAAACATTCATAATACAATCTCAGCATGATACTGGTTGATAATCTGCGTTAAAAAATAAATACTTTTAAAAATTGCGAAATCATAACTCCCCACTATATCCCCTTGGGTTAGTGAGGAGTAAAAAATGAAATCCTATAACGTATCGTATGAAAAGTTGAAGAGTATCACATTTTTTTCACTATTCGCTCGTACTAGACCTTTTATTTTGGTACGCCATAAGATAAAGGTCTAGGGTCCGCTTATTATAAAAAATATTGTAAAATATTATCAAATCCGCTTAATGGCACGTGGTAAATATTTTATCTCTCATAACTCGATCAATATTTTTACTAATGAGATTTTTAGTTATTTCATCGACTCCGTTCGTTAAACACAATTAGGTACATAATTTATTATAGATAATAAAAATTTGACATCATGTTGTTTTGTGGCTTGATTTTCCGCAGTTTTATGATATTCCTGATTATAATACATGGTAATTAAACTATTTTTTTAATTTAAAAATATCACAATTAAGGTTTTGAATTATATAAATGTTGTATACAAAAAATATATATATTAAATATATGACATTAAATAAGAAAATAAAAATAACTACAAAGTTGGACATTTTACCCGAAAATAAGGTAGCTTTGCACTTCGAGGATACATGTTTTTTTTTTTTTTTACATTTGTATGTGGGTTTATTTTTTTATTAATTTATATATACTTATACATATTTTTTGTATTTATTTTTCACACCTTTATAACAAAGACTATTATGAAGATTACTGCTGCCCAACTAGGTAACCCTGTTCTAGGGCTAGCAGTTTAGAATTTTACCAAGCCAAATATTTGACATTTCGGTTTTACATAGTTATTTTGTCTTTTCCAAAAAATTTTAAAACGGACAACAGACATCACAACACAATAAATTACAATAAGTAGGTAGTTACTTACTATATCTTAACACAAAAGTATAAACCGATACAGTAAATTTTGACATTTTATTATTCTTATATTATTTATATATTTATATTTATTGTTATTTGATTTGTAACAGTATATAGATGCAATTTTTTATATACGATTGATGTTGGTATTCACTATTTATTACAGTGTGAGTTTCGAGAAGCATTAGCCTCGGCACAGGCTTATTACCTAGTGGGGCATTGCGGATACAATTCTTGCGGTGCATATAAATGTATGTGTATAGTGTATATACATAAATAAATAAAAATGAAGCAAATAATGGATTTCAACTGAGATATTATACCGAAACACTTTTTTGCATACTTTCGAACACGGGCAGATAAAAAATATTGAAAGCGTTTAATTTTGATATAGATACTTACATTTTTTTTCAGTTTGTTTTACGGAAGACTCCTATAAGGAAGATGATGATGGTATGTAACAATTTATTTTTTTGTATATAATTAAGTTTTATTTGTTTATTATAAACAATGTTCTACATATTTTCACTTTATAATTATTTGTTGCTTGTTAACAATCCGAATAAACTGTCAAAAGAAATATTCATCCACTAGCGCTATCCAATAATCACAAAAAAATATTTATAAAAAATATAAAAATAAAGTTTGAAAGTTCGACAAGATTGATTTAATTTTACTATATTTTTGTGTTTATGTAAATTAAAAAATGTTGTTTATACGATTTGACAAAAGAGTCTTTCAGTACATTATTATATTGTAGCTGTTCGAGTGGTGACTTGCAAATTTATTTATCGATACACATTCAATTTTAATAATAGATCAAGAGGCCAGCGTCTGTCAGATTATGACGTAATCTTACAGATTTACTGGCAGTAAAAAGGCTGATTTTTTTCTGTAAAAGGATACTACAGCAGGTAACAACGATTGTGTAATATGAATGTAAGACGTGATTTCTAATTGTATTTCATAAAGCCGTAGTATAGTTGTCGCCAAATACAGTTTCGAAGGGGAGCAATTCGCACGCAAACCAACGAAACAAAAAGACACGAATTTGCCAGGAACTCGGAAGCTAGGTTCAAGATATTTTAAAAAAATCACACTGCTTACTATAACTGACGTGTTAAAATAGCAATTTTCAACACTTTAAAGGCCGTTATCTCCGAAAGCCATCATTACAATCGGGAATCGCACAAGGATCACTACTTGGACCGCTTCTATTTCTATTATTCATAAACGACATAGCCTCGTCAATTAAGTACTCTGAATTTTTGCTTTTTGCCGACGATCTAAAACTGTACCGTAAAATAGAATCTATCACAGACTGTTATCTACTGCAGAAGGACCTCGCCTCCCTATATACTTGGTGTAAACTTAATAACCTTTATTTTAACTACAGCAAGTGCCAATATATTTCCTTCACAAATAATAAATCTAAAATATCTTTCCAGTACAACATAAATAATAATTATTTAGCAAGATGTGATACTGTGATAGATTTAGGAGTCCTATTCGATTTTAAACTTAAATATGACGCGCATATAGATGAAATAGCCAAAAAAGCTTCTAAACTACAAGGGTTTAGGTATATGCAGGCAGACAAAGGACTTTTCGGACCAAACAGTAGCATTGAGTCTATACAAAAGTCTCGTAGTTTCTGTTTTAGAATATAATTCGGTTATTTGGTCACCGAATTATGAAGTGCATAGTCAGAGAATTGAGGGAATTCAAAAAAAGTTCCTCAGGATTCTGACTTATCGCTTAAAGAAATCAAATCTAGATACGTACGAAAAAAAATGAACTTTTATAAAATAAACTCCCTGAAGGAAAGAAGAAGAATGGTTGGTTTAATTTGCCTATATAATGTCGTCAATGGCAGACTAGATGCCCCCAATATACTGCGCCTATTGAATTTTAACGCAAAAAAAGTGTATACAAGATCTCGGGACTTTTTTATTTTAAAGTCATATAAAACTAATATATGTTGTTTCTCCCCCCTCCCTAGAATTACTCGCGATTTTAATATCATATCGTTGACCAGACCTCTTGTAGATATTTTCTCAGAATTAAATGAATTTAAAAAATGTATTTTCTTGCCTTGATTTGTGGAGCTTGTGCAATATGTGCCCACATAGTATGCAATGCGGGATAGTTAATATTATGTAGGTGCGAATTTTTTGGATGTTTCTTTCCTACCTACTTCGGTATATATTTTTGTAAACAAGCGAATGACCTACTACCTTGAATGCTTTAATTTATTTTGATTTATTTTGATTTTTGTACCTACTACCTTGTATGCTTTTGGTTTATTTTAATTTTTGTGCTTTGAAATTTGAAATATTATACAAATTTGATGTAATTATTTTTTAAGATTAATCGTGTAAAATAATTGTAGGTTTAATCCTGTATATTTTACCTAAATAAATAAAAAAAAAAAATTACTCTGGGTCCATATTATCCGATCGTATCGTTACATGTTTATAAGAGTGATGTTTAAATAATTTTATAAAAGAGTAAGTATAACCAAATCTCGCACATTTCTTTTATATTTATATTTTTCAAAGGTTATTTCCTATTTTCCAGATCTGTATAACATAACATTGAAAGACCAAGTGCTAGATACGCAAAGAGGGAAAAGTGTTGAAATGGTTTTAAAGCCACCGAGCTTCAATAAAATTATAGAATGCTTCATAATCCCACCAGATGGATCGACATTTCAGCTGTATCCCATTAAAAATTCCAACTTAACAGACGACAACATAACACTTATAGATACATATTACTTTGATGAATGTGGAGTAAAGATCGACAACTTCCACGTTGGTTATATTGGAAACTGGACACTCAAATCACACAGCAAAGACTTATATCCAGAAGAACATCGATATGAAAAACAAACTTGGACCATTTCTATTTTAGGTATGTATATTTTTGGAATTTTGATATATTGAATACTAAGTTATGGGCTATAAGTTTCTTGGGGGTGTAGTATAGGCGAATTGTAATATGACATGTCTCAAAAAAAGTGGTACTCTGTAACTTGTCATATGATTAGATAATATAAGTTATATGATTTCATATTTTTTAGGATAAGTAATCGCTCATAATTCGCTATAGCAATTATCCCTAAATCTTGCTTAAAATTCATCCCTAAATCTGCATTATCAATGCGAGACCCATTTCAGATGTACAATACCGTGTCTTACAAGATTTTACTAATGCTATATGATAATGATAATAATAATAATAATGAACACTTCCTTGCACCCTGCGCAAGTGGCGAGTTTATTGCAATATGGCAATTTCTTCCAACTAACTAGTGTTTCCAGCACAGAGAAGCAATATTTGCATGAGAAATGAATTTAAATAAATTTCTTCTCTGCTGGAAATCGAACCCAGGACGCCCGCACAGAAACCGAAAGGCTTCCCAACTGTGCCACATCGGTCTGCGGCGGTCGCCTACCTACTGTTAATTTGTTCTTATAATATAAGTAAATCACTACTTATTAATTTGTTAAAAAACAAATAGAATAAGATTAAAAATATTTACTAAATTTTTAATAGTAAATTATTAAAATGTTTTAGTTAAATGCTTATCAATAACTTTTTTATATTTTGTCACTTAAATAAATAAAGGCCTGTCTCACGGTGACAGGCAAACAAATTTTCTTGTTTTTCTGGTCTGACAATACTGTTGTAAGTAGGAAACAATTGCTATTCGGTAATAAATTCCCCACTTGTAGAAGGTGCAAGGAAGTCTATTATGGCCAACTCTAAGCGTCTCCAAAAGTCTGTTCTTTGGCAACATAAGGGCTCCATCCCAGATCTATGAAAACCTGGGGTTAACTCACTATTTGTATCGTGGATAATTGAATAACATATAATAATATTATTATTTTAAAAAAATATAACATTTAAATATAATTGAATCTAGATATAAATAATATGGTATGGCTAACGATTTGTTGTCTTTTCTAGAGGAAGTGAACACAGTTCCAGAAGATTCTCTGACTGTATACGATGGACAAGACGTTCGTTTTTATATCTCTGAAAGTATGACGAGTAATCCAACATGTGAAGTATTCAGTCCAGGAACATGGCCAAACAGTAAAGAGGCAATTCAATATAATAGTTCAACATTCACTTGCGAAACAACCCTGAAGAATATAAACAAGAACCAATCTGGAGAATGGGTCATTAAAATGGAATTAGGTTATGTTGTATACGGGAAGTTAAATATTACAGTTATAGGTCAGTTTAATTTGTTTATTTTTACAATATTTTTAAGTAGGTACTAAACCTGTATTTATTAAGGGAAATCCTGAAATCTTCGTCGCCCAGTTTGTTACATAGATAAAATTTGTAATTTATTTGTAAGATCTCCTGAGGAAAAAGTCCCGGTAGAAACATTTTATCACTGCGTTTTCAATCTGGATTTGTGGGACAATTAAGATCATCAATCTCCAAATTGTGACAACCTTTTATTCAATCTGGATTTTTGGGACGATTTAGATCAGAAATCTCCAAATTGTGACAACCTTTTATTCAATCTGGATTTGTGGGACGATTAAGATCAGAAATCTCCAAATTGTGACAACCTTTTATTCAATCTGGATTTGTGGGACGATTAAGATCAGAAATCTCCAAATTGTGACAAATTTTTATTCAAGATAGATTTGATAAAGTGACACCTGTTAGTTGATTTATTTTTAATAGGAAAGAGGGTAAATTATGGGGTGATTCCATTAAATTTGATAATATCTAGTGAGAAAATCATCAAATAATTCTTTAACGTGTTAACCGATTTTTTTATATAATTATTAGATGTTAAAAATAATATTCTGAAACATTTTAATAACCAAAAAATGTATTTTTAGATTTGCCAAAGGTAAATACAGACATTGAACTTAAACTTGGATCATCCGTTACCTTGGAGCTTGGACCGAGTGAATCTTTGTTCTGCGAAGCAATAGATCCTTCAGGCACCAAATACAGCTATGTCGGTCCATGTTCCATATTTCTGGACAGTGTCTCTAAAGGGCATAAAGGTGTCTGGACGGTGAATGTCGGTTTGCCAGGAACAATTCAGACAGTCACATACAATTACAGTTTGAAAGTCGAAGAAACAGATGGTAAGTTGATGGAATCATCTGATTTGACATCTTTTATATTGTAGAACTCCACAACAATACTAATTAAAATCGAATTTGATCAATATTTCAATAATTTCATATTCCTCTTACCTAATAATAAGACGATCGTTTTGTCTTGTAATAGCTTTTTTAAATATAAAGACAAGATCGTCTTATTATGATTATTGATATCGTTTGATTAAACCTATGTACAAACTGATGGAATATTGTACTATTTGCAGCAAATGGTATTCTTTTAGAACATTCCAGTCCTTACTATTCGCAAATTGACTACCTAAAAGTTTCGGCATTACAAAACAAAACTGAATAAACGTCAAATCAATAAAGTCAAATCCCAAATATTGAGTAAAACCGTCCATGTATAGAATATAGAGAGCAAAAGGTTCATTGGAAAATCAGCAATCCTGTTCTTTCCACGCTTCACTTAATACTAACTTCGTTTGACGAAAATATATTTAAAGTCGAAAAAAATTGTATATAACTTCAATATTGACTACTATGTCGCTTCAGTCAAATAACCTTAACTGCCCTTATCATTATAAATAATTTATTTTATTTATATTCGAAAGCAATATATAATATGACAAAAAAAAATACAATCAATATAACCATTGATTGTGGAATGAGATTGGTATGCTTGATTTAAAAATATTTGATTTTACAAACTTGATTATTATATTTGATGAAACAATGAATTTCGCAATACAATAAGTTATAAAATGAGATTATCAAAATAAAATTAATATTACGAATCGTAATACTACGAGATTTTATTCTTCTCGTCTTGATTCAATCTTTGGGTTTGTTCAATAGCAAATTCTCTCATCCTCCCTTCCATTCTAGTGTTTTGTGCTACCCTTTTCAGCTCCTTGTTGGTGCTACAGCCCAAACCCTGGCACAGATCTTCCAGCAGTAGCGGAATTGCTTATGGAAGCCGAAAATCTTGGCTTGCATACGAATATTATATCAAGAAATTCAAGACCTAATATTTTTTTGTCTTTTTAATTTGTCAATACTGACGGTATTTAATATGTAGAACTCCATTATACTAGGTATTTTTAAATCATTCATTCATTCATACCATCACGGCATATCCCACAATGTGGGGTAACCAGCGAAAGGTGTGCGGGTGTGCATTGCCTTATAAAAGGGAGAACAACACATCTATGTATACCCACACACCAGTCTCGTTTCACCAAAAAAGGCACTACATTCAGAATGGGTGGTGATCCTCATTGCTGAACTATGTGAGATGTTATTGTTGCCTGTTGTATTTTCGATTACCCGGCTCTTACGGGACACTCGAAAACAATGATTTAAAAGAATGGAAGCACTATTCTAAGCCGGTGCCTCACAGCTAATTATTTGTATGGAAAATATTCAGCATCTTCATGAAATGAGCCTGTTCAATTATTTTTTATTTAAACACTCTATTATGAAAACTTAATTATTGATTAATGCCATTTTATGAAAGCGATATGCCCTTTTACCAATTTGAAAATAAAAAATTCAAATTTCAAAGTTCCTGAGATTGGGGTCACTCTGAAATATTTGACAGTTAAAAAAATTGAGAAGCACTATTCTGATATCCTTCAAAATCTATTGGGGTCCAAGCGAGCATTAGATATACATATTACCTATGTGCAAAATTTGAAAAGAATCGAATGAGTACTTCAGTCTATATTCGATAAAGTAAAATGAACACGCCGTACATAGCACATAGCACATAGCACACACACACAGATACATTGTGATGAAACTTTCAGAACACAATCTCAGCATGATACCAGTTGATAATCTGCAATTTACAAATACCCTTAAAAATTGCGAAATCATAACTCTCCACTATATCACCTTGGGTTAGTGAGGAGTAAAAATAAAATATTTTTATTTATTTTTAATATTTTATTTTATTTTTAAATCAAACAAGAATGATTATGTTTCTACATATTATATATATTTTTTCCTTATAATAGCACGACCGTTTCGGCTGACTAGGCCCTTATCAACTGGTTGATAAGGGCTTAGTCAGCCGAAACGGTCGTCCTATTATAAGGAAAATATATATGTAGAATCATAATCATTTAATAATAATTAACACTTCCTTGCACCCTGCGCAAGTTGCGAGTTTATTGCCTTATGGCAATTTCTTCCAACTAACCAGTGTTTCCAGCCCAGAGAAGCAATATTTGCGTGAGAAATGAATTTAAATAAATTTCTCCTCTGATGGGAATCGAACCCAGGTCGCCCACATAGAAACCGAACGGCTTACCAACTGTGCCACGGCGGTCGATTAAGTTTGATTAAAAAAATACCTAGTATTTTTTTGTTTGTTTTATTGAAATCATACTACAAGATTAAAAATTAAACCGTATGTATGTAGATGCGATGCTTGACAGGGCCTCAAATATAAATATTATTTTGTCATGTGATTTTAAAATATTTACATAACCATTAAAATGAACAACGATGCTAAAAAAACTTTCAATTTTCGACGTTTCTCAATTTTCCTTCAGGGTTTGCCTAGCCCGAAGGTTCTAGGCACTCTCCTGTCTTCCAGATACTCCCTAGAATTCGTTCCCTCTATTATGTTATTATATGTAGAAAACCCCCTCCTCGCCTGTCGCATTATGGTCCCAATATATCTGGCACGTTTTTCTGAGATGCCTTCAAGTGTCTTCATCCTTCGATTCTTATGAAAACTTCATTCGTGTGATGTTGTCTTCCTAGGAAATCCCCAACATTCTTTAATAGAACCACATCTTGAAAACAACCCATCTCCTTTTATCAGAAAATATTTTTTTTTTTTTTATTAAAGTTTTATTTAAGTATTTACATTTTTTTAAACAATAAGTATTCTTGCACTAAACTGAAAAAGCAGTTTAACAGTGCTAGCTCTCTCGTACACTTATATAAATTTGATAATGTAACAAAAACTAATAATAAACAAACAAAAATTAAAAACTAGCAACACAATATAACAATAATTAAAACCATTAACACAATGTAACAACAAAGAAAACATACAAACTTATATATAAAATTCTTTTAACATTTTTTTTATTTTTTTTTTGTTTTTAATTTGAATATTTTGGCAGTTTGTTAAATAGTTTCGGAATTATCGTTGCTTTTGTCCTGTCGCCGTAAACGTTATTTGTTTTAGGTATTGTCAGTAAGTCTTTCGTTATTTGTCTAGTTGTATATTCGTGAGTGATCTTTAATTTAAATTGTTCGTTATAAAGTTCTTCTATGGTCAGTAAAAGATTCACCTTTTTTTCTATAGGTAAAATATTGCATCATACATACCATCACGCCATGTCCCTTGCGGGGTAGGCAGAGAGAACCGAACGCCACATTTTTCTATCCTGGCACGCATCCCTCGCCTCGTCCACATTCATGCATCGTCTCATACATGTTCGTCTATTGCTCACACTTCTAACATTTCCGTCTTTCAAAATTTCATTCACATGGTCGTGCCATCCCTTTCTTGGGCGTCCCCGACCTCTCATTCCATTCCTTTCCGCTCTGTATATTTTCTTCGTCAGGCGCTCCTCATTCATTCTCCCCATGTGACCAAACCATCTCAATGTGTTTACTTTCATTCTAGTAATGACATCTTTCTTAATTCTTAATATTGCATCTTTTAAATATTTCGTTAATGTTATTTTTACTTGCCTCCACTGTTCTTTTTGTTGCAATTATTTTTAAAAATATTATTTGTAATTGTTTTATTTTATCAAGGTAGGTTTTAAATGTTCGTCCGTAACTACTGAGCCCGTAGTCAATAATAGACTCGACCAGACATAGCATAGTACAGGCAGTACAGGGTGTGCCTGGACACGCACTATTTAAGATGGTAAAATTTACTTAAAATTGATCTTAATTTATTACAGACAAAATTTATTATTTAAAATCATCATCATATCCAGTCTCCAGTTCTTCCAGGGTCGGGCCTCCTAGTCCTCGTTTAACATTATTTGCGACTCTTACTCGTTGGTTTAGAGGGCACTGACGGAGTACCTGTCCTTCTGAAAAAATATTAAAATTTATATTTAATTTTACAATCTCGTTTTTGTCTATGATTTTAAGGTCCAGTTCATCCTGACAAGATGGTGTCGCATATATTACACAACGAACAAGATAATATTTTGACTGTACTGTGCTCTATGATGATCCCTTCAATAAAGGTTTGTAAGATGATCAGACAAGATGGAACTGTCTTTGTGCTATCACCTGGCATTGGAAACGGAAGATATTCCTACCATGGAAGAGTTCAATAGTAAGGAACATTTTTTAAGGCTATGCAAAGAATGTTATTTACCAAAAAAAGAAGTATAATACACTTAGTAATTTAAGTTATTTAATTATAATTATATAAGGTCAAGACATAAATATTCTTGGAGCTAGAAGCCAAATCCAACTCAATTTTACCATCATTTATTTTTATATCAAAATTAAATCCATATTAAATATAGTGGGTTGTGGCCAACGCTAAACTCCTCACTTGTTAGTGATCATTCTACAAAGTATTAAAATTTTGTATGAAAAATATTCAGCATTTTCATGAAATAAGTTTGATAAATTATTTTTTTATTTAAATATTTTATAACGAAAACCTGACAATTCTTTAATGCCATTTTATGAAAGTGGTGTACCTTTTTACCAATTTGAAAATAAAAAATTTAAATTTTTAGTTTCCTGAGCTTGGGGTCACTTTGAATAATTTCATAGTTAAAAAAATGAGAAGCACTATTCAGATATCCTTCAAAATCTAATGGAGTCTAAGCGAGTATTAGATATACAAATAAGCAAAATTTAAAAGGAATCGAATGAGTACTTTAGTCTATAATCGATAAAGTAAAATAAACACAACGTACGTAGCACACAGCACATAGTACACAGTATACACACACGACACAAATACACTGTGATGAAACTTTCAGAATACAATCTCAGCAACATAGCCTTAAATATTCCGAAATCATAATTCCCCACTATATCCCCTTGGGTTAGTGAGGAGTAAAAATGGCGTGTATAATTTAAAAATATATGGAAAAACAATTCCTCGTAAGTTCTGCAATCATAAAAACTCGACTCAACAGCTCCAATTCCTTAGATTAATTATACATACATACCATCACGCCATGTCCCTTACGGGGTAGGCAGAGAGAACCGAACGCCATATCTTTCTATCCTGGCACACATTCATCGTACACATAGATTAATTATCTCAAGTAAATTTAATACTTTTCTCTTGTTTGTTTGTTTTGCGTTTTCTAGTAAAGACACTGAAAATAATACAATCACAGAATGTGGACTGAAGGTTGAAAATCCTGACGAAAATGATTTAGAGGGATGGCAATGTCTAATGACCAAGGAAGACGATACCACTGTTGGAGAAATCTTGACTTTGAGCAATACTAGTGAAAACTTGCCAGGTGTTGAATCAGGTATTATTTTTTTATTTTAGGTAGATACATGGCATTGAATTATTTTATCTTTCTATCATATCAGTTGGCTAATTATTTTACATGTGTACAATATATGAACATTATGTACACACAATTTTGACAATTTTACGTGCTATACACAATGAGAGAAATCGGGAGCATTTCCATGAGAAGTCTCTAGAAGGTTATGTTATGAACGAAGAAATCTTCTTGTAATGCGATCTATTAAGATTTTCTAAAAAGTTAGAATTTCGAATATTCATTTTTAATTGCATATACGCAAACATTTGGATTTTTTTCCCTTTCGGGAGTCAAATGATATTTTTATTGACAAACATTTTTTCAACATTTCAATAGAGACGAAGTTGGGATATTGTAGAAGAACCAGGAACTCGAGGCATCTACGACCTGTCATCGGCTGGTTTACGTGATCAATTTATGCGCTTGCGCAACGTTCACCAATTATGCCTTCTTGACACGTCATCTCATTTATAAGGACTATTGCTTTCATTGTTTACAAATAAAAATTAATTTCTCAATTTTTCAATAGATGGCGTTACAAAAACATTTCACCGTTGCTCCATAGATGGCAATAGTAATAATGCATTATTTTCAGGAAAAATTTTACACACTATTCAAATATATAGAACTTTCAAAAATTACATCGATAAGGGAACTCAATAAGAAGGCATAATTGGTGAACGTTGCGCAAGCGCATAAAGTTATCACGTAAACCAGCCGATGACAGGTCGTAAGCCCTGTAGGTGCCTCGAGTTCCTGGTCCTTCTACAATATCCCAACTTCGTCTCTATTGAGATGTTGAAAAAATGTTTGTCAATAAAAATAAAAGTTAGAAATTCTTCCATAATATTCCAACTTCGTCTCTATTAAGATGTTGAAAATTTGTCAAAAAAATATCGTTTGACTCTCGACAGGGGAAAACGATTAAATGTTTTCGTATATAAAAAAATATTCGAAATCAATATTCATTGATAAGTATGTATAGGTCCCCAACAATACTTTTTACAGAAGATTTCCTAAAGAGTTCACAAATATTCGTTTCTTTCCACATAGGTTTCTTTAAGTTACATTCATATAACAAACAGTATGTATTACATAATAATGTAGGTACGTTATTGATATCAATCTGTTCGTATTACAATTCATTTCAGGGGACAACAATAAAGGATCCTCAAATACACAAGTTTTATCTCACATAGGAAATGTAATTGAAATGAAATGTAATCATACACAGAAGATAAACTATTGTTGGTTTAGATCTCCCAACTTTACACAATATGCCCCCTTATCTGGTGAGTTAATTTTATTTTACTTTTCTTTTACACAAATATACAAACGTCGTAATTAATTTTAACCATAAAATGAAGCCATCTTACTTTATTTTTGTTCAAGTCTCAAATGTAAATTGTAGTTATTATTTAGATGGGTTTTTGACAGATTGGTAGTAATGAGCAACTCTTCAAAGCCAAGTCTTACAAGTCTAAAATCAAAATTTTGCGGAGTCGTATAACGGGAGTTATTTGAGAAAAATATATAAGAAAAGGTAAGGTACCGTACTGCGAGAATACTGCTTACAAAAACTCAACTTTTTCTTATGTTTATCTTAAATAACTCCCATGATATGATCCTTAATACAAAATTATTGTGTAAACATCTTATTTTTTTATACCCTTTTTAAAGTTTTCTTCACGTTGAAATTTCCTTTTCAAAAGAAATTCACAAAAACACTCCTGGTTTTAGGCAATAATTATTGTTTAGGTTGTATGAAATACAAAATTGGTAAATTTTATCTAAATTTATTTATTTGTGTATTTATTTACTTATTTAATTGTTTATTTATATATTTATTTATTTATTTATTTATTTATTTATTTATTTATTTATTTATTTATTTATTTATTTATTTATTTATTTATTTATTTATTTATTTATTTATTTATTTATTTATTTATTTATTTATTTATTTATTTATTTATTTATTTATTTATTTATTTATTTATTTATTTATTTATTTATTTACTTTTTTATTTTTATTTTTTTTTTATTTATTTATTTATTTGTTTATTTATTTAATTATTTATTTATTTACTTATTAATATTTTTTTTATTTATTAATTATTCAAATATCAAATGAATCAAGCTGGAAATAGTTTTGACATACATTTTCACCGGGAATACACAAATTCTGAAAGTTTTAGAGCTCTAACTGTAGTTACTGACAAGTAAATTTTAGTAAAAGGGTGTCATAATAACTTAGATTCATAACAAATAAAATATCGGCTAATGTTTATTATGAATATTTATGTTTCATTGTAATTACTGAACTTTCGCGGTTTTTTTTTTTGTAAAATAATCTTGATTTTCTGTGTCGATGTATTTCGTTCAACTAAATCACATGCATTTGCTTAGTATAGGGAACATATGTATTATGAGGAGGTAGGTATATTATGTTATTAGCACAAAGACACATTCATTTTTTAACATAATTCATATTTATTTATTTATTTTTTTGTAATTTCTTGTACACATAATTTGTACACTGGCTGGCTTCATGACGAACGGCAATTTCTTCCAACCAACCATAGTTGATTTTAATAAATACAATGTGTACTACGGGAATAAGGTTATGACATGACAAAAATAAAAAAACATAATAAAGATAATGAATATATCCATTTTTTTTATGTATTTAATGAAATATATGAAGCAAATACGATATCAAAGAAAGTAAAAAGACAATTTAAATTTTATTTCATTTCCATTTTAAGATAAACCCACACCTGATTATGAATATTTTGGACGTGGTTTGAACTTTGGTGAATGCGGCATCAGAATATTAAATTCCAATAAAACTGATAATGGATTATGGACATGCAATATGGGAACTTCAAATGGAACAGACATTCAAAAGAAATTTAACGTTACTGTTTATAGTAAGTAATTCATTTTAAATGTTTTTGTCATTTATTAGTTTGAAGCCTCATCACACAAGAATATGCATATATTATGTCATAGTAAAAACCTAGTCAGCCGAAACGATTGACTTGTAGAAAGAAAATATACTAACGTGGAACAAAAGGGTCGTATTACGAGAGCTATTAAAAATATAAGTGTTTATAAAGGTACGATCCCGTACTGCGAGAATACTACTTACGGGACCTCATCTTTTTTATTTGTAGGAATTTCTGGAACAATTCCCGTAATAATAGCCTAATTACTTAGTTTTTTATATATATTTCTTGAATAATTCCCGTAATAGTAGCCTAATTATTTAGTTTTTTATATATCTTTCTCGAATAATTCCCGTAATATTAGCATAATTATTTAATTTTTTATATATATCTTTCTTGAATAATTCCCGTAATATAAACCTAGTTATTTATTTTTTTATATACCTTCCTTGAATAATTCCCGTAATATAACCCTAATTATTTAGTTTTAACTAACGGAATTTAAAAATTTTATACTTGGGGAATTATACGTTGTAAATTTTACCTATTTTTTTTTGTGTAAATAACATTTTCTTAACTCTCAGATTCATTGTTGGTTCCATTGAATACAATAACATATTTGGAGGACGATATAAATATTAACATTGGATGCAAAACTTACAAGGAAACACCAGTTGAATATTGCAGATTTGTAAGACCAGATGGAATTGGTAATTGTTTTGTAATATATATTCATCAATTTAATCATCTAAATACCTACAACACAAAAAAATAACAACAAAGGAATCGTTGTATGAATTTTGGAGGAAGTAAGGAATGGATGTATGACGAATTCATTCATAAATTTGCTGTCTACCAACAAGTAGTGATGAGAAAAGTCTTGCTGGTTTCGCAGTCTTGGTCTTGCGAGACTTGCTAGACCAAGACCAAGACCGCCCGTGTAGCTGCAAGACCAAGACCTCGAAAAACCATAGACTAAGGTCATGACGACATCTGTAAATGCAAAACCGGGGATACAATACCACCCCGGTCTAGGTCCTGGTATTGCATTTGCTCATCACTATCAAGAAGAATCCGCCTTTAGCTAAATATCGAAAATGAATGACGAATCATCTACCAAAATTTAAGCTTTTGAAAAATCCAGTAGGATTGCCAATACAATGAACATTAAATTTTTTAAATTGCTTCAACTTTACTTGCATACCTCTTAAATTGTTCACACTGCATTTTCTGGTACTCGATACGGGTAATATGTTCGTAAACATAAACATTATTGCCATACGATCAAGCCCTTTTTATCACAAAATATTTTTGCGGGAATCTTGTGACTGTTATTTTTATAAAAATGATTAACGAATTTTTTATCATCCACATTTCTATTAACTTGTTTATTGTATTTTTGTATTGTCATCACTGTGACTAAATTCTTCGTAATACTATAATACCTAAAAAACTTTGTCAGTCAATTTTTGCATACAAGAGTCTCCATTTTATTCATGCCTCCAAGAATTTAATAGCAGGTTGGTAGTTTGCCCACAACGCGCCTGTTCTCATAAAATATATTATGCGGTAGATAACAAAGTTATCGATTATTTTTATCAAGTATCGAATATTAACTCCTACTGTGTCACCGCCCAATTGGTTGGAAAACGCAAATAAACTGTATTTTTTAGTTTTATTCAGAACAGTAAGATTAGTCTTAAAATATTAAATAATGTATTATGTCGGGCATTTTGAACCTGGTTAATCTGTTTTATGTTGTGAGCTATGTATCTGCTATGTAGTTTATTGAAGTAGTGGTTATGCCGCCAAACTTCTTGAACATTTTCGACGTGGAGGGGCGCAGTTTTCACATATACCAACCAAGCAAAAATACACAAATTTGCCATCTGCATACCCACGTGACGGGCTCATGTTGTCTAAATATGTGATTATATGCCTACCTAATGTAGAGCGGGAACTATGTCCCATTTCATAATTATATTGTTTATATGTTTATTTTTTCAGGAATAAATCCACAAAATAATAAAAATTACCTTAACAACGGAATTGATTTGGACAAAGGTATTTGTTTATTAAAAATCAAAACTGTATCACCAAACGATAAAGGATTGTGGACATGTGCTGCGAAACCCACTGACATTGAAAAAGAATTTTCTGATAAATTTTTATTACAACCTTATGACATTATTTACGTATGTAAGTATCGACGTTTTTTTTTTTGTTTTGAATGATTATTTGAATTCGTTTCGACCATAATTCATAATTTTTTTAAAGTCATTGGATCTGGGAGGCAAGTCTCGTCAACCGGCGGAATCATAACCATCCAATGTAAACCCATATCATGGATATAATTATCTTATATAGTTCTATCGCATCTTAAGATATTATAGAAATCCATAAGATAATTATTTATTTATTTATTTATATAAAAGCCATTAATGAGCTTTTACATACACAATTACAAATTATTAAAACATATGTTCATTAACCACGAAGCACAATACATACATACATAATTATAAATAGGTACCTATATATAACTACAACAAAAAATATATAAATTTACAAGATATATAGTTAGTGAAGTACAATAAAAATAAAATTAAAGAAAAACACGCATCAGATTAAGCAAAAACAAAAAAAAACGAAAACAAAAAAGAAGCAGAACCCAGAATTTATACAATCTTTAAAATTCTCTCTTTATTTATTTATTTATTTATTTATTATATATAAGCCCTTAATAGGGCATTTACAAAAAAATACAGGATAAATGGAACAATGTAGGCATAACAAAATAACAATAAGTGTAAATACATCGATTATACAGGTACATAATAAAAAAACGTAAGTAGTTAAAGGAAGAACAATATAAAACAACAAAATACAACATAATAAAAGAAAATAGAGGTAAATGATAAAAAAAAACTAGACATAAAAGAAAAAAAATAAACAGTATTACATATTCAATTTAAACAACAAAAATAAACAAAGCAAAGTAAAAATCAAAAATTATAATATGCGTTAAGCATCCTTTTGAAACCATCTATAGTGTGTACATTAAATATATCAACAGCACTATATTGGTTTCCAAGGCGGTGCAATCTATGTATTGGTGAGTTAATGATAAAGTTATTTCGAAGATTCTCTATATGAAAAGGTGCATTTTGACGTGAAGCAAACCTTGTAGGTACTCTGAATTTTATCATTTCAACTAGGTCAGTTTTATCATCGAACAAAATACATGATATGGGTTAACATGGATGTTTTTGATTCCGCCGGTTGATCAGGGGGGCAAATCTGAAAAGAATTCATCATTATTATCATAAGCCGGACAGCCCTGGATGGGCCATGGCTGAATACAGCAATCTCTTCCATTCTTACTTTTCTGAAGCCTTGGTTTTCCAGCGTAGTAAAGATGATCATCTTTCATTTCTCTCTCGTGGTAAATAATTATTCGCCCATAGTCTGCAGTCTGTACGACAGATTGATGCCTTTGCAAATTGAAGTTGATGATTTTTTTCATGGATTGAACAAATTCATAAGGTACCCCCTTTCTAATGAAAAATTAATGAAATCTGACGACGTGGTAGAGACTTATCGTTGAACATACATAAAACTAGTTGCATGTAACACACGAGATCCAACTGTCGATGGCGATCGTATGTATAATTGAAGAATACGTACCAAACTATAAATACTTAAACACAAATTAATAAATGTTTTAAGATATTTTGTTTTCTATATAAAACATGTAGGTATGCATGTCAGGATAGGATAGTATGGAGGTCAGTCTGTTTTTACCCAGAGTATGATAACACCATTGTCCCTGTAGATATTATGTGGTGTATACCGCCATACAAATTGTGTGAAACGATGTTGAGGCTAAATTTAATTTTTATAAAAATTGTTAAAAAAACTTTTAGATGTCCTTCTGCAATGTTCATATTTTTTATAGAAAATTTAAATATCTAGTAGGAGTGTTTCAGCTTTTTTCGTTATTTAAAAAAAAAAAATAGGCAGTTAAACACATAAATATATCATTAAAAAATCTTTATAAAAAATATTTGAAAAACCTTTAATTTAAAAAAAAAGTCATTTGAGATTTTATATTTGTCTATATTTATACCAATTTTCAGCATTCTAGCTTTTATGGCTTTTGAGATATATGGAAAAACAAAGTAAAAATTCAAAAGTTAAAAGTTCATAACCCCTGAATGAAACAAAAATTCAAAATTCTAAGTATAAAAGTTTTGTGGGCCTATAACTATCTATATATTATGAAATTTTGGGCTCTGTTAATAAGCGGATCAAAAGTTATAAAGGTACACACACAGACACACTAAATGTTCTACTCCGAATTCTGAGTGAATCCATGTTTAGAACATATATATATGCTGCGAAGCCTCTAAGTTGGTGTTTTTTGAAAGTTGGAAAAACCGTGAAAAATATAGACCCTGCATACAAATCTCGCGTATCTTGACTTGATACTTTGTCGATATGTTAAGAGAAATAAATTCTCTTGAACAAAATGACAGCTGGAAAAATCATGTCGAATTTATAACCTAATCTTTCTTAAAGTTAGCTAAAATAAACTTTATTCTTACAAATCATAGCATTAATTTAATCGATGTTTTTATTGCAGATATCAAACATTGGTCATTGCTTTCATGGACCTTTTATGTACTGACCATATGTGGACTTGCTTTAATATTTGCATCGTTAGTATTTAGGACTCGCATCTGTTCAAATTTTTCCAGTCGAAGAAGATCCATCAGAGATTCATTCAGATTTGATGTATCTGAAAAACCACAAGTCTTCATATAACCTATACTCGTGTTAAATTAATTAAAATTTATATTATTTTTAGTTTTATAAGAATAATGTTATCTCTCATCTGAATTGACTTTTTATTTATATAAAATCACAACAAACAGTACATACCTACTTAGGTATAAATATCATTAATAATACAAATTTTAATTTATAAATCGTCGTTTTTCTATATGAAAATAACAAGGGAAAGCCCCCAAAGACTCTGCACTTCACGAATGTCAGAAAACAATTTATTCCACTCTGATGGCTGTAATCAATTGTTCTTCGTGTGGCCCGACTGGTAATCTGCTCTGGGCAGACCATAGAGCACCAGCCACTGAAGACCCCGATGTGGATATTAACAAGATCACTTCATCTAGTCTCCGAGATTCACGTCCCTCCACGCTGACCGTCACAATAAACTTTTCAAGGCAATCTAATTATCTCCTGGAAATGTGTCCAAATAATTGAAGAATACGTCTTCGGAACATTGATGACAGACGATCCTCACTTAGCAATTAGGAAGACGACGATGATGATGAATTATTATAAAAAATAATCGGAAATAGTCTTCGACTTTTTGACAGCCTTAGGAATTGATAAGATTATTCTTCAATTATTACAGATAGTTTAATATTGAAAACAATAAATAAAATTCCATATGAATACCTATCGAAAAATAGTAAATTTAATGTATATACGGGTATCAAGGTAATAATAATGACGAATATATAGTTGTGGTGACGTATTATCTATATTATTATAGTATATTTCTATTGTACATACTAAATGGTAATAAGTATAATAATATATAGTACATAGGTTTATTTAATCTCATGCCATTTATTGTGGAGTACAACTTGCAACAAAATATCTTTTAATCATTCACTGTGGTCGATTATGGATTATGCTCCTTTTTAAATGACGTTTAATAAATGTTGAAAAATATTTACATTCAGTATGTAGGTATCACAAGAGGAATTTAAAAAAAAATCGCCAGGATGATGTACAAAATTTCAACGGATACCTATGTAATATGAAGCGGCGATTATTAAAAATATCTTTGATTTCCAGGAAATTATAAAATATTAAATAGGTATTTATTGAATGAGTGCATGACAATAAACAGTCATGGTCATTTCTGAAAGTAAAGCATTTTAAAAACAATTCAAGCTTAATTTATTATTCTATTCATTAATGAATATGTAAAATATTAGTCTACAGTCCATATGGTTATGTAATAAAAAATTTAATTATTAAAAAAAAAATGGTAGTTAATAACAATGTAACATTTTATTAACATTTTCACAAAAAGACATAAATAAATAAAACATATTACATACATCGAAGATGGTAGATTTATTTTTTTAAGTCCTCATTATTCGTAGAAACAATGGTTGTTTTATAATCAGCTAAAGGTAACAATTAATCAATTCTTTCATTGAAAAGTAATATTTATTGATGAATTATTGCATTTTGTATCAATGAAGACAATTTCACAAGACATCCAATGAAGTTAGTCACATATACACATTGAAATGTTGTGTATTCTGGATCTCTTTGGATCAGTCTAGAAATATAATTATCAACATGAAGTTAGTAGCGTTATATTAGGAACTCAGTTGAGTCACGTCAAACATTTGTCAAAATTAGAGCAGGGTTCGAAAGTTTTTCAATATGTTTAGTTGGTTATCAAGAGAAAATCAAAAACCCGAAAGTATCGACAATGTCGTGGAGGGACTCAAAAAAATATACAGATCAAAATTGCTCCCGTTGGAGGCACATTATCAATTTCACGACTTCCATTCACCGCAATTGGAAGATCCGGACTTCGACGCAAAGCCAATGATTCTCCTTGTCGGACAATACTCCACGGGTAAGACAACGTTCATCAAATATCTTCTAGAGCGCGATTTTCCAGGAATACGAATAGGTCCCGAGCCTACGACGGATAGATTTATCGCGGTTATGTACGATGACAAAGAAGGTATCATACCAGGAAATGCCTTAGTTGTGGACCCTAAAAAGCAGTTTAGACCGTTGAGTAAGTTCGGCAACGCATTTTTAAACAGATTTCAGTGTTCGACGTTGAACTCACCGGTGCTGAATGGAATATCAATCATCGATACTCCAGGTATTCTATCAGGTGAGAAGCAGAGAGTGGACCGTGGTTACGATTTCACCGGTGTTCTGGAATGGTTCGCAGAAAGAGTAGACAGAATAATCTTATTATTTGACGCTCACAAGTTGGACATATCAGACGAGTTTAGAAGATCTATTGAAGCGTTGCGAGGACACGACGACAAAATTAGAATAGTTTTGAACAAATCCGACATGGTGGATCACCAGCAACTGATGAGAGTGTACGGAGCTCTCATGTGGTCCTTGGGAAAAGTTTTGCAGACTCCGGAAGTGGCGCGAGTGTACATCGGATCGTTCTGGGACCAGCCTTTCCGTTACGACGTGAACAGAAGATTATTCGAAGACGAAGAACACGACCTATTCAAGGACATGCAAAGCTTACCGAGAAACGCTGCTCTCCGTAAATTAAATGATCTGATCAAGCGCGCGAGACTTGCCAAAGTTCACGCATACATAATATCTGAATTGAGAAAGGATATGCCTTCGATGTTCGGTAAAGATAACAAGAAGAAGGAACTTATAAAGAATTTAGGACAAATCTACGATAAACTACAGAGGGAACATCAGATATCTCCTGGAGATTTTCCCGAAATAAAAAAAATGCAAGAATCTCTTTTACACCACGACTTTACAAAGTTCAACGCCCTTAAACCTCGTTTGTTGGAGGTTGTTGATAAGATGTTGGCTGATGACATTGCTCACTTGATGGACATGATTCCACAGGAAGAGAGACAGACCATCTCAGAACCAAATATCAAAGGTAAGATTCTTTTAAATTACTTATTTTGTGATTATTTGTATTTGTGTTAACCAAAGTAGGCATCATTTGTGCCAATATTCACTCAATACCCCCTATTCAGTAACTATTGTAACTAGAATAGGAACGTTCTAAAATTGTAGATTTTAGATTTACGGTCTTATTTCAACGTTATAAAATATAAACTTGGACGAAATGGAATAAGAACGTACCTATTTTGGCCAGAACGTTCTTAAAAAGTTACTGAATCAGACGTATTATGAATTATTATGAAAATTATGAGATTTTCATAATTTTCATAATTATTCAAATTATGTCTAATTCAGTTACTTTTTAAGAACGTTCCAGCCAATATAGGTACGTTCCTATTCCATTTAATTCAAATTTATATTTTATAACGCTGAAATAAGACCGTAAATCTTATAATTTTAGAACGTTCCTATTTTAGTTACAATAGTTACTGAATAGGGGGTATTGTGGAATTTAATGAGTTTTTTTTATTCTTATATATTTGAACTATAAATACTTTTAACTATCCCATATTTTTCACTTTATAAAAAAAAAATATGTACTTTAATTTTTAAATTTAATCTGCAATACTTGAAGGAATTTACATATAAATATTTACAAATACTGTTTGAGAACACTGTTAAATTGGTACAACAATTTTCCCAATTTATAAGGTATTTTGTTTCACTGTCAAATAGTATCGACTTAGCGAATAAAGATATTAAAGAAAACATAACTTTGGCAGTATTTATGTTTTAGCAATGATAAATTTCTTACTTAACTTTTGTTGAAAACAAAAAATTTTATTTCTGGAAGACTGGATAAAGACAGTAATGAAAGGTTTCAGAATGAATTTTCGGCAGTATAACACAGTTCGATTTTCAATGTTTGAAACAGCATCCAAAATACAGGTTACTCAAAACATCGCTTTACACGAGTATTATTTTCTCCTGTGTTTGCAACTTCTGTTATTGCAATTACGAAAAAGCTAATTATGCCATTAATGTGAAAAATAGCAACATTTTATTTCCGCGTTTCGTTCAACGGTGTTTTATCTTTCTCTCGTTTTCTTTGTTTGATTTTGCATTTTGATTACCCGGCATCATTTTACTTGAATTGAGCACAATTTGATTTTTTTGGACCCTCACTTATTTGTTTTTGTTTTAAATCATTGCTCTTTGGTCGAAAGATACCGAATAAGCAAAAGATACCGCAAACTTCAAAGTCACACAATACAAAACGTAGCCATGTTTGTACTGTGTGACTTTGTGTGACGTTGGTAATGAATAATTTTACAGATTTCTGTTTTACAAAAAACGATACAAAACGCATCGAAAAATAGAATATATTCTGTTTTTTTTTTCCCACCGCGGTGAAAACCTCGTCCTTGTAAAGTGTACTTAAGTTATGAAATGCATCAAAATAAATTAAAAGTTTGAACTGAGAAGTTGTTGAAGGAAAACTAGAAAGAGATTTTTGTGGTTTTCCTGCTTTGAAAAATATGATTTCTCAGCCTTTTTCTCCTCATCATATGCGATCTCCACAATCTCTGTGTTCCTCTCAATGCTGAAAAAAACGATTTGCTCATTTGTGATAGTCACAATATAATGTGTTTATTGTTATCCTCTTATTATTTACTAAACGCCATCAAGCACACCTCAAGTCTACTCATTCCGGACACTTCCACATGCGTTGTTCACTAAGAACAGTTAGATAGAATTTTGTCCTTAAACATTTTACAGCATCAAGTGATTAAGGCGTCGAAGAATGCATTAATGTTATTTTGAATCCATCAAGGTTGTATAATAATATAAGTTATGTATCTCAACTATTTGGAGGTCAACTATTAACTGTTTTTGTATGCAGTACAGACATCAAAGTATACCATTATTTATTGAAAGCCTCACTAGTTGAAATAGAAACTAAGTAAACATAGTTCTTTGATGTGTCAAGTTTTTGTTATCTTTTACTTGATCAGTAAGTGTAGTGTTTATAGTAAAGTTAACTGTATGTCGGAATATTATCACAACTGAAATAGTTGACTAGTAAAATATAATCAATACATACAAGTCATTAGTTATAATACTAAACGAGTTGTTGGTGATGTACCAAATAGTATGTGTTTTTAACACGAGTAGTATTATCAACTCTGAAAAAAGATAAAACAACTCATTTGATATAATGTCTATTCTATGTTGTTTCTAGAACAACTAACAGGTACTCTGTCAAATATTATTTTTAACACACAACCAATAACAATTTGCCACATATTTTAGACTTGTCTACTTGTTACTTGTCTCACAGATCCTGAGAATAAAAAATGATTCTCCACTGGGAATCGAACCCAGACCAAGAATCAGATATCTATCTGAGGCCGAAAAATGTTTCTCCACTGGGAATCGAACCCAGACCAAGAATCACATATCTATCTGAGGCCGAAAAATGTTTCTCCACTGGCCGAAAATTTTACAGCCTTTTAGTCTGAAAGTAGAATAAATAATGAAATCCATTAAAATGTTGACTGTCTTGGTATAGTAGTTTGACTCCTATGCTTGGTTCAATTAAAGTAGTCCCAGTAAAGGATTTTTTTTTTTAATTAAGGAAAAATGAAATTGTCTAGTACAGGGTGGAAGAATGTTTATCATTATGATAGGATAAGGAATGAATAGTAACTTGAAGTAGGAAATTTGGATTGAAATGAAAGTAAATTTGAGTTACCGAGACTAAAATAAAAAAATGAAATAGGACACAACAAGGAATGAGAATATAAGAAAAGAATGGGTATTAAAGTAGTTTGTATGCTTAGATACAATTTCAAATATATGAATAAATTGGAATGTTTAGGATAGAAGAGTGTGATACTTGCATGGTTCTCTTTCCTGAGACATGGCATGGAAGATATGAGTCTTTATATAGGTATATAATTCTTCTGTATGTGTGTATGTTACTGAACTCCTCCTAAACGGCTGAACCGATTTTGATGAAACTTTTTGTGTGTGTTTATGTGAGTCCCCAAATGGTTTAGATTCACAAAAATGATTTTTATACATTAATAATATAATAAAAATATCAATGGTTATAAATATTTTTCGGAATATGTATTTTGAATACTGGCAACATTGCTTTCGATATGTCATAATTTTATGTTGGTTATGCCATTAAAACGCGATATTTTTCACAACGCTGTCTGTGGCATTTAATAAGTGAAAAAATGTAACTGCGTACTATAAAATGAGACTATAAATGTATATTTTGTGTTTGAAAGATATATAGATACTCTAAAGGCATTTTTTCATTTTTTAAATGATAACTAATTTATGTTTCAAAAATCAAAATGGACCAAGATTATTCTTTGAAAAGTCAACGTTCATGCAGGAGAACGTCTGTCGGGTCCGCTAGTTTTATATAAAATATAAAGTGTTATTTAAGTTTTAGAAATACATATTGATTTTTCATTTTGAATGTTAACTTTATTATGTCAATGTAATCTGTAATTATTACGATATCAGAAATAGATATGATCCTGTACTAAAATATTATTTATGTATAAGTACTGTTATAGTAATTCTGGTCTTGAATTGTTTTATTTTTACCTGAACTATGCATGGTTGATTCACGTGTTTTATCGAGGTGCATTTGTGAACATTTGAAAAAAAATCAGATCACACATATTTTTATAAATGTACACACACAGTTTGAAGGAGGAAAAGATACTATCATAAATAAAAAATATAATGATGTATATCATATATGATAAAATATATGACTCACATTATTTGATAATTCAGGGATCAAGAACTTTTAGATTTAGCATAATACACTGTTTAACATAGTGGACATTTGAATTTTAATTCTAATGAAATGATTTATAATCTGTATGCTAATGAGACAGAAATTCAACAAAAGTCGCATGAAATTAGAGTTTTTAACACTGCGAAACATTGTAAATAACAGACAAGAATGTATGAAATGGTGTATGGATGTGAGTGAGACGATGAATTTGTCCAAAGACACAAGAGCATGGAGCTTAGTTCTCCCTGCCTATCCCAATAACAGGGACATGGCGTGATGGTATGTTTAAATTATTATTGTTATTTTTTAGTCTAGAGTAAATTTTTTGGACATATTGAACATATTGACAGACCACAATTATATTCAAAAGTGAAAGATATGAAAGTGAAAGGTAGAAATGAGTGGCATGATTATATGAATGTTATTTTGAATGAGGTTTAAATAATATAATATCATACATAAGAAGATAAAATGTTCAGTTCTTTCTGCATACCCTGTGAAAAACATTACAAATAAACGACCTCTGGGTATGTGATAAATAATTGTTCAAATTGCAATTTTTTTATTTAAGTAATTACATAAATGATATGTCATTTTTTCTTTTTTTATCAATTGAATTAATATTTATTATGATCAGTTTTGAATTTATAGTATAATTTTTTTGTTCAATATTGTATTGTAATCTGTCTTTTATGGCTACCCTACTTATGGATTCTTCAATTTGGTACGTATAATTTTATTCTATTAAGAGTTTGAGCTTGATTTGTACAAAAATTAATTATAATATTGGCAAAGGTTTACGACACCTTCCCTGGCAGATAAGATTAGGTAAGTAAGTACTCCATATTGTCCATGCTAATATGTGTAAGTATATGTCAGTTATTCACTCATAAGTGTAGAGTCAAGTGACATCTCAGGTTGTGTTCCATATTTTGAATATTGTACGTCATTTGTTTCATTTCAAATATGTTTAGTTGGATGTCAAAAACTAACTCGAAAGCGGAAAATATCCACAATGTCACTGACACTCTCAAGAAAATCTATCGATCCAAATTGCTGCCGTTGGAGAACTTCTACAGGTTTCACGACTATCACTCTCCCAAACTTGAAGATCCAGACTTTGACGCCAAACCGATGATTCTGCTCGTTGGACAGTATTCAACTGGCAAGACTACTTTTATAAAATATCTTCTTGAGAGAGACTTCCCCGGTATAAGGATCGGGCCTGAACCAACCACCGATAGATTCATTGCAGTGATGTACGATGATAAAGATGGAATAATCCCGGGAAATGCTTTGGTCGTCGATCCTTCTAAACAGTTTAAACCTCTAACCAAATTCGGTAACGCGTTCCTTAATAGATTTCAGTGTTCCATGTTGAATTCCCCAGTTTTAAAAGGGATATCCATAATAGATACACCTGGAATATTGTCTGGAGAGAAACAAAGACTGGATCGAGGCTACGACTTTACTGGAGTCTTGGAGTGGTTCGCTGAAAGAGTCGACAGAATAATTCTGCTCTTCGACGCCCACAAACTGGACATCTCCGACGAGTTCAGAAGATCCATCGAATCCCTGAGGGGTCACGAAGATAAAATTAGAATACTTTTAAATAAGTCCGACATGGTGGACCACCAACAGCTGATGAGAGTCTACGGAGCCCTCATGTGGTCCCTGGGTAAAGTGTTTCAAACTCCGGAAGTTGCTCGAGTCTACGTCGGCTCCTTCTGGGATGAACCCTATCGATTCGACATCAACAAGAAGCTGTTCGAAGACGAAGAACATGACTTGTTCAAAGACTTGCAGAGTCTTCCGAGAAACGCCATCATGCGTAAACTGAACGACCTTATAAAGAGAGCGAGATTGGCCAAAGTTCACGCTTATATTATTTCCGAATTGAGAAAGGACATGCCGTCCGTTTTTGGCAAAGACAACAAAAAGAAAGAGTTGATTAAAAATTTAGGTGCTATTTATGACAGAATTCAAAAGGATCATCAGATATCACCGGGAGATTTTCCAGATCTCAAAAAGATGCAGGAGAGTCTGATGAATCAGAACTTCAGCAAGTTTAATACGTTGAATATGAAATTGTTGGAAGCCGTCGACGAAATGTTAGGAAATCAAGTTGCCGCGCTGATGGAGAGGATTCCTCATGAAGAAAGCACAACCTCTAAGGAACCAAATGTCAAAGGTTTGTTTGAATTATTGCATAACATCACCTTATCTCGCAATGCCAGATTATCAATTAAAGGTAGGTTAAGTAGGTACATACATTTATATTATTTAATGTTAAATAAAGATTTGGAAATACTTGAAGATACCCATATATTATTTATATATGTATTAATGTACTCTGACCTTTGACAAAGACCTCTGAATGAATGTACCTACTCTTATTAGGTACACATATAATATTTAATTGTACAATTATTATTGTTTTATTATAGATACACTATTAAATGGGGATGATTAAAATGACAATATTATATTTATTAATAAACAATAAATATGTGTTATCATAATAATATGATTTATGTATTTCTATAATTCACAAAGTTAATTAAACTTTCAAGAGCACATTGTCAATACTCTAAGTACAAAGTATTTCTATTACAATCATATTTCATTTTAAAATAGCTTCGGTTGTATTCCATTAATAATATATTTTTCTCAATTTCTATGCATTTATTATTTGAATGAGATTTTTGAAGTTATATTTCATATTATGAGAAATATGAAAAATGGCAATGTCAGAATTGTAATAATAAGGCTATACTGGTGAATATAAAGATGTACATATTTTTCCACAGAAAAGTTTGTAAATTAAATAGGAACATTGGTGTTAGGTTGATATTTACTGTATCTCACAAAATGATTTGAATTTTTAAAACAATGTTTATTTATTCCAATTTCTTAAAATACACAATATATCTCAATTGTTTATTCAGACGATTCAACCATTTATCGTATCATAAATACTTGTCATTATTCTCAATTTTAACTTTCCCATCCTAGAGGCATTTTTTTCATTTTACTCCAATTTTTTTTTAATTTTTTCTATCAACCTCTTGATTTCGTCTTATACCTTCATTTCTCTTCCTAACATAAATTGTTTTACCGCACATTTATCTGAGAGACCTCGTTTTCTCTGTATTCACTCTCTTATGCCATGTCCATGTCACACTAGCATGCACCATAGCATTGTGGTAGGGTGGTCATTGTGTGCTGTGAATTTTGCTGGCCTTGAAATATTTAAGTCAACTATTATAGATTATCTAGTGCAGGGGTGGGCAGACTTCACTATCGGCGGTCTACAACATAAAAATTGGACGACAAGCGATCGACTCACAAGCAGAAAAAATAATTGGTACTTACCTACATACTACTTAGAGGTCGATGAATGGCACTGCGTGTTTTCTGCTAATATCTCGTAGGAAGGCACGTATTTACTAAGTGCCAAACGTAAACACGAAGACAGATGTTCGTCAGTAAGCCGATTGTGGTATTTTGACCCAAACAAAGCAGTTAATTGTTAGGCAATTTGCTTTAAGATTTGGGTATTTTTCTTGCGTTAAAAGAGACCAAAATGTGGTATCTGTTGCTCTGGCTTTTATGTGTATGTCTGAAATAATCTGCATTATCTCGTTTTCAAGAGAAGGCAAGTCTATGTCACAAGTATTCGATATTTCAGAAGCAATTATTTCAACATCCTCACAAAAAAATTGTAAGTATCCGCACGATCGACCCTAAAACCGCTCGCGATCGACCGGTCGATCGCGATCGACTGTTTGCCCATCCCTGATGTAGTGCATCATTCATTATTTGTTTTAAAGCGTTACCCTTCTTCCAATATTTTAGTTGACCTGTTGGTCTATAATACAAAAACTATGCCTCCTGAGAAATGACTCCAAGTATCCTTCCATCTCTTGGGTGATTTTCCGGGCAAACGGCGACCAGCAAGGATTTCTTTGCCGCTATATATAAAAGTCTATATATACTGTCCATTCTGTCTACGTGGTCCCTCTAATGTCTTCTTCTGGATCTACTTCACTGAACCATGTTCTCTATTTCACATGTTTTTTATTCTTTCAACATTGCGGACACAATCTTGGGGAGTTTTTCCAGTGACCTTAAAACCTTCATTACTTCACTGTACAAAGCCCCTTGGTTCATTCACTGTCTGCTCCCATTTCCACAGCCTACATTATGATCTATCACATGCATGTCATATATTCTGTCCTTACTGTCAATATGCATGCGTTTTTTTTCTAAACCATATTTTTCAGACATCCAGATCCGGCAGATGCTTTATTGACTTGTTCGTAGACTTCAGTGTATAGGTCATTATAGGTGCAGATCTCTACTCGTAAATATTTTAAACTCCACGGGCTTATCATCAACAGTTAGCTTACATCTTGAAGGTTGTTTGGATATAGTAATACTTTTTCTGATAAAGCCATGTTTAGCCTCTATGATACCACATGAAATTCGTTCAACATTCTTTGCAAGTCGTCCTCAGATTAAGCTATTATCGCCGCATCGTCTGCGTAACAAATAACATAAACAGTTTTGCCACCCATTTTACACCCTAGTCCCAAGCCAGCCACCTCTTCTGTTATTTCGTCCATTATAAGATTAAACAGAAATATGCTTAGACTGTCTCCCTACCTCCCTGTCTCCCATTGCGAGATTGTTGACAAGATATTATAGAACTCCATATGAAAATTATATCCATTATATGGGTAATCATGAGGGTTTTGATTTCACCGTTTGACGGGACTTGCCCCCCCAGATCTCGAACAGTATGTGTTATATAATATGTAATGCGTAATTCCTCTTTCCTGTAGTATTATTACTATATCTTTTAGCCCTGTCAAACACATTTGTTAAATCCACAAAACTTATATAAGCTAATTATGGCCCGGTATTATAGTCGGCCCTCAACTCATTGAGTTTGTTAAACTCAAGATTAATGTTAAGGGGAGATTGAATCCATTTCCGTATTACAGTGCAATATGACATGTCAGTTACTAAATCTTCAATTATAGACATATTTTACTTTTTCTGTGGTTATTATCTGTCAAATTTTAAATAACCTCAAATAATACCAACTGCAAAACGGGACGCTACGACTTGAAATACTATTATTTTATTATCCAACATGGTAAATTTAATTTTTTTCACCAAAATAATGCTTTTAAATGCCCATGTTCAATACGGCTGTCAGTTTGTTTTGTTGTGTGGCGCCACCGTCGATACAACTAACGCCTCTAGTGATAGAACACTGAATCTACACTCGTTGCCTAACGCCTCTAGTGAAAGAAACTGAAACTACACACGTTGCCTAGCAAATGAAAGTTGACTCACCGTTAAGTAATTAATCCGCCAGAAACGTTGAGTTAAATATTTGTCGTTTTAGTGACGTATTTGAGGGAAGATTAGGCCTAAACGGACACTGTAATGCGCTATATTTTTGTAAAACTTGAGTTTAGCTCTTAAACTGAGACTGTAATACCGGCCCTATGATAAATATGAACACATATATATTCCACAACGAATTTATTTGACTTCCGACGACCGTATAAGGCCATAATTAACTGGCCTTGTAAGCCTTGTTGTGGAATATATATGTGTTCATATTTATCATAATTATTGTGGAATTCTACAGTTTGGAAGCCGTGTCAATCGACAGCTTGAAAACTGCTTTAATCTGTCTCATAATGAATATTGCATCTTCAAATATCTTGTTATCATTTAAGTTGTCGACCATCTGACTGTAAATCGAATATTCTTTTTTAATTGGATATACGCAAACATTGGATTTTTTTCCCTTTCGGGAGTCAAATGATATTTTCTTTTTCATTTTCTTAAAAAAAAAAAATATCGAGAATATATAAGATTGTGTGTGTGTTTGTGAATATATAATATGTATAAAAAACGTTTAGGGGCCATATAAACCTAAACACCTCAATTTGCTATGGAGCTGTCTGTAATGTACCTATATTCAAAGCAACATTAAAATTTACACATATTTTACTTGTATAAACTACTAAACAAATGTGGGAGACAATATAAATTCATTTTAAAGAAAGTCTATTTGATAAAAAAGCAATTAATATATGTAAAAAAAATTGCAATGGTAAGTTATAAATATCCATTATCTTAGGAAATTAAACATTTTATTGTTATATTTTCTTAAAAATTGTATTAGAAACTTCGCGAACAGGTCATTGGGACCAGTTACTTATTTAAGGCTCTTGTATACCCTGGGTATACGGATGTACATAAAAATGCACAGTAATTTAACCAAATCCCTCAAATATGTTAAACAGTTTGTTTCTAGAAAAAATTGTATAAATCTTTTCAACATTTCTCTAGTGAATGTTTGTCACACAATTTTAAAATTCATCCTTAATTCACATAAATAAATTATTAAAAATATCCTTTTTTACAGCATTTTTTTTAAAATTACTCCATAACTCGTAGAGATATAAATCTTTTATGTGCTTAAAGAGTGAGAGTGAGAGTAAGAGCATAAAATCAAAGTGAATGACCGATAAAGTTTTTACATTTCAAGTAAGGTTTGTTCTTAAAATGCAAAAAATCAACAAATTTGGGGTTTCCGATAATTTAAATCACGTATAAACCTTTTTTAACGCAAGCCATAGTTACCCTTACTAACGCGTAACTTCATAGTGCATTGGGCGGTTTTAATATAGATGTTTTCAGTCACTAAGTTTAGCGTTATATGTCCTCTTAAGTGTGTGTATTGATGAAATTTGTTCATGTCATGTTCAGTTCTTAAGGGGCATTGACAATATATAAAATTGTAAGGTATACTTTCTTGTATGGAGTTGTCAATGTCTGTCTGTAAGTGTCTCTAATACAATAAAACAAAATCACTAGTCCGCTTGATCTGCAATGCATAGTAAATGCTTAAAACGTTCCAGATAAATCTCATTTTATTTTAGATACCATCAATTCTCATTCATTTAATTCTACATCAAAACGAGTGAATTATGTCAGATATTTAGTTGGTTCAATGTCGTTGGTAGTAAAGCTGACCTTGCCGCATCATTGAATCATGTAATTTTGCCATTATTTCATAGTTAGAGGTTTTCAATACACACACAAATAATGTCGCTACATTAAAAAATGAAGATTATCTCTTATTATTTGGACAGTTATTATTTAATTGAACTTCTCACGTAACGTCAATCCTACACTTTATAAATGTTTTTATCATGAAGTCAAATGAACTCTTTTGTTTAGGAAGAGTCCGGGTAAAGCATAACAGGAATAAGAAAACAATTTCAAAATTTTATTTCTCATACCTGTGTCGTTTCCATGTTGCTATGGTAAATTTAATAATCTCACTTGTACTATTTTAACTTGCAACTCTTTTTGTTTTGTGAAGACATCGTGTAAATCTATAAATCATCAGACAAGGTTAGGTTAGGTTTAGTTTATGATGTGAAACCAAAGTTTTTGAAACCCTATATCAAATTTTGTGAAACCCTGTACCAAAGTATTAATATTTTTGAGATCTTACATTGTTTTGATTTGAAGGAATTTCCTCGTAGCGAAAAACTTATTCATGAATAATTCAATACAATTTATTAATAATTACATTACTAAATTAAATTTATTGACTGATAATTGTTAATAGAACTCCATACTATTACTTAGTAAAAATAAAACTATTAGGTTATTTTCTTTAAATTTTTAATAAATATTAAAGATAAAAAAAAAAAGTTTTTAAATTAATTCCACTGTGAAATATCCACTGTAATTAACAGTGGAATTAATTTATAAATGTTTTTTTTAATATTTATTAAAAATTTTAAGAAATTTCAATGGAATAAATTCCATCAGGAACTATGTCCTATTCAGAATACAAAAATGTCTAAATCAACGGGTGACCGTGTAAAAAAGGATCTTATCCACACTGTATGACGTAACGAGTCTCGTATAGATTCAGTCAACTTTTTGACATTTTTCGTATACTAATATTCAGACGAATCAGAATAGGACATATTATTACAATATTTTACAATGATAAATTCATATTTTTGAAGAATTCAACTTCAAAAAGAAAATTCTTCGTGTTTTTGAGTGAAACACATTTCGCAGTAAATCCAAACTAAATATATAAATCTTAACATAGACATATTTATATAGATATAGAAAGACTTACAAAAAATTAACAAGTATATTTGGTATGTTGAGGGATACATAATATGTGTGTGTGTGTGTGTGTGTGTGTGTGTGTGTGTGTGTGTGTGTGTGTGTGTGTGTGTGATATGGGCCTGTGTGTTTGATGAATGCTTTATAATCCAATATTGATTCATTTAGAAATGCATTGTGATATGTCAGTGATAATCACATTGTACGCTGCTCTCCTACTGCTCGTTATAGGTATACCTACACATGTCCCATTCAATACTATCCTACATCACATCACATATCATGACCTCTGCCTATTCTGAACTTCCACATGCTAATAACATTTTGATTGTTATTGTTCGTCTAAAGTACTTACATACATTTGTCAAACTTTGCCATATCATCAATTTTATCTGTGTATTTTTACTCTACACTAATATGTAATAGTGGTGGGTTAACATTTTGAAATTTAAAGCTTAGTTATTTAATTTTTTATATTCATTAACAAAAAATGTAAAAAAATTAATGAAAGTGAATTGATACAAATATATTAATCGAACAGAAATGGAATGAAAGTACGGGGTCTGTATGAGTAAATTTTCTTTCATATGATGATGTTTTTATGTTTACAATGAAATTTTGTGTCAGTGAGAATTTAGTTTGCTTTGTGGAGTGACCTGTAATGAGAAGTATAGCGTTGGTCACAATCCTCTTGTTGATTTTCTCACAAATATTTTAATTTTTTTATTAATAGACAATTTAGGGTTGAAAAAAATAAATAGGAACTACAAAAACAGGAACATTTATATTTTATCAGACAGCCAGGCAGCCCTTAAGGCGCTAGAATCATACCAGAGGGGCAAGTCTGGTTCAATCGGCGAAATCAAAACCACCGTGATTACCCATATCATGGATATAATTATTATATGGAGTTCTACAATATCTTTAGATATCATAGAACTCCATACTATAATTACATCCATGATATATTATGGGTAATCACTGGGGTTTTGATTTCGCCGGTCGAACCAGAATTGCCCCCCCAGGTTACATCAAATCTGGTATGGGACTGTCTAAAGTACCTTGAAAGACTAGGTGAATACAACAAAATACATCTTGTATGGGTACCTGGGCATAAAGGTATAAAGGGAAACGAGAGAGCAGATAAGCTAACCAAAAAGGGATCAGGGCAACCTTTCATAGGACCTGAACCAGCAGTTGGCCTATCTGCATCTACAGTTAAAAAATCGATTAAAGACTGGATAACAGTTCAACACAGAGAATTCTGTGAAGGGCCCTCTAAAAAAAGGACAAGGAAGCTGCTAAATCTCAGCAGAGAACAGTTGAGAACAATGACTGGTTTATTCACTGGTCACTATCATCTGAAAAGACATAATTACATAATGGGGATCGCTGATGAACCAAACTGTAGAAAGTGTGAACAAGAGGAAGTAACAGCTTCACATGTGATCTGTGAGTGTCCAACTCTAATGGAATCCAGACATACACACCTGGGAGCCTTTATACTAAGACAAAAGGACGTGGGAGGCATCTCAATCTGCAAAATATAGGACTTTATTCAAGAAACCGAACTGTTATTGAAATGACAACCTTAAAGGGAGGTGCACAATAGATCAAACATGGTCGCAGTGCGGGGCGGGGGCGTAGGGTCCCACTTCTATCTAATAATAATAGGGTTGAAATAGAAAAATTCTGTTCATAATAATTATGCTACAAAAATATCTAAAAATAAATAATTATTTCAACACTACTAATTTCTCTGTGTTTCTGTTCTGTGAGTGCTCTCCTGAAACTAGTAGTGTTAGAAAGAAAAACTCATCAAACAAAGTTCTTGTACTGCAATTATTAATCGTGGGCTACCACAAAGTTATCATCAATCTTGAGCAATTATGTTTTTTGAATTGCCATAGATAGAAGTGTAGTGCGTAGTCCACTGTTATGTATGTAAATTTGTTTTCAAGTCTCCTCTATTCCACACCCTTCCAACACCCAGTCAAAGAAGAGTTAGATGAAGGAGCGAGGAGTCATCAACTCAGTACTCGGATATTCAGTTATGACAAATGATATTTGTTCAATTTATACAATTTTGCATTTGTTACTTATGTAAAAATTGCACTTGGCTGTATGAAAAGTTTATATTACTCATTCTTTTAAAGTATTTGATCACTCAATTATAATCAGTTAGAGATAACGATGATTATTCAACATTATCTATAACAAGAACTATTTTACCTCAATATTACATATATTTATCTTAATCAATTATTATCATTTTCGATATAACCAATTGAATTTTATTTTATCTTTTAATACCTATGTAACATATATCTACACCGACAGGTATCTTTTTGATCTATAATATTTTGTTAACTGTTGTTGCCAAGGTTAAGTAAACGATTCTTTCATGTCGATTTTTTTTTAACTTTATTCGTAAATTAATAAATAAAGACAAATGGGGTAAATTTTTTTCTCTAAATTATGTGAAGCACTTCTTGTTGAGATTATCATTTATATTTAGATATATTAAATAAAATCCTTTCAAATCTGAATCAATTTTTTAAGTCAATTATTACTCAAATTAACAGTGGTCATATCATTCTCAGTCTTATATTCATCACAACTATACTAACTCAATAATGTTGAAAATTAATGTCCCATTATATATTTGCATGTATGTACATATTTTACTGATTGTTACTTCAGCAGTTCTCAACATCAATCAAACATTAACATATAATTTGTATTCAAATACAAGAATATAGTGCAAAAATAGTGTTTTTTATTACTAGTTGCATGTAACACATGAGAACCAAATGTCATGGCGAAAGTGTGTATAATTGAAGTACGTGCCAAACTATAAACACTTAAACACAAAAGATATTTTGTTTTCTATATAAAGCATGTAGGTATGTATATCAGGATAGGATTGTATGGAGGTCAGTCTTTTATTCCTACCCAGAATATGAAAACAACATGATGGTATGTATGTATGTTTGGAGATTAAGTATCAAACTATTGAGTCAGTCCCCGTAGATATTGTGTAGTGTACACTGCCTTACAAATTGTATGAAACGATGCTCTCACTAAATTATTTTTTTATAAAAATTGTTATGAAAAGTTTGAGATGTACCTACATCTACAATGTTCATATTTTTTAATAGAAAATTAAATTATGTAGTTGGGGTGTTTCGGCTTTTATCGATATTCTTAAAAACTTTGGAAATATAAGCAGTTAAACATGTAAATTTATCAAAAAAAAAATTCTTAATAAAAAATGTTTGAGAAATTTTGGATTTTTTAACACACAGACACACTAAATGTTCTACTCCGAATTCTGAGTAAATCCATATCTATATAGAACATATATGCTGCGAAGCCTCTATGTTGGTGTTTTTTGACTTCAATGTTGGAAAAACCGTGAAAAAATTTCGCATATCTTGGTTTAATGACAAAATAAATTCTCTTGAACAAATGGACAGTTTGATTGTTTATTCAGGAAAACAGAAATGTGTTTATAGTAGAACCAACATAAAATTGCATGTAGGTATTTTATTTGATTATATTGGTTACTGAAGGTTATCTAAATCTTATCATAAGTTATTGATTTACAAAAGATATTGATATTTATTTGGTTAAATTACACAATGTTAAGTCCTAATTAAAAATTATAGATTTATCAGTAAAATTACTAATGAAATTATAAAAAAATGCTATTTTAAATATTTATTTATTTATGAACACTTCTTTGCACCTTGGCAAGTATTGATTTTACTACCATTATTAAAGTCAATTTTTCCCAACTTATCGGTCTTTTTTTACTCAGAAAAGTAATAATTAATCCAACTGTCAATTTGATCAAGAGAATTTATTTCTCTTAACAGATCGACAAAGTTTCTAGCCAAGATCCTCAAAATTTGTTTGGCCAGATCTTCATTTTTCATGGTTTTTCCAACATTGAAATAAAAAAAACACCAATTTAGAGCTTCGCAGCATATATGTTATAATAATAATAATAAACACTTACTTGCACCCTGCGCAAGTGGCGAGTTTATTGCCTTATGGCAATTTATTCCAACTAACCAGTGTTTCCAGCCCAGAGAAGCAAGAACTGCGTGAGAAATAAATTAAAATAAATTTCTTCTCTGCTGGGAATCGAACCCAGGACGTCCGCACAGAAGCCAAACGGCTTACCAACTCTGCCACGCTCTGGCACAGATTGTCCCAGGGTTTCTCAAACTATATTTTTTAATAAAAACTTTTTATTAGAAATTTTTGTGTTTAACTGCATATATTTCCAAATTTATTTGAAATATCGAAAAACGCCGAAACACCCCAACTAGATCATTTAATTTTCTAAAAAAATTTTGTAGGTGCACTTTTCAATTTTTTTTAACATTTTTTGTAAAAATTGAATTTCGTGATGACATCTTTTCATACAATTTGTATGGCTGTATACATAATATGTACATAATATCCACGGGGGATTTTCAATAGTTATATAAGTACTTAATCTCCATACATACCATATCATCAAGCTGTTTACATATTTGGGATGGGAAAAATGAACTGTCCTCCACACTCTCTCTATTTTGACATACCTACCTACATGTTTTGTATAGAAAACAAAATATCTTAAAATATTGAATAATTTATTTACTATCACCAACGACAATTGGATCTCACGCGCTACATGCAACTAGTAAATAACAAATAAAATATTTAGATGGGTCGATGGCAGAGCGGTTAGCGCGCTGGGTTAGTAATCCAGTGGTCGCGAGTTCGAATCCTGTCTCAACCGATTTCGTTCACCTATAGCACAAGCATTTATGCAGGATGGGTAAATTATACAATATAAAACTCAATTTCTTATTGCATTTGTTTTTCCAACATCTTGGTAAAAAATTGTACATCATTTGATACATCGTACACCTTGCCCTGGTTATTCTTCTGAGGATGTATTTAAGTCTAAAACTTACTGAATTGTGTGCAATTTTCCCTCCAGCCATTAATTGCTATACAGTACAACAAATATTAATTAGTTGGTAATTATTTATTTATTCGATAGAACTCCACTTTACATTTAAATAAAAACAATGTTTTTGATTGTACAATATATTTAAATTTTGTTACAATGAATAATGTTTGAATATCTCATATGACATGCATGTTTGACCCACTGTGTGATTTATTATTTTATCAAAACGATTGACTTAATGTAAATTATTGTGGATCAGTTGTATGTCTCTGTCCTAGATGTTTGTTTGTGCGTGAAATTAGAGGTATTACACTCAATTTACACATTCTCTTAGACCGACATTACTCTTACCTGTCGTAAGTTGTTGCTATCAACACACTGTCTTACGCTGGCATACATTGACATCTTTATAGCAAGTGACTAACTTTACATACCATACAATATAGAGATTTTTTTTATTCTTCGCTTATTAAACCAACTATAAGGTACCTACATTGGTCAAAATACCAAATATTTATAATTAAAGCTAAATTTATGAATAAAGATATATTTTAGCAATATGTAACATTGATTCATTGTGGTGCAAGGAAGGTTTACCAAACTGGAAAATGACCTCAGAGACTTGACATTATAAAGAGCGTCTGAATGTGTTGAGCCCAATGATATTTAAAAATAATAGATATTTTACTTGTCTTTAAATCCCGTAGCTAAAAGTTATGGCACATACCTCACTCAATTCTTACCGAACTTTAGTTACACACAAGATTTTGTAGTCTTCGGACATATTGTCATAATAAAAATACCATCTTGTATGATGAAACCATGTAAAAGTCACACTAGAACTGTGAAGGAATGACCAGATATATCATTTCATGCTGCATATTTATTCGATAACTAATATATTTATATAGATTTTTTGATAGTTATTTTTATTTTGAGTAAATGAGAGAGAGAGAGAGAGAGAGAGAGTAGTCAAGTCATATTCGCTTGTACATAGGTATGCAGAGGGATTCTGTTGTTGTATTCATTTTTGCACACAGCTATAACTTCTTATTATTATGTAAGTGATTGCACTGGAGTAAAAGAGAAAATATGTATGCAGTGTGTGTCTCTTCCTCACTTAATTTATTCTGTCCTGTGTGCCCTTTCTTGGTGATATTGTAATAATTCATTAAACTGTACCATTTTTTGTAGAGCGTTTTGTTCTCATATAACGTCTCAGGCCCCAGGCAGGCCCCACTATTATGGATCGGAGAAAAATAGGGGACCTCATAGAAACATTTAAAATACTAAATAAACACTATGACTGCCCTGAACTGCCTGTTTAATAACACTTAATTATGTTAATAAATTATGTAATTCTTATATTAACATGTTGTACTGTGTACAAAGCATCTTGGAATGTGGCATTTTTTTATTTAAGATTTAATGTATTTGTTAGTCTTCATGGCTCTGTTAGTTAAACATCGTCTTTAGGTCCCAAGATCGATTCTTGATGTAGTCATTGTTTTTCTTAACCTCTCTCAAAATGCAATTTGTTATTGGGTGGGTTATTTTAATGTTCAATGCAGTTCCTGTTACTTTGTTTACAGTTTATGATTATATCATATTAAATACATAATTACACATATTTGGTGTAGCGAGGATTTGCTGGTGCAATTTTTTTATTAATTAATTTGATATTGTTATGATATGTTTGAGATTTTATGCACTGCAGTTTGATAATTGTGGACACCTCGTATATAAGCCAAAATAAAATAATGCACTTACCTTGAATAGGCTGACAGATTCTTTGGCAGAGAGCACTCTTCTCCTTCAGTGTTAGCGGGTGTTTGATGATGACGAATCCATTGTAATTGTAGAATTATACGGTGAAGATAGCGGTCAGAAATAAGGGTTTATTTAATTGGCGACGGTCACAATGATGCAGAAAAAATATGAGATGCCCATATTCCGAATGACAAGTGGGAAGTCTTTTGTTTTAGTGTTGCCAACTCACAGGCGCGAATATGTAAATACATAGTAGGTAGGTACAGTAGCGGATTGTTTTTGAAAGCGGTGAGAAGCACGGATGATGTTGATGAATCCCACAAGAAGTCTCTTGATCGCCAATGGCCATTGGTTTAGCGCACTACTTCTTCTGGCGATACACAATGGCACCACAATCCATCAAATGCAGTTCATTTTGATAATTTTTATTATATATCCAATTAAAGGGCGCAAACACAATTAAATAACAATATTACTATAAAAAAGTCAAACACAAATTTAATATGTATAAACACACATTATAAGATACAAGAAATAAAAAATAGTGAAATAAATATTTAAAAAATGTAGTACAAACTAGAAACAATTGGGCAACGTCATGAATCAGAAGCAAAATTAATCTATAATAGATAATATATAAATTTAAATATGAACTTTGCTCATGTTGTATTCACTTCTAAAGGGACATTGATAATATATAAAATTGTAAGCTATACTTTCTTGTATGTCTATAAGAGTGAGTGCCTAATACAATAAATTAAATGAATTATTAAAATCTATCTGAAATTTACCTGCTAAGCAATAATAAATTAAAATTATTAATTTTCTATTTTTCTTTATCTTCAGGTGGTGCCTTCGAAGGCGTAGAAGATCAAATATCACCATTTGGATACAAAAGAGGGGAGGGAGTGGACGCAGGTCACGGAGATCCAGAATGGATTGTTAACAGAGACAAACCTAAATACGACGACATGTTCACAGCTTTGGGGCCCGTCGATGGAAAAATTACCGGAGCCGGTAAGTTCTGTCATCAATATTTTTTTTGCAGGTGGCAGTTTTTAAAGAAGAAGATTGATCATTTATGATACCGTAAATGGGGCTGTCCTTTCTTTCTATATAATCCAACTTGAACCAGCCTGAATGGCTAATAAATGTCAGCAGACTATATGTCCTAATGGATATAGAAGAAACTTCCCAAAGAGTTTCACCAATTTCTAGAAAGAGCAGAGCAGTGACAGAGGAAGTGTCTTAAAATTATATTTATTCTGTCGCAATATTTTAAATCTCTGTTATTTCAAACTCTCTCCTTATCTATTATTTCATTAGATAACTCTAATTTGTAAAGATAAATCAGAATTGTAGTTTAATCAATAAAATTATAATATACAGTACAATCTCACCAATAAATTTATAATGTACAGTACAATCTCACCAATCCGGCTCTTCGCTAAACCGGCGCATGCTGTAATCCTGCACTATGGATTATTATGTAATCCTGAATTATGCATATATTTTAATACATAATTATGTACTAATATTTATATATAAATATTTATGATTTTTTTACTCAGTATACCTACATTCCAGTACTCCAAGTTTTCCGCTAATCTGGCAATCTTATGTCTTCATTAGTGTCAGAGATTGTACTATATAATGCTAAGGGAATATAAATAGTTCAAATTTATATTTATAAAATATTTACTTGTATTATTTACAGGAACTATCACCTGGTTCATAATTGCTTATATTGTCACTAAAAATTAAAACTGCTAGCCCTAAAACAGGATTTCCTAGTTGGCAGCAGTAATCTAATTGTTGTCATAAAAAATAAATAATAATTTTAGCTTTCTAGTTAATAGTTGCTATACATATTATGCATATAAGGGATATTCCAATGATAGTATTTTCAGCATCATAAGTTTTTTGATAAACTTGACTTCTATCTTCTCTTAAAATTTCCTAGGCTATCTCCTTAACAAAATTCAGCATGTGGTTTTATTTGTTGTGTCGGTGATTTTCAGCTGCGAAATCCGAAATGGTGAAGTCCAAACTGCCTCAGTCTGTCCTTAGCAAAATATGGAAGTTGTCCGACATCGACAAGGACGGACTGCTCGACTCTGATGAATTTGCTCTCGCTATGCACCTCATCAGTGTCAAAATTGACGGACACGATCTTCCCACGGAACTGCCCAGTCATCTTGTGCCGCCGTCGAAAAAACAATAAACCGGAATGTCATAGACAAGGGATGAAAATAATTTATATCTTTTTATACGATTGGTATTGTTCGTTGACGAGAAGCGTACTGAATTTTGTAGAAATAAATATTTAAAAGATAAATTGATAAAAAATTATATACTTACATATTGATATGACGGGAAAAAATTGAGTTTTGTTGTCATGACATTTGTCCTGCGGCCTTACTATCGACACTTGATTCCAATATCTAATTTTGAATTTACCAACCTACATATTGGAGAATGAGGCCGTAGTTAGTTTGGTTCCAAGCGTAATAGTAATTAGAATGTACGCTTATAATAAAGAAAAACAACAGGTAGGTTTGTTCTAAGCCTAGATTGATATTAGGATTGGAATCAAGTGCCAAGGGTATTACTGAGGATGAAAATTGCATTTCGTTTATTTCTTTGAGCATTTAAATTGTACCCCACATTTTTTTTTATTTACACATTGTTAAGTTTCAAATATTTAAATATAATATTTAAATATGTTTTTTACTGCCAATATACCTTTATTTTTTTATTGTTCTTTTGCACTGTGTTAAGCTACAACCACCAACCACCGTTGTAACCGCATTAATTTTGATATCACAATATTTCTGAATATTATTTTGTATGCATCAAAAATAATTATTTATTGATTTGAATATTATATTATACTGCTGTCCTAAGCGAAAGCCTGCATATTTAATAGCAGTGTCTTCTATAAAATTGCAGAATTGAATATAATGTTTCTAAATACATGAAATTTGTTTTATAGACAATATTCCTTATTTTGTTCTGTTTGTATGTATTTTACTTTTCTTGCTTAGGATGGCAAACTAGTGGTCACATTTTTTTAATGCTTATATTATTAAAAATACATGTACAAATCTACGAAAGAGTAATTTGATGATATAATAGGCCCAATTCAGATTCGACTAAAAATTTTATACGGAATTTTAGTATATGAGAAATGTCAAAAAGTTGACCAAATTTATACGGGATTAAATTGGTATTCAGATTCTCTAATTTTATCTCATGACGTCACACCGCGCGGATAAAATCCTTTTATCCACGGTTTCCCGTTGATTTGGACGTTTTCGTATTCCGATTCGCATCTTAGACGTTCGATCTTTTAAAATATGACTTAAATTTATGCGGGTCGTTTGACATCCGTCTACAATTTTGTACGCTGGATAAGGGCTCCATTATTTGTTTGTTTTTACTTTATTCAATTATTATTAATAATTATTTGGTGAAATCGTTTAAAGTGGAGTATTTTTTTTACTCACGTCTAAGGAAAAATAAACGTGATAACTTTTTAACTGTACAAATTTATGACAAACAATAATCATCACGTATTTATAGGTACAGGTTACTTGACTTTCGGTGATATTTTTAGAGACCACACAAATAATGGAATTTTATTATTTTTGCCTAGATAATGGATAAAGAAGGTAAAGTTGTAAATTTTATTGGTTTTTGTAGCTTTTAACTAATGATGTGACACGAATTTTATTAAAAGTAATTGTTAGAGATTCCACTTGTCAAAAAACGTACTTACAAATTATATATCTATCATAATAATGAAAATCTACCAAGAATGGTCATTCTTCATCAATTTTAATATGAAGTATTCTTACAAGTAGCTAAATTTATATTCAATGTTCTACTAAAGTTTGAAGCTTCAGTCAAAATCTCACATACAAGTTGTCTGTCATTTGAGGTTAGGTTATTATATAAACCATTATGTTCATTTTAAAACTTAGGTAACTCTGGATTAAATAATTATTACCATGGGTAATAACGCCCCAGATGAACCGACAGGATACTAAAAACAGGAATTCTTAGTTAGAATAATAATTTGTATACTATAAATAATAAATTTTGTTCATTGCAGATTTAGACATTATTGAAATAGATATTGGCAATAGCGACAGACTTACTTATGATGATACTTACATTTTTTTACCACGTTGCAAGAACTAGAAGTAATTTAATAAGAAGACACATCACTAAAAAAAATCATAAATATATTTACTTATATTAAATTTGTCACATTTCGAAGTATTTATAAAATAAATAATCGTAATATAAATACATGTGTATTAAATTTGTTGTATCTAATTTTTAGAACCTTTTAAGCAGTAGACAGAATGACAAGGAAAAATAAAACAAATATGTAAATTGTTATAAAAATAATATATATTTATTTATATATATATATATTTTTTCATATCATTGATTCTGTATATTATAAAAAAATATAGTTTTTTATAATGGTTTTTTGGCAAGGCAGATTCTCTTTTTCACATAACTAATGTATCTATTTAAAACATTTTATTTTACAGATCCATAGGTAGGTATAATAAAATCTGAATAGGTAGCTGTTTACATTCAAATAATAATTATATGCAAAAAGTTTATTATACTATATCAAAACACCAAAAAAATACAGTAATTAGTGAAAAAAATAATTCAGTCCCTTGATAGAGAAACATCATTAAACTCTTGATTGATAGAGATCGCCATATCTGAATTTCTCTGGTATTCTGGATCCACAATCTTTCAACTCTAGTGTCACTAGAATTCCCTGTAAAACAAAAAATTACATTGTATTACATGAATTATTAAATGGTCTTAATCATTTTAATAAAAGAAGCCGTCAGTCTAACATAATAAACACGAGTTTGAGTAATGACTGTCATATGAGTAGAAAATGAAAAATAATTTGAATTCAAATGAAAGATGTTTGGAATGTTACTTGTTATTACCCTGATGTACCTATGTAATAACAAGTGATGCGTCATAAATACGGCTCTCTTTTCTTCCAGTTATCACTAGATATGCTCGACATATTTAACCTATAAAATTTCAAGGCAAAACTTTATATTGACATATCTAACTTACCTTCATAAATTTACTATCTTTCCATTTCTCATTACACTATTCGTTGATACGAAGTCAATCATCAACTCCATCTGCTTCTTTGTACTCTTAATTTTGGATTTATCCTTAGGTATCCATAGCAAATAGCGCCGTACAAATTAGAAATGTTTCGGTTTTGGAGGTAAACGTTGTTTTAACCATAGAATACACTAACTAGTTTTGACAATAAAATCTCTTTTCTATGGTTTTGACGTTTTTAGGCTGTTGAATATTGCTAGAGAAATAAATTTTCGAATGTCTTGAATATATTATTTTTTGTGTCGCGGCAACACCGAAAATGTTTTTATTCACGGTGACTAAAATTTTTCGGGCGAATTCATTTTAGTCGGCCATTGTTTAAGACGAAATCAGAATACGGGTTTACGACGCTTGCGACTAAAATTTTATTCGGGACGTATAAAAACTAATTTTAGTCGGCAAATCTGAATCGGACCTAGTATGTGTACAAATTAACAAAAGAGTAATTTGATGGTTTTAAAATTAATATTTCATTTCGCAATACTGAGTCGTACTATTTTTTCACTGTTCTTAAATATTTTAAAATAATATATACATATTGCATGTATCATTTGACATTTGGTGCTTATGAATACATTATATATAAATATATATTGCTTAGGTCATTTAATAGAGTTTAGTTAATTATAATCTTAAATATCTTTAATTATCATAATAAAAAAAACAATATTTTTCAATGTATAGTTTCTTCATATTATATTATAATATTGTTATAATGCGCATTATTCCTACATGTTATTAAGGTATTTTATTTGCATATTACAAATGTAATATTTTATTACCTATGTAAAATAATGTATTTAATTAGGAAAATTAAGACATTGTTTCTACTTTGTGTGTATGGGCAAGACAACAGATTTAAGTAAAATATTATTTATATAATATATATATATATATATATATATATATATATATATATATATATATATATATATATATATATATATATATATATATATATATATATATATATATATATATATATATATATATATATATATATATATATATATATATATATATATATTAAATATACAAAGCATTAAATGTTTGTATGCATATTACGAAATTTTGTTGAATGTTGAGGTCTTGCATTCTATAAATACACTTGAATGTTATCATAGTACTGGATTTGCTACCATATTTATTTATCAATATAATATAGAAATTATTGTTTACGATTGTATTCTGCAACAGCTCACATGTTTTGAAAGGATGGAAGACGCATGAATGCAGTTGAAATGAAATAAAAAGATGATGATCAGAAATGGGGACTTAGAAAAGAATGTAACATTAACAAATATTTGTTTGAATTAATACAATAAAAGTAGGTACATAATATCAATACACAGAAGTGGTAAGTACAATTTTTGGTCAAATCGAGATAAGTAAACACATAAATGGTTTTATTTTTCATAGTTTACTGTGTACAATTATGATATTGTGTATATATGATATATGATAATGACAATACCTATGTGGTAAATACTAACTACTTCTGTGCATAATATCATCGATATGTTGAGATTTTTGATCAAATAAAAATAGTGAATGAAGATTGATTGATGAAGGAAATGGAATTAGAGGCATAGAATGTTATCGAGTGTTTGTCAAAATAGAAAGAAGTTCAGTCTCTGCCTTCTGCATAAGGGACATTGCATGATTGTAGGTATATTATTAAAATGAATCACTGTATTTGCATTCTACAATATATTTTATACTTACATATGTCGATAGCTATTTCGCCTTACTAGGGCATTATCAAAACTATATCGACTTTGTTTCTGTATATATTGTAGTATATATTGGTGGTGCTTACATGATTTTTGATTGGTCAGTTTCTGTGTACTGAATATCTGAACAATGGTGGTAGGTGGAGACTATAGTTAAGCTTGCAATTGACTGACCAATCCCTAAGTGTGTTAGCACCTTTTACCAATATATACCAGGACAGAAACAAAGTCGATATATGTAATCTTGATAATGCCCTAGTAAGGCGAAATAGCTATCGACATAAGTATAAAATATATTGTAGAATCCAAACACAGTGTTTCATTTTAATAATATTCAGAATGGAATTATACCAAATAAATAATAACAAACTTAATATTATGTGTATATATGAAATGTAACGTTCAATTAACAATAATTGTCTTTGAATACATGTAACAGTCACAGAATAGATTTCAATAATTTAACAGAGCTTATCCAGTAAACGAATGTTTGTATTTCAATAGATAAAATATATTTTTAAATAAATTAATAATCTGTGTATTCTGCTTCATACATTTAATTTATTATTTTTGCATTTAAATATTAAGTTTAAATTTATTTTGCAAATAAATAAATCACACGTATGAACAGTGTGTTGTGTCGCTTACATTAAATAATGTATTTTCTTGAGCTATGTTATTTTTTTATTCTTGGTTAGATAATGTCAGTAAGTACTTAAATAAATCAAAAAGTTCATTAACCATTGTTTTCCCTACTTAAGATAAATATGATTATTGTGAACTGAAATTGTACGATAGTTTGTATTGTGGATATATCCGTTTATAGTTTTAAATCAACTGCAAATTACCAACATCCCATACAACCGAATGTAGGTGAATTCAACAATAGATCAGGGTCACTCTCATTATATTTGCATCCTTACACACGCGTCACTTTGACTTTATATTTATGTGTGGGTTATGCTCCTTCAAAATACGCTAACCATATTTTAATACAATTTTTATTTTTATGAGTACCTGTTTTCAAAAAATATGACTCTTTCTTGATTAATTAGGTTAACTTTCACAAGTCGGAAATGTTTTCTCTTTCCATCATCAAGTCAAGTCAATATTTTACTTTAACTAAGTACAAAAGTGTACACATCATGTTGAAAATGAATACAATTTCATTATAAAAACAATAAACATTACAGAAAATAAGATACATTCAGTGTATCTCAAATCTTTCCATAAACAGGATTTGACATATTGATTTTAGATTTTTACTGTGCTCCAAATCAAATTATGTGTTTTAAACCGGATACTTTTATTTTCTTAATTGTAGCAAATATTTTTCTCTCCGAAATAATCATGCAATTTACCCTGAAAAATTCCCTTTTACTAATTAAATACTAATTAGTATAATTTTTTAATTTTTAATCTGAACTAACCTTTGATTAATTTCATCGTAAAAGTTACCATTCAATTCAGTATTACATTAATAGATTTAATTATGATTGTGGATTTAAAATTTCCTTTCCTTTCATTAATTGGTTTTGACATACCAATCATTACTTTTTTGATTATTACATCTTGAATTCTGTATAATAAAATAAATTACAATTGTAAAAGTGTTTTTTTTTTTGTATATACTATTGTAATGTAAGTTAAACATTTTGGTGTCTGGGTTTTTGGGCTTCGAATCACACTACATCAAAAGACTGACATATTATGTGTAGTAAATCATTCTATATTCAAACTTCACTGTGTACAAAATATTTAATATTTATTTGTGTCAATATTTTTTGTATATTCAATAACATCACACTAGAAACAATTAATTCATGAGAGCTGTGGTGAGATGATGATATATATATATATATATATATATATATATATATATATATATATATATATATATATATATATATATATATATATATATATATATATATATATATATATATATATATATATATATATATATTAGCCTCCACATTGGTAATGCAGTGTAAGACAAATATTGCAAGCTTCAACAATTATTATATAAAAACACAATTCCTCAAAAGTAATACAAATAACTTTAACTGTACACGGATGATGATGTAAATGAGTGTGTTTATATTATTATATTTGAAAAAAAATGTACCTTTAATACACAAGTCAAAAGATGAATAACATAATTAAATGACTGCACAGACATTTAAAATAAAAGGTTAATACATTAATCACATGTTTTAATAATGAAAAGAATGCACAATAAAATATATTTAATAACTAAGTAATTAGTTATTTTTGATTATTTATTGAAAAATAACTATAAATTCATCGCCCAATTATCCTTACATGATGTAATATTCAGGTTCTTATAATATTCATAATTTTTCACACCAATTTGAATATTGGAAGAACAATTCAATCCTTACTGTACAATATGTATATTTTTGTTTTAATAATATTGAAATTGTAATTAAAATAACATACAGAGTAAACAATGCTTTAAGTATTTTGTACTGTTTATATAATAATGCAGTTGAATTTATCAAGCTTTATATCAAATATCAATAACCAAGTATAATCTACGGAAGATAGTAAAATGATACTGAACAAAAACTGTATTTATTACACAATTGCACTATGTCGAGTTTCTATAAAGAAATAAGAGTTATATGTAAACGTTTGAGTGATTTTCAGGAAATGAGCTTGAATGTGTCATGTCTTGATTATTTGTTGAGATAATGCAGGATAATTCAGACTATTCAAGGTCAAATTATATCTGTACTAGTCAACTCAAGAATCTAGAAAAAATATCACAGTTCAATTGGAAAATAAGCTATTTTTTTTACATAACGTCTTAGGCAAGTTACGAGTACATATTGAATTGACGAATCGAACAGCACACTCCCAGTAATGAGATGTATAATATTTATCATATTGCAAATTTAGACTGAAAATAGAATGAATTTCTGAGTTTGAATATAGTCTAAATGTCTGTCAATTTATAAATTATTTGTGCCTTTACACTATCCATTCCATTTAAAATATTTTTTTTATTGGTAACATTTCTCAGTGTTGTCAGATGCAGATGTAAGAAACTACACTTCGCAAGATGTGACAACATGTTCGATCACACTTAGTTGGATGAATTAATTATGTTGTATTTTTTTTTTTTTTTTGTTGGCTCTTCACCCGTTAAGAGTGTTCTCAGCCATCTAAGTTAAAATATTAAACTGTCAAAATAGAGAAACCTAAATTATTTTTGTATATTTATTTTACTTCGATTAATTTAAATTTTATGAACAGAGTTAAATTTTAATGTCATTAATTTTGATGAATTTTTTGAGCAAAATGTTTACCTGCCTGGAATTGTAGCTCAACAATGTCCTCACATTTGTTGGCATTGGAACCCCAATCTCTGTGAGGTCGGTAAAAAAGGACGGATACCTATCGTTTATGGGGCATTCAAGAAACAAATGATCCAGTGTCTCATCACCAATCATACATTCGCAGAGACTGCTATCAATGATCCCTATTTTTTTTAAATGCTCTCTGGTACAACAGTGTCCCATGCGGATACGACACATAACGCTGATGGAATGTTTGTCAAAAGCTTTATCATGGAACCATGGCTTATTGACAATTGTTTGTTGGGTCGTTTTGTAAAGTCTACCCTTTTTCAGTGAGCTTGTGTCCCAATATAACTGCCATTTATTCATCAGACGGTTTTTTGCGATTGGTAGGAGATCGTTTTGTGTAATATTGGGATGTGTCCGTGTGTTTCCATATGTTGCTCTCTTAGCCAATTCATCCGCTTTCTCATTTCCTGGTATACCACAGTGACTTGGTATCCATGCCAGACAAAGTTTTCTGTTTTGGTTGCATATTTCTTTAATTTTTTTCCATATATCTATACAGTAGTGGTCATCACTATACAAAATAGGGGATTTAGAGAGTTTTTCGAGTGTACTTAAGGAATCGGTCAATACTAATGTCTTTAAGAATCGTTTTTTATTTGCATAGTTCAAAGCCTCTATTATAGCTATACATTCTGCTGAGAATATTGTAGAATCTTTATGGAGAGTCAAAAGTAATTCAACTTTATCTGAATCACTAAATACTGCTGCTCCAGTATTGCTTTTGCAGTCCATTTTTGATCCATCCGTATAAAGTATTTTCCAGTCATTCCATTTGGATTCAATTACGTGTTTAAGTCTTTTAGATGCAAAAGCATCTGGAGTTATTCCTAATGAGTGGATTATGTTTGGCGGCTCGATTAAATTTTGATAGGGTAATGAGTAAACTGGGAGTGTCTCAGATTTAATGAAATCCGATGAGTATTGGTCTAAAAAGATTGTATTGTTGTCTATGTTGTATTTGTCACAAAGTAAGAATAATAATAGGAGTGTTTTAACATAATTAGTTAATGGGATAAAAACAGCAGAATTAGTTTTAAATTTATTTGTCTTTGTTTAAAATGTTAACAACTCTTTAGAATTAAAATGACCATAAACTGACAACTGTGCAAGCTTTGCAATACAATAGGATTTGTTAAATAGAATGGACAGTACGACTCAATACATTAAGTCTAAATAAAATATATCCTGTTTGATTTTCAATATTTTCGGGTTTTATTTTATTTTGTTTTGGTTTTCTGGCAACTAACAGGTACTATGTCAAATATTAATAAAACAAGCATCCAATAAAAAGTTGCCACATTCTAGAGACTTACGATATTTATCGTCTCACAGATCCAGACTGAAAACACAATTTAAAACAGTGTCTTCATAGGGAATCGAACCCAGAACCTTTGACTCAGCAGTCAGGGATCTAACCAACTGAGCCACGATGGTTGAAACAATTTGATGATAGATTTATAAAACTCACTCGATAATGAAGAGTAAGTAGTTTTTTTTATTGTAACAATTTATATCAATTTAACTTGCATTGACTCAACTGTGATGGCTGGTAAAATTTTAACCAAAAAATATAATATGGTTATCTAGCTGGTATGTAAAAACAGTAACTTATATATGTATTGAGATAATATAATTACATATTTGTAGGAATTTAATACCATGAATATAATATATTGTGTATGTATCTAGATTTTATATCAAAAATATTCTTATTTATTCTTTATTATACTCTATGTTTAATTAGAGTTATGTGCAATTATTTTTTTTTGCCTTTTAGTTTGAATTGTATATCAATACTGGAAATGGGAAGTTGTGACATCAATATAATTTGTGACTATATTTGGTTTTTGAAATGTTTGTAAAAGAAAAAAGATCCCATTAACCAAAAGAGATTGGACATCACTATATAGGTATTTTTTTCATATTTACCTGTATATGTAAACTGATTCAACAAATTTCTGATTAATTACTTATCCTTAATCCGTTGCAGTCTTTTTTCTTGTTTTGATTTTTTCTTAAACATCTATTTTGAAAGCTATTAGAGATTTGGAAATATTACCATAAAATTGAGAAAAAGTTCGTCCAAGATTGACTTCGGTATGACTCGTAAAAAATTATGGCACATTTTTATACTTTCATAAAATATTTAAAACATGTCATGTTTGCATGGAATCATATCAAAGTTAAGCGTGAACGGCCTGAAAAAATCCCGATTAATTTGATGGTACTTATTCCTACATGTAGGGAAAAAAATTAATAACATATTTTTCTATATTTTAATTTTAATTGGTTTTGGCGATATGCAAAATATGTCATTTCATTTTACTTTTTCAGTATTGATATTTAATGCCTTTGTCCTAAACACAATGGATATTATTGAAGACTTTCAAAGTTTGAAATAAAATTGATACCTTATTAATTACAATTCTTGATATTATTGTTACGTTATTTGTCATCATTTTAATCTCAAAATTTCTGGTTCCTATTTATTTTAAATGACTTGTTTGGATAAAAAATATATAAAGAAATAAAAATGGAAATAGCTAATTACAAATATACTGTCATTTTTTTTTACTTTTTTATGATAATTTTAATGTATAAATAAATATTCTTGTAGCAAAAATAATAATTTGCTTCAGTTTTTTTTATTTAAGAAGCACTCATTTTGTAACTGTTGAGTTGGTGACAGACAATCAGAATTAACCCATATATTGTTTTGTACACATATATTTAGTTTTTTTTTATTATATGAACAATCTATTGAAAAAACTAGTATTATACCTTCATGGAAAAAAACGTTATTTATTAAATCCATAAGATTTCAAAATTTTATCAGTTTACAGGTTGTCGCTGAAAAAAAAAAAAACTTTTCAACAGCGTCACACGACTAGAAATTTTCGGATCTCTTGGCAAAATGTATTGTTAAAAGGTTTTCTGATTGTTTTTTACTTAAATTCAGCGAAGGAATATTCACAGCTATTGTAGCTTTATTCTGTTTAAAAAATATATAATTTATTGTCAAACGTTTATTGATAACTCTGAAAACTGATGTTTTAATAAATAAGTTTATTGTAAAAAAATGGTTTTATTTATACTATATTATTTTATTGAGAACAAAATGAAAGGTTGCTGCATACTTGACATATTTTGAAATACATTGTTTCATAGAAAATGTATACAAAAGAGTATATGTTACAGGTCTAGGTCTAGAGTCTATGTTTCAAACAACTAGAAAACAAAACCTTATAGATGTGGAAATGCTTAAAATCTTTTAGTTTTATAGGAAGGATATTAATTTTCAAAGTTTACTGAAATTTGATGTGCAGTTTGATTCTAAGTTCTCAATATAAAATTGAACAATTAGACCTTAATATTTTATGATTTTCTTTGTTTATTCACTATAAGAACAAATGGTAGTTATCTCACACTGAATTATATATTATTATTGATTTTATATAATAATTTGTTTATTAATATGAAACAGTCAATTGTAGAATCTTTAGTCTAGTCCGAACCTTGAACACAATACAGATGGGACGGACACACTAATGATTTGTCATGCAAATGAGTTGTGTGCCTCTAGGCATTATATAAAGATATATGATATGTACTTGTACCAATTCAGGATGTTCTGTATATGATGTGTGGTGTGAGGTTCGAGCACCTAATAACAACTTCTCCTCTAGGAAATGCATATTTTGAGACACTTAACAACCGGTAGGAGATCATCTGTATCCTTCTCATTTTGTTGTCCTTTTGAATATCTAACGCTTAATTGCCTACTCAGTGGTGTGCATAGTTAATACTAACTAATACTTTGTTAATCAATAAATAATATTATAAAAAAATACAAATTGTACAGGGTAGTGCAATAGAATGTGCATATTTTAAATACATAATAATAACAAAAAATACATAATGGATACATCAAATAAAAAAAAATGAAAGCCCTCCTCCAAAAAATGGAAACTTAAAAACTTTTTGTGATTTCTGCCATTTCATTCAGAATATTCTGTTTGAGCTGATCAATATACATCAGATTACTTATTATACTTTAACTGTTAAAATACTGTGTTAAAAAATGTTTAAATGCATTGATAACTTAAGTTTACTTTATGTTTTTTTTAATATCGCGGACCATGCTTTGTACATCACTGGATTCATTTTAAAACTATTGCAACAACTTAACGTCACAAATAATTTTCTTTTGAAAATTTACAATATTTATTTGTTATGTGATATCTCTTAACATATCGCGAAGTATCAAGCCAAGATATGCGAGATTTGTATGCCAGGTCTATATTTTTCACGGTTTTTTCAACTTTGAAGTCAAAAAACACCAACTTTTTTTTATGGATTTACTCAGAATTCGGAGTAGAACATTTAGTATGTGTGTTTGTGTGTCCCTTTATTAAACTGTGGGGACATACATATATTGTTACTTATATCGCGTCACCACATCTTTTGGCGACACCAAAGATTTCTACGGGATTCCCCGCATCTCTGGTAGTAACAAGACCGACATAAGTACATCACGGAACCTTCAGGCAGTCGGAGGAACGATGACATCATCGCCAGTTCCAGCCGTCTTCCAGTCAACCTGAGCAGAGTCAGTCTTGTCCGGTCAAGAGTCGCACGCACCCGCCGCGCACATCGTGGTAACGAATATAATTATTTACCCATTCCTTTACGAACTAATTAACACCCTTCACCCCACCTATCTCTATAGTGGTGACCCCGTGTAAAAAAAGTGAGATTTGGAGTGAAAAGTTCGTGAAAATCGGTTAAAAACAGTTTTCATAAGTAATTTTCTTTGTGTTTGTATCTATCGTCAATATTTTTTTCTCTCGGTATTGCGTCACTACAGCTAGTAAGTACCTAGTGCTGTACACAGATTATATGTGCTACAGAAACATACAAACAATAGTTTCGTTGTTTTAACTTTTAACCAGTGAAATCGTAAACAACACATAGGTCTACCAGTGCCGACTCCGCATTAACGAATTTCATTATACGCGCTTTAGACAAAACAAAATGAACACATCAACAGACGCCGAGATGGTGAGCCGAATTTCAGTCAAGATCCCGCCCTTTTATCCAGAGGACCCCGAAATGTGGTTTCACATGGCGGAGCGAAGTTTTGACGCGAGCGGCATAACCGCTGATAAAACCAAATTCGGGTATATTCTCGGTGCTCTTGATCCGCGATGGGCCACGGAAGTACGGGATATCATCTTAAATCCGCCGTCGACTGGAGCATACGATAAGCTCAAGTTAGAGCTTATCCGCCGCCTTAGCTCTACTCAGGACCAGAAGACGCGTCGTCTTCTCGAGCACGAGGAAATGGGAGACCGCAAACCTTCCTAGTTCCTGCGACACCTGCGATCGCTCGCAGGTTCGACGGTCGGAGACGAGATGCTCCGCACGCTCTGGTTGGGCCGCCTACCCAACACCATGCAGATGGTTCTAGCCACACAGAAAGACGCGCCGTTGGACCGTGTTGCAGAATTGGCTGACGCCATGGTGGACGCAACAAACGAGTTTCGCGCCCCGGTCATCGCACAAACAGAGGGAATATCAGAACAACGATTCCAAAACCTCGCCTCGTCGCTCCGAAGCGAGATTGCGGAGATCTTAAGGCAGGAAATGTCATCTTGGGATCACCGTCGCACACCAAACCACTCCTCATACCACACCGCACGAACAAATTCTCCGTGGCGACATCAAATGCGCTCGCGCGCCGCCAGTAGATCACGATCACGCCTAAATCAGAACTACGATACTTGCTGGTATCATCGGCGTTTCGGTACAAACGCTCGTAAATGTACAGCGCCCTGTGACAAGGCCTTGACAACTCCATCGGGAAACGACACGGGCGCTCACTGATGACGGCCGGTGACGTCAGCCCCGCAACACGCCGTTTGTTAATTACTGACAAGAACTCCAAGCTCTCGTTTCTGATTGACACAGGGGCAGATTTATGTGTTTGTGAACAATATAACTTTTTAAGACAGTTTTGTGAACTTTATGCGAAAGACATTTTTCTTACATCGTGACTTCGTCACTGGGAGGGGAGTGATGTGGGGACATACATATATTGTTACTTATATCGCGTCACCACATCTTTTGGCGACACCAAAGATTTCTACGGGATTCCCCGCATCTCTGGTAGTAACAAGACCGACATAAGTACATCACGGAACCTTCAGGCAGTCGGAGGAACGATGACATCATCGCCAGTTCCAGCCGTCTTCCAGTCAGCCTGAGCAGAGTCAGTCTTGTCCGGTCAAGAGTCGCACGCACCCGCCGCGCACATCGTGGTAACGAATATAATTATTTACCCATTCCTTTACGAACTAATTAACACCCTTCACCCCACCTATCTCTATAGTGGTGACCCCGTGTAAAAAAAGTGAGATTTGGAGTGAAAAGTTCGTGAAAATCGATATAAAACTTTTGATCCGCTCAATGCACAGAGTCTGAAATTTCAGAATATATAGAGCCTACAAAACTTTTATGCTCAGAATTTTGAATTTTTGTTTCAGTCAGGGGTTATCAACTTTTGAATTTTTACTTTATTTTTCCATATATCTCAAAAAACATATACCTAAGCTAGAAGCCAGAAAATTGGTATAAATATAGACAAATACAAAATCTCAAACTCATTTTTTTAATAGAGTTCCAGAGATTCTCAAACATTTTTTATTAAGAAAAACGTTTTTTATGATAAATATGTGTTTATCTGCCTATATTTCCAAGGTTTTTAAAAACATTGAAAGAAGCCGAAACACCCCAACTAGATAATTTAATTTTCCAACTGTCGATTTGTTCAGGAGAACTTTGTTCTCTTAACATATCGACAATGTATCAAGCCAGAATACGCGAGAATTGTATGGAGAGGTCTACTTTTTTCACGGCTTTTCCAACTTTGAAGTCAAAAAACACCAACTTAGAGGCTTCGCAGCATATATGTTCCATACACGGATTTACTCAGAATTCGGAGTAGAACATTTCGTGTGTCTGTGTGTGTGTGTGTCTGTGTGTGTGTGTGTGTGTGTGTGTCCCTTATAACTTTTGATCCGCTCAATTTACAGAGCCTAAAATTTCAGAATATATAAACAGTTACAGGCCTACAAAACTTTTATACTCGGAATTTGGAATTTTTGTTTCAGTCAGGGGTTATCAACTTTTGAATTTTTATTTTATTTTTCCATATATCTCAAAAACCATAAACGCTAGAACGCTGAAAATTGGTACAAACATAGACAAATACAAAATCTCAAATTAGTTTTTTCACAAAAATTCCAGGGTTTCTCAAACATTTTTTATTAAGAAAAGTATTTTTTTTATGATAAATTTATGAGTTTAACTGCCTATATTTCCATTTTTTTTTAAAATATCGAAAAAAGCCGAAACACCCCAACTAGATATTTTAATTTTATATAAAAAATATAAACATTGTAGCAGTACATCTCAAATTTTTTTCAACAATTTTTATAAAAATTGAATTTAGTGACGACATCGCTTCATACAATTTGTATGGTAGTCACCTATACACAATATCAATGAAGACTTAATAGTTTGATACTTCATCTCTAAACATACAATATACATATACCATCATGCTGTTTTCATATTCCGGGTAGGAAAAAAAGACTGACCTCCATACTATCATATCTTGACTACCTAGGTACATGTGTTGTATAGAAAACTAAATATCATAAAATAATAAATAATTTGTATTTATGGGTTTATAGTTTGGTACATATTCTTCAACTATACATACTATCGCTATCGACAGTTGGATCTCATGTGTTACATGCAACTAGTCTATAAAAAATATGATCATTGTAGTAGTACATCTCAAACTTTTTTAAACAATTTTTATAAAAATTAAATATAGTGACAACATTGTTTCATACAATTTATAAGGCAGTAAACACTACACAATATCTCTCCCAATAGTTTGATATCTACTTAATCTCCAAACATACATCATGCTGTTTTCATATTCTGGGTAGGAAAAACAGACTGACCTCCTTACTATCCTATCCTGACATACATACCTACATGTTTTATATAGAATACAAAATATCTTGAAATATTTATTAATTTGTGTTCGTATTTATAGTTTGGTATGTATTCTTAAATTAGACATAATATCTTCAACGACAGTTGGATCTCATGTGTTACATGCGACAAGAAAATAATTTGAACACTTTTGTTTTGTCTCCAAGAATTGAAAACGATTGCATACAAATTTGATATTTTTGAAAAAGAGTGTACTTATAGTATTTTTACTGTAAAAATTGATTCTGGAAAACATACATATATATACAGTATTTAGTAATAAGCCTATAAATAAATTGTTGCTATATGTAACACAATATGATTGAGGCAAATGTATTTGATTCAAACATATGATACGGTACAATTATTTTCATTACAAATGTTATGTGAGTGGGTCTGATGAATTGACCGCAAATGGACAATGTTATGTCAGATGATATTGTATGTAAGTTAGATACCCACACACAATTAGTGTAGAATCACACACCCTTTAAACATTATCATATTATATCTATGACTTATTTATTTGTTTATTAGAATAAAATATACATACTTATTCATTATAAGATACAAAAGATTGCCGTGGCAAAGTTGATAAGCTGTTTGGTTTCTGTGCGGGCTTCCTGGGTTTGATCCCCAGCAGAGAAATTTTTTTAATTGATTTCTCTAGCTAATATTACTTCTCTGGGCTGGAAACACTGGTTATTTGGAAGATATTGCCATTTGGCAATAAACTCGCAACTTGCGCAGGGTGCAAGGAAGTGTTTATTATTATTAAACGAGAAAGGCAATCGTGGTTTCACTGGAATCACAAATCCAGGCTCACGAGCACGGGCGACCAGAGAACCGGTCAGAACAGGCGAGCCACACGAGCTTGCGACTGTGTATACGGGCTTAAGGTGCCCCTTTATGACTAGAGTCATGCTCACCGCTTACCCACCAATTTCCGACAGACACTCTTCTCCCCTGTGCAACCAAATCCAATAATATATTACATAATATTCTAAAGAGAATATAAAATGCAATTTAAAATAAGAACTGTTATATTGGTGTTTCACCAAGCATCGTTTACAATCTAAATAAATGTATTAGAAGCTAGGGGTGAACATTCACCTCTGCATAGTGTCTGCCAGACACCAACAGCCATTCCTATGTTTTTCTTTCAAAGGAATTCCAATACAGAAGTTAAATGCCTTTATACTTTACCACGGAGATCTGCATATTGGTAAGTTAAATTAACTCTTGTTAATTTCAAACAAATTGTCATGTAGTATTGATATTATAATAGTCAAGCTTTAATATTCTTTATAAATTTTCATGAATTTCTCATAATTTTTGTAGTTGAAGTGTCTGTTATGTGTAATACAACATGTATACTAAAAAATAAGGTCGTGGCCGTGGTTTCTCGGTTTCGAAAGGATTAGCCGACTGTTTGTCGTTCCCAGGGGGCGCCAGATGAGGTATATTTCTCCGTTTACTAATTTCTGATAAAGACTTGAAGATGGTTAGTAACAATGCCGTTGCGGTTGCTGTATTCTGGAGTGGGAAGGCCTAGTGGTGAAGTACTCGGACTCGCAAAGTAAGTATCTTGAAGGAGTAAATATGATAATGGTAAGTATACTAAAAAATAATTATATGACTTCACCTTTACTCAAACTTAAATTTGACTATATACAATATATTCAGGAATACTTATCATTGATTGGGGTTTTCAAAATAACAACGAAATTACATATTTTATAATATTTTATTTAAGTTTGTGACCAAATATCTAATCTACTTAAATATAATATTTATTTAATAATGAAACAAGATTTAAGATGGACGTTAAAAATTACAGGCCGATATCAATCCTATCTGTCATCCCCAAAATTTTCGAAATGTGTATTTATAAAAATATTTTCCCTCAAATACAACCGTATCTTAGAGGCAACCAACACGGTTTTCTACCAAAAAGATCAATAGTGTCGAACCTGTTAACGTTTTCTGGATACGTTTCCACCAATCTTGATGCGACTGTACAGACAGATGTGGTCTATACTGATTTTGCCAAGGCCTTTGACAGTGTAGATCACGACGTTTTGTTACAAAAACTGCATGACTTTGGATTCGATAACTGCCTCCTATCATTTTTCGCTTCCTACCTTGAAAATCGGAAACAATACGTAACGGTGGGTCAGTTCTGTTCCCAGGAATTCCAATCTTACTCTGGGATTCCTCAGGGATCTAATCTGGGCCCGCTCTTGTTTTTGTTATTTATTGACGACATACAGGATGTCATTGAACACTGTCTTTGTTTACTCTATGCTGACGACTTAAAGATTTTCTTGTCTATCAGAGCTATGGAGGATTGTTTGAAGCTCCAGTGTGATATTGATAACTTGTCAAAGTGGTCAATCACTAATAAATTGTTGTTCAATATTAAAAAATGTGTCGTCATGAGCTACAGTCGCTCGACAAACCCTATATTATTCAACTATTTGATGGACGGTACCACGCTAGCACGAAAAGTCACATTTAAGGACTTGGGGGTGATGTATGATGCTAAGTTGACCTTCGCTGACCACATCACCAACCTGACATCCAAATGTGGACAGTTGCTAGGCCTGACTTTTCGCCTGGGAAAATATTTTACAAATCCGGAGGCGCTAAAGAGTATATTCAACTGTATGGTGCGTACCAAGCTGGAATTTGGTAGTGTTGTTTGGGCACCATGCCGGAAGAAATACTCCGAAATGCTGGAACAGATCCAGAAAAAGTTTTTAAGGTACCTTTACATGCGTACGCACGGAGTGTACCCAACTTACATGCATCACCCTGATCTCCTTGAGGCCTGTGCCTATCAGAGTCTCGAAAAAAGGCGAGATAATTCGTTACTTCTGGTGGGTTACAAGGTTGTAAATAATATCATTGACTGCCCAATTTTGCTTGAGCACCTAGGCCTTTACGCTCCCCCGAACTACATGAGAGGTAGAGGACACCACTTATTTAATTTACCTGCCGCTCGTACAGACGTGGTTGCTCGTAACACTCTCGTACGAATGTCTGTTCTATTAAATGATTTACCTGTTGAAGCTGACGTCTTCTTCTGGGGCGTTCAGCGATTTAAAAAATATATTAAATAAAATAACGAACAGGTGTCGCACTGTAACTGGCGTATAGCTGTCGTGCGAGAAAGAAAAAAAAAAAAAAAATATAAAATGTACCTATATTAATAAAAATAATGGACAGTTTTCCATTATCACAATAAAAAAACAATACGCTGCTTAAAATTTCTAAGCATAGTAAATAGTGTTTTCGTTCTTGAAAACAATATTGCACAGCCGATTGATATTAAGTATAATATAATATAATAATCAATTTATGGAAGATGGTTATTTACAGTAAAACATTTTTCTAACAATAAAATGAAATCATAGATACGAAACTGACATATATAGTTTTAAATATCTAAGGAAGAATCTTTATCTATGATTATAGGATAACAATTCCAAGAAAATAGAACAAAACACAGGTTCAAATGCCGCTCTATTCAGAGTTAAGTTAAATTTGGATAGATCAGTGGCTGAGCGGGCTTAGTAAACCATTTATGGCGAGTTCAAACCCCATCCTAGCTGTCTCCACTGATTTCGTTCACTATTTAAGCTTAATTTAGGGAGTGTATGAGGATATACATGTACTTTTCACAAGTGCAAAAAAATAGTTTAAATACATTTGTTGTAAAATGAAAATTAAAAGTATGTGCGTGATTAGCACTGCGTCATCCTGCGTTGATTTCATTAATTAGTTTGGCTATTTTACTGTACTTCATAAATATTATTTTTTTGTACATACGTTTTAAGCATTAATATAATACTATAATGTATTTTTGCCATTGCATTCCTCTTCCCAATCATTAGGAATAGAATTTGAGGTTATATTTTCAAATTCTGTAAGCGTGCAGGGTTCTCCACATTTGGGAATCTTCAATGGATATGGTCCTTCTGTAGAACTATTGTAGTAAATTAACTGAAACAAAAAGAAATATGATAAGAGAAAACACATGTTACATTTAGGCAAGTAGGCATCTTAACTACAGCAATTAATACGCAGGTAAAACTCCCAGTTGAATAAAAATGAACCTATTTCAAACAGCAAAATCTCTCTTATACTTACTTAATCTTTGGTAACTGTCACTCATTATTTAATCATGCTATTATAGAATGCTAAAGCACTTAAGGTTTACGGTTATTGTTTTACGACTCATCTCTCGTAAAACAAAAACCCTCATTTACAAAACTCTTCTTAGACCAGTCATGACATATGCATCAGAATGCTGGACATTGACCAAGAAGGACGAAAATGCATTGTTGGTGTTCGAAAGGAAAATACTTCGCAAAATATTTGGCCCTACTTGTGAAGGAGGATCTTGGAGGATCCGGTTTAACCATGAGCTAGAAATAATGTATGGCGAACCAAACGTTGTCCATACATCAAAATACAACATCTACGTTGGCTCGGACACGTTTATAGAATGGAGGATAGCCAGGTCCCAAAGAAAGTATTGGACATCTATCCTGAAGGAAAAATAAGTAGAGGGAGACCTAGGATGAGATGGCTGGAGATATAAGAGCGATCGGACAAACAAATTGGAGGAGACTTGCTGTCGACAGGGCGGGATGGAGGCAGTTTCTTGAGGACGCCAAGGCCCACACCGGGCTGTAGTGCCATTGCTGATGATGATGATTGTTTAATCATATTTTCTATTTGTCTCGCCATACATTTTGTACGACTTACAAAAAAAAATTAAAAATCTAAAACAGTAAAGGTGTTAACATCATATTTAACAATATTTTTGCGAAATTATTGTTTTACGTCCAACAAATTTTAAGGGTACTTTCGGATTTTTTTATCGAAAGAATTTTCAAATATTATGATTCTGGAAATGTAAAGCTGTAAACAATACTATAATTTATCCCTGTATGTAGTCTCAAGACAATAATGTCAGTATTGGATGATTAAATGAGGAAACTAATCACAACTTAATAATCTGTCCAAGGTGTTTTTAATTTTCTTATTGTCAGCTTTTTGCATTATAGTATCTAATGATTAGGTTTAATTTTATTTCATTTCTGAATTTATTATTGTTATGATGTTTTTGTATTTGTAGAGGATCAATTCCTGTAATTTACTTTTTTTTTAAATATATTGTTTATTGTAAAAGGCTTCTAGCCAAATAAATAAATAGTTTTAAATATTTACTTGAAAATATTTCAAGTTAAATTTTCAATATCAAGTAGGTGTAAGGCAATTCCTTCTTATTTTATTTATTGAAGTTTTTGTATGTACATTAATTAATTAAATTTAATATTTATTCATCCATACTCTCATTTTCCTTTATTATTAATTTGTTAATTTACTAAACTGCTTATAATTATTGTGCTAGAAATTTCTTTATTACACAATAGATGATTTTGTCACTATCAATATAGGCCGTAGAATAAGAACACAGATTGAAGCAGTGTTCGAACCCAGATTCATCTAGTGATTATCTGCTGTGCCACAGATCAATCAAATTTTCGGGTTGATGAATTAATAATTTGACTTTTCATGGTCAAATTAAATTTTATTAACACACATCTTGAACAATTTGTGCTGGCAGTGCCGGATAAATCATAGAACAATCAGGAACAAGAAGTCAGGGTGGTGGTCTTAAAAAGGGCACTTAAAATTCTAAAATGTTAATCATATAAATCAAAAATACGCAGGTATGGCGCTCGGTTCTCTTTGCGTACCCGGATAGAGGCTCGGCATGATGGTGTGTATGTAAAAAAATCCCGCTTATTATGATTCCTTATTTTAGACCGATGTAATTTTACATAATTTTAAATTGTTCTACATTTAAATTTCCAAAAAAATTGGGGGGGGATTCAAATATATTGCTACGGGCGCAAAAACACGTTTATCCGGCCCTGTGTGCTGGCAATCCAAAGATTTAAGTATACTTATTAATGATATTAATTATTATCGATAGTGTGTAAAATATATACCTTGACTTCTGATTCAGTAGACTCCATAATATAATGTAGTTCCAACACAAGAGATGAACCATACTGAGGCAAGAGGCACTCTTCGAAACCCAATATTCTCCACAGAGCAACAATAGTCAAGTCATGACCAGAGTATAAAAACATCTTTCTGTCTGGTTTCAATTCATTGTTGTGCTTTTTCTTCATGTTTGTTAAAATATCCAATAGTATGGGACCTTAAATATTGGAAAATTTTTATTTATTTATGACAATACCACTACCATAAAAAAATATTCAAGCCCTCTAATAAAGTTTCAAATATCACAAAACACAAGTTCGTGTTTTGATTTGACTTTTGTTGTAGAAAGATTGTACATCAAATACCTTCGTTAGAAAAAATCAACAATCCTTAAAAATAAAACAATTATTATAAAATAAATGAGTAATATTTATATGACAAAAGCTTAGATTATATATGATACAGATACCTAGTCAGCGCAATGAATGTATGCCAACTAAAACTACGAGGAAACAGAAGAATTTCTAGTATACGTACACCTACCGACACGCACACCTACATAAAACGTAGACCAACCGATCTACCGCCTCACACACACATGTAAAAAAAACTTGGCATACATTTGAATTCGAAATTTGTACTAGACGCGGCTTCTGTACATTATAATTATAATTCTATGGACAAAAGAAATTAATAAAATAAATAGGTATTTTGCTAACAATATATTTTTTAATAATTACGGATTTATTGGATGCGTGCGTGTTGTCCCCTTGGCTCTTTAATCTCTACATTGATTTCTGCATAAGAGCCCTTAAATATGAAAGTAAGGGTCTGAGTACGGACCTGAAGGGTCTGGCAGTACGGACACAAATGAAAGAGGTGAGTTACTTTTTGAATATATCATGTGTAATAACCTTGAAATTTGCAATGAAGGTGATTCTCCAACCTTTATCACCGCAATAAGGCGCGAAGTTCTGGACATAACGTGTGTCAATGAACAAGCTGCCCAATATGTAAGAGATTGGAAAGTCTCAGATGACCATTCCTTCTCTGACCACCAGTACATAGAATTCAGTCTGGACCTTCAGAAGCCGGACAAAATTAGGTACCGTAACAGAAAGAAGACGCAATGGGATAAGTATAACACTGCCCTCAGCGAACTTCTATTAGAAATACCGCCCAGACCTTCCACAATAGAAGAACTGGACGATACGATAGAAACCTTTACCAATGCTTGTAATCAGGCAACCAGGGTATCATGCCCGGTTCGCACGGTTAAAGGAAGACAGAGACCACCTTGGTGGACAAAAGAGATCATTACCCTGAGAAAGGAATGTCGGAGATTATTCAATCTAGCCAAGGTAACCAACAATTGGGAAAACTATAAGGCTAGTCAAAGAGTTTTCAAAAGCAAATTAAAAACAGCGAAAAAAGCCTCCTGGGAAACTTTCTGCACTATGATTGAAACAATCCCTGAGGGAAATAGGATTCGCAAAATCCTAGCAACGGATCCAGTAATGCCCGAGTACATAAAAAGGCAAGACGGCAGCTGGACCACAAGCAGCTCTGAGACATTAGAGCTATTAACTAAGACACACTTTCCTGGATGTAAGCAGGAGTTGCCAAGAGCAACAAACCAAACCAGGAAACAAAGAAGCGCCCAAAGACTTTTCAGAAAAGAAGCAATTTCTTGGGCTTTATTTGGGTTCGAACCTTACAAATCGCCAGGTCCGGATGGAATCATACCGGCGGAACTACAGGCGGCCTCAGAGATTGTCATACCTTGGTTGGAGACAGTCTTTGAGGCATGTATAGAACTCTGTTATACCCCCAAAATATGGAGGGAAGTAAAAGTGGTGTTCATACCCAAAGGAGGTAAAACATCTAACGCTACAACCAAGGATTTCAGACCAATAAGTCTATCCTCGTTTGTCATGAAAACGCTAGAGAGACTCATAGAGACACACATCAGGAGTAAAATTGAACCTTCAATGTGGTCAGAGTCCCAGCATGCATACAGTAAAGGGAAATCTGTTGAAACAGCCCTACATACTCTAGTACAGAAAATTGAGAAATCGATGAAGTACAAAGAATATACATTGGTAGCCTTTCTAGATATAGAAGGAGCCTTTAATAATATTAAATACGAAAAGATAGCTCAGTCCTTGGAGAAACTAGGGATAGAGACTTCGCTTACAGAGTTTATCGATCATATGTTGAGAAATAGGGTCATAAACTCGGAACTTGGAGGCTCAAAGATAAGAAGATACCCAGTGAAGGGTACACCCCAAGGGGGTGTTCTATCACCTCTTCTATGGAATTTAGCCTTAAACGAACTGTTGATGGAATTGGACAACATTGGCGTTACGGTAATCGCGTATGCGGACGACCTCGCCATAGCAGTGTCGGAGAAGATTCCCAACATACTCACATCTCTTTTACAGAGAGCATTAGGTAGGATAACTCGATGGTGTAACAGCAGTGGGTTGGGAGTCAACCCAAGGAAAACGGAGTTAGTCCTATTCACAAATAAACGGGTAATCCCGACCTTCACGTTGCCAACCCTGGAGGGAGTGACACTAGAGATCTCAGCCCAAGCTAAATATCTGGGACTAATTCTGGATAGGAAGCTGAACTGGAAGCCCAATATGCAGGAGAGAGTACGGAAAGCTACAAATGCGCTGTACACCTGCAAAAAGATCGTGGGAAAAAGCTGGGGAGTGCACCCGAAGATAACCCACTGGATGTACAAGGCGGTCATAAGGCCAATCATGATGTATGGGGTGGTGGTATGGTGGCATTCCTTGAAAAAAGGGGCACACCTTAAGGAGCTGGCAAAAGTTCAAAGACTAGCTGAAGTGACAATCACTGGCTGTCTAAGAACTACACCAACTAAAGCTCTTGACACCATCCTGCACCTGATTCCGCTTGACCTCCTTGGGAAACAAATGGCGGCAAACGCTGCCCTAAGAATGAATAATGTTAACCCTTGGAAGGGGACTCATATTGGGCACTCCATGATTCTTCAGGAGTACAAACAACCATCCGAAGGTATTGACCACACCATTCCCAAACCCTTCTTCGAGAATGGGTTCTCCACCCAAATCCCCTCGAGGGAGATGTGGAAGGAGAACGCAATTCACCATGGTGAGGCCCAGATGGTGATATACACAGATGGGTCGAAACTGGACGGAAGGGTGGGTGGAGGGGTATTTTCGGAGCAACCAAATATCAATATTTCATTCAGGTTGCCAGACCACTGCAGTGTTTTTCAGGCAGAGATCCTGGCGATTCAAGAAGCAATAGGATGGATACAAAGGGCCGCAATGCAAGGCAGCGAAGTCCGTATCCTCACAGACAGCCAAGCAGCGATCAAGGCTCTGCGAGGCGCATTAACGACCTCTAAAGTTGCCCTGAACTGCCGCATAGCATTAAACAAAGCAGCTGAGCGGTTTAACATACTTGTTATGTGGGTACCAGGTCACAATGATATAACAGGTAACTGTAAGGCAGATGAACTGGCCAGGGCAGGTACCCTGTTACCTTTAGAAACAATAAATCATCGACCCGGGGTTCCCATGGCAACATGTAAACTCCGGGTCGATGAGAAAACGATAACTCGTGCCAATCAAAGATGGTCTGAAGAAAGCACGTGTGCCATTGCCAAACAAACATGGCCAAAATATGATCTCAAGAGAACAAGGGAGATGCTCTCGTTCAGAAGGGACTCACTAGCCAGAGTCACATCGGTATTAACAGGGCACTGGCTCATAGGAAAACATGCCAGAAGGCTTGGTTTAGAGGCATTTGATTATTGCAGAGCATGCCAAGATGAAGAGGAAGAAGAGACGGTAGTCCACTTCCTCTGTCAATGCCCTGCTCTCTCCAGAAATAGGAGGAAATTCTTGGGAAGTTTCTTCTACGATGACCTGATTGGACATAGCGTCTGCTGACATTAGCGACGTTCTGACATTTATTAACCACTCAGGCTGGTTCAATGTGGTTTAGTGAAGGGGAAGGACAACCCCACTGTGGTATCACAAAGGGCCAACCGGCCTAAGTGTGTTCTCCTTGGAGAGCTGCCACTCAAAAAAAAAAAAAAGGGTCTGAAACTGAGTACTGTAACAGTACGTGATCTGATGTATGCAGACGACAAAGTATTGTTAGCAGAAAGTATGGAAGAGTTACAGTATCTTGTAAGTATGGTATATGAAGGATGCATAGAAAACGGACTTAAAATGAATGCCAGCAAATCAAAGGTAATGGTCTTTGAAAAGAGTGAAAGCAGAACAGTGTGTCAAATAAAAGTAGAGAATGAATGGCTTGAACAAGTCGACGAGTATGTCTATCTGGGTAGTATGTTCCAACGGAATGGACGGCCTGATAAGGATATTGAAAGAAGAGTTATGGCAGGAAACAGAGTGAATGGAGCACTTAGACCAGTTATGAATGATCGCAACATATCAAGAGACGCTAAAGTTGACGCAATCGTAGTGCCAACCCTGACGTATGCAAGTGAGACTTGGACATGGCAGAAGTCGCACGAAAGCAGAATAAATGCAGTTGAAATGAGATCGCTTAGAAGAATTTGTAACAGAACGATGTATGATAGAGTTCGGAATGAAGATACAAGGAAAGAATGTAAGATAAAGAAAGATGTAATTAACAGAATGAAAGTTAACACACTGAGATGGTTTGGCCACTTGGGGAGAATGAACGAAGAACGCCTGACCGAAGAAAATATACAAAGCTGACAGGAACGGAATAAGAGGTCGCGGGCGCCCAAGAAAAGGATGGCACGACCATGTAAACGATATTTTGAAAGATGGAAATGTAAGAAGCATGAACAACAGACGAACATGTATAAGACGATGTATGAATGTTGATGAGGCGATGAATGTGTGTCAAGATAGAAAAATGTGGCGTTCGGTTCTCTCTGCCTACCCCGTGAGGGACATGGCGTGATGGTATGTATGTATATGTATGTATGTAACAATATTTACAGACTGTGGGACCAGTTCAATAGAAGCATTCTTAAATCAACCCATTTCATTTATTGAAAACAAAAATACAATTTAAAAAAAATCATTAAACAAAGAAAATTCAATGATAAGAAAAAAAACTGCTTACCTCCCCTAAGTCTTTTCAACGTTTCATTATAGTTGAACATTTCGAAACTGGCACATGTGCCTTCCTTCATCTGACTGAGGAAGGGTTCCGTGGCCCAACTTGGAAGGGTCAGTCCAAATTCATTCTGTATTGATAGTGTACTAAAGAGCAATTCTACTTGAAGAACATTGTCCATTGTTTGATTACAGTACACTGTCAAGTTACTCAGGAGATTCTGGTACTTGTCAACTATCTCTGGAAGATGTTTGAGTGATTCATACTGTTCATCTGCTACTTTGCAAGGTTTCTTCAATGCCAGCAGCTAGATAAGTAATAAAAAAATCTTCAATATCTGTTACTAATATTTTGTATTGATAGTGTACTAAAGAGCAATTCTACTTGAAGAACATTGTCCATTGCTTGATTACAGTACACTGTCAAGTTACTCAGGAGATTCTGGTACTTGTCAACTATCTCTGGAAGATGTTTGTGTGTTCATCTGCTACTTTACAAGGTTTCTTCAATGCCAGTAACTAGATAAATAATTAAAAAAATCTTCAATATCTGTTACTAATATTTTGTATTGATAATGTACTAAAGAGCAATTCTACTTGAAGAACATTTTCCATTGTTTCATTACAGTGCACTGTCAAGTTACTCAGGAGATTCTGGTACTTGTCAACAACTATCTCTGTTTGAGTGATTCATACTGTTCATCTGCTACTTTACAAGGTTTCTTCAATGCCAGTAACTAGATAAATAATTTAAAAAAATCTTCAATATCTGTTACTAATATGTTACATAGTTTTTGGCAAATAATTTTAGAAATCATGTGGACTGCGTCGAGCGCATATTTCAGTATTTTGCTTAGTTCAAATATGTGTAAACCGAGGCGGTTTGCACATATACAATGAAAAATCCTCAAGTTTGTCAGAAACTATAATAGTTTTCACTAAGGTAAGTTTTTTGTTGATAGTGCGAAAACTGTGCACTTTTACACTGTCTTTTTACTTCTTTCAACTTACCTGATAACTTAATACACATGTAAAAAAATATGATTTTAAATTACTTAGTTGAAAAAATATTAAGTTGTCAAAAAATTAACTCAATATATATTTCAAGTTTTGTACATTTATACTTTCAGGTTTTGAAACTATGTGACAACTTGAATACATGGCAACCTTCGGTTTTATAACCGTTACAATTTGATTTTTTACATTATTTAGATTTTTTATTATATAAACAACTTAAAGAACATAAAAAAAAATGTTTATTCAAAGTACATAAAATATTATATTGATAAATGATTTTTACTGTAGAATAAATAGCCTGACCATAGTAAATAAATATATGTATTGGTTATGAAATCATCTGCCTGTTTTTATTTGAGATGCTCAACTTAGCGGTACCTATTCTAAGTGTCTGCAATCACATGTTTTGTCCACATAACACCATAAACCTATAATTTTATTTATTTTATGTCTTCCTCTAAATTCAGTCATATATAGTAAACTAATATGTATATTTTTTCTTGTATATAAATGGATTTTTAGTTATTGCTTTAATTAACTTTGATGATATATTTTATTATCTTTCTTAATTTATATTCAAGAAAAGACTAAAGAAGGAATATTTATCTGTACTATTTATCTGATATAAATATCCTCTCCTTTTCTTTTCTCAATCATTTTATTGCCATCAACTTTTTTTTATATCTTAATGTTATGTTTTTGTTTTCTGTTTTACTTTCACTATCAATCATTTTGTTTTTGTACACATTCTATATTAATTTTCGCTTGTTTTGGGCTATTTTTTTTTCTGGTAAAAATATACAATAAATAAATCTATTAAGTACCTTATCTAAGTTTCTAGGAATACTGTGTACAGGAATAGGCTGCCAGGCAAGGTGTGAATTCCACTGCTGCTTTAGTATGGGAGGATAAAGTCCAGCCAACAAGGTATATGCACTGGTAAGAGTTCTGGATAAATCACTGCTCACAACATATACATCATCGTCTGAATATTCTTCAGGTAGAAACCCATAATATTGCTTGCGAAATTTCTGACCCGCTTTATACAGCTGGAGTTTTCCTTGCTAAAAATAACATCATTTAATATCATTTATAATTCTATTCAATAAAATAAATGTATTTTTTTAACACAACATCAAAAATCTAGTGATATAAATGAAATGCACAAAAAAATACATTTTTCCTTACATTGGTAAGACTGCCAAGTCCTCCTGGCCAGTTATAATTCTTGTAAGGATCAGAATTGTATGATGTAGTTGGCGTTCTAGCTCCATGTCTGAATAGCTGAAAAATTAACAATATTACTATCTCTCTGTTACATGGCAATAGAAGGCCGAAGAAAGTTTAAATGTATAAAACAAAATGTAATATTATTATTATTTCAAAACAAAATATTATTAAGAGCATAAAATAATAAATTATTGTTTCTTTTTACTTGGTTATGTCATAATGTTTTTATTTTCATTCACAATTTTACTCATATTTTCATGTACAAAGGTTTGTTAGCAATGAATTTGTATTTATAAATAAAAGGTCCACTGATACATAAGTACCATTCTGTAGATGCTCTTTGAGCGAAACGCGTCAATGGTCAAACTAATTTATCAAGTGGAAAAAAGTTAAATAATTGTTTTTACTTATTTTGAGTAATAATATTTTGTTATAATGGAATTCCATCACGAACTCTCAGTCAACAAACTGGAATTAATTATTATTATTTATTTATAGGCAGGCAGCCAAGGCTGATGTGCCTATATCCACTGTCGAATTTTATTATTTGGTTAACTATTTTGCCGTGTCCAAAAAAAAGTCGTCTATTCTTGAAAATATTAACATTTTCAGCATCTAAAACATGTTGGGGCAGTTTATTCCAAGTATTCACCACTCTATTGGGACACGGAAGGAGCCTCCACGTAGATTGAGTTTCGGTTAACTTCGGAAAAGCAATCGGGCGTCCCTGGAAACGGCAGAATGCCGGCCAATCCTTCCACCACCGGAGCACCAACCAATATGATGGTGTTCCGGACACGGAAAGTAAGTAAGTAAGTACCACTCTATTTGAAAGAAAATGCTTTAAATCTACCTAACATATTATATTGTAAACTTCTGAATGTAAAGGAACAACTCCTGAATCCAAAGAAACAACTGTTTTGTTTCCTAAGGTACAAAACATAACGCTCCGGTAAAAAATAAGAAATTTCATTCATAATAAAATATTAATTGTCTCTAAATGAAAATAAAACCTCAATATTTCACTATATTTATTGTTGCCTAAGACCTGACATTAACATCTGAGGAATCATTTCCTTAAACATGTCACTTAAATTTGTCTCCTTATCATATCCTCGTCCCCTCCTCTGCTCTTCCCTCCGTCCTTTTATTATTTTTTGTTTTATGTTTCTATAAATATATATCATCGCTTAAGTTCTAACACCGCATAAGTCAACCATTTTTGAGATATCAATGTCATTGGTTAGATAATCATAAGATGCATCATTTAAACAATCAATGACGAGAATTTGAGCCAATAGGATTCATTTATTCATAAAAAGTAACAGCATGAAACTCGTGTTAAGGATTTGAAGAACTGTAAACACCACGTAACTCAGACAAATTTACATAATACAGTATGGTAGAGTAAGTCAGTTTTGCTGTGTTTTTTGACTGATTTAAAAAATAACAATATTTTTCATGGTTATCCAACTGTCGATTCGTTCATGAGAATTCAATTCTCTGAATGAATCGACATTATTAAGCCAAGATGCGTGTACGAAGGAAAATTTTGTATGGCATAGTGGACTTTTTGCATGCTAATAACACCAACTAGAGGCCTCGCAGCATATATGTTCCCATACATGGATTTACTCAGAATTTGGAGTAGAACATTTTATGTGAGTTTTGTGTGTGTGTGTATGTGTGTCCCCCCCCCCCTTATAACTTTTGATCCGCTCAATTTACAGAGCCCAAATTTTCAGAATATATAGACAGTTATAGGCCTACAAAACTTTTATACTCAGAATTTTGAAATTTGTTTCAGTCAGGGGTTATCAACTTTTGAAATTTTGATTTATTTTTCCATATATCTCAGAAACCGTAAAAGCTAGAATGCTGAAAATTGGTATAAACATAGACAAATACAAAATCTCAAAATGATTTTTTTTTTTAAATTCCAGGGTTTCTCAAACATTTATTATTAAGAAAAATATTATTTTTATGATAAATTTATGAGTTTAACTGGCTATATTTTTATTAAAAATATCGAAAAAAGCCGAAACACCCCAATTAGATAATTTAATTTTCTATAAAAAATATTAGTATTGTAGAAGTAAATCTCAAATTTTTTTTAACAATTTTTATAAAAATTGAATTTAGTGACGACATCACTTCATACAATTTGTATGGTAGTCGCCTATACACAATATTATGTAAGAAGACTTAATAGTTTGATACTTAAATCTCCAAACATACATACATACCATCATGCTGTTTTCATATTCTGTGTAGGAAAAACAGACTGACCTCCATACTATCCTATCTTGACAAACATACCTACATGTTTTATATAGAAATTAAAATATCTTCAAATATTTATTAATTTGTGTTGTTTATAGTTTGGTACGTATTCTTTGATTATGCATACTATCGCCATCGACAGTTGGATCTCATGTGTTACATGCAACTAGTAAAATAGTTTTATAAATATTACTGAGTATTATAAATATCTTTTATTCATTAGACAAAGTATTCTTTTAAATTTCTTAATTTAAATTATACTTATATTTGTTAAATTTGTTAATAAAAATACAATCAAATTGTTTTATTTTGCCTAATCCCTTAAGGGGATTTTTGGCTGTGATCTTGATAGGTACTAAATTTTACATAGTCCGGAACAACCCGTGCCCACCACTTAGATCAACCATCGAGGATTTTTGTGTAATATTTATTCTTTGGTTTTCTTTTTGAAATCCTCGATGGATCCGCACTGCTTCAAACTGGCAGGCATGGGGTTCCAGACAGACCTTGGGCAGCAAAACATTGTCGGTCCTACGTCCATAGTCATTGTTAAATTTGTTTGTACGTAAAAGTTTGTTGGTCACTGATCTAGTTTGTCTGTCGTGTGTTATTAGTAGTCTGTCTTTAGGTCTCAAAAAATGCTCAACCAGAATGCTATACTCCACTCTCCTCTGGAGAGACAATACTTTAGATCGGTCGAAAAGGCATTTATTTTTCCTTTTTAACTTTTTAGCAATTTTTTTAGTTATAATAATTTTTAGTAGTCTTCTTTGTATCTTTGCAATCTTATTTAGAGTAGTTTTATATGCCAATCCATATTAAGATATTACTGAAAATTTTAACAAACTTTTGAATTTTTACTTTATTTTTCCATATATCTCAGAAAACATAAAAGCTAGAACGCTGAAAATTGGTATGAATATACAGAAATAAAAAACCTCAAATTCATTTTTTCAAAAAAATTCCACAGATTCTCAAACATTTTTTATTAAGAAAAATATTTATTTTATGATAAATTGGTATGAATATAGACAAATACAAAATCTCAAACTTATTTTTTTAATAGAGTTCCAGAGATTCTCTTTTATTTTTTATTAGGAAAAACGTTTTTTATGATAAATATATGTTTAACTGCCTATATTTCAAAAGTTTTTTAAAATATCCAAAAAAGCCGAAACACCCCAACTAGATCATTTAATTTTCTATAAAAAACATCAGCATTGTAGTGGTATATCTCAATTTTTTTAACAATTTTTATAAAAATTGAATTTAGTGACGACATTGCTTCGTACAATTTGTATGGAAGTCGCCTATACACAATATCTAAGAAGACTTAATAGTTTGATACATCTCCATACATACTTACATACCATCATGCTGTTTTCATATTCTAGGTAAGTTCAAAGGACTGACCTCCATACTATCCTATCTTGACATACATACCTACATGTATTGTATAGAAAACAAAATATCTTAAAATATTCAATAATTTGGATTTATGGGTTGATATTTTGGTACTTATTCTTTTATACATACTATCGCTATCGACAGTTGGATCTCATGTGTTACATGCAACTACTCTAACAAAGATTGTACCTTTTTTTTCTATGTATCCTGATTTTATTACATTATATACATTGCTATTTACATTAATCTAAACATTGTGTATGTTTGTTTGTTTTAAATTTTAACAAACATTGTTTTCTTTTATATTTTCAAAATAAAAGTATTTAGGTAATTAACTTTTGTACATTTCTTATTTCGTAGGTAATACCGCATTATTGTCAGAGCTGACATGTATTTCGTAGGTAATACCGCATTATTGTCAGAGCTGACATGTTTTTTTTATTATTTTCAAAAGAAAGAATATTTTAATGTCATGTAATAAGAATTTTAGAAAGTTTTTTTGCTCTATTGTAAAGTTGTCGATTTTGACGATATATATTTCATTCACATAAATTGGTATGTGTAATAAACACAATTTACCTCAAATGGAAATTGTTGGTTGGAAGATATTGCCATATGGACCATTGTGCACTTAGAATTATAAGGTACAGAAGCCGCGTGCAATATAATTTCAAATTCAAATGTATGAGAAGTTTTATTTACATGTGTGTGTGAGGCGGTAGATCGATAATCTAATTGGTAGGTGTACGTGTACTGCATAGAAAAGAGATTTTACGTGTACTACTATGTGTTCTATGACTGTATTGACGGCAGGGTGAGTGAAACTCAAAACATTGTTCTTACTTTTAGTTGTCATACTTTCATAGGTATCTGTATCATAAATAATCTAAGATTGTGCACTTATTATGTAATGTATGCAAAATGTTTAAAATAAATAACATTATGAGGTCTATAAATACATTTCTACGTTAATAATTACTTTAAGTACCTATGATATTAATAACATAGTATTAACAATTATCATGTTTTTTTGTAAATAGTTTTAAACATTGTTATTATAACATTCCAAACATAAATATTTGAATTAAATTTGAATTTAAAATAAATTAAATTTCATACTCGTGGGTTTATTTTTATAAATAAATTTAATTTACAATTATGAACTTCCAGTGTGTTACGGGGGCGCCTGCTGCAAATTTACCTATTTTTAAAATTTGATATTGCATCATTACTATAAAACCTTAGATTATACATAATTCTATGTACAAAACGAATCATTTAAAAAAAACAAGTAAGATAGTTTGGATATTAATAAAGAAAAATATTCCTTAACTGTTAAATTATGCTTTCTATATATTCTTGTAGAAAAATAATAAGCACACCCCGATTTTTGACAATTATCTTATACCTATTTCTAAAAACCTATAAGGCGTAGAGCAATATATAAAGACGACAAAAATATCTGGAAAATATGTCTTAACATTGCAAACGTCAAGACAAAATTTCCAGATATTTTTATGTTCTATACTTACATAGAATTATAATGTACAGAAGCCGCGTCTAGTACAAATTTCGAATTCAAATGTATGCCAAGTTTTTTTTACATGTGTGTGTGAGGCGGTAGATTGGTTGGTCTACGTTTTATGTAGGTGTGCGTGTCGGTAGGTGTACGTATACTAGAAATTCTTCTGTTTCCTCGTAGTTTTAGTTGGCATACATTCATTGCGCTGACTAGGTATCTGTATCATATATAATCTAAGGTTCTATAATTAAAAAAAAATATATATAGCTCTACATCTTATAGTTAATTAAAAATACAAGATAAACGTTGAAAATCGGGGTATGCCATTATTTTTCTACAATAATTTATACAGAACATTATTAAAAAGTTAAGGAATAACCTTATTCATTAATACCCAAACTATGTTATAACCATGGTTATAACTATATAGTTATTTTTTCAAAACGATTTGATTAGTAAATAATGTTGAAATATCAAAATAAAAAATAAGTACGCTGGCAGCAGGCGAAAACGATACAATTTTGAAATTACGTAAATATTTTATTTAAATAGCTTGAAAGAAATAAAGAATAGAATCATTTCATGAAAATAAATTTCATGATTTTTCAAAACAATAAAATTTCATCATAATCATAACGAAAACGACTTAAAAATTTGGGTATAAAATCCTCATTTTTAAATTTAGAGCCATTTTTTTGACAGCGCAATGCGTCAAATTTCGATAAAATCAAAAATGGAATACTTACTATATTGGTCAATTTCAAAGTTTTCACACTGTTTAGAGGCAAATTCGGAGTTTCCGAAAACACAAAAAAACCTAATAAACACACTAGAATAGCTACACCTAAAGTTGTGATTGCTATAGTCATCGTCTTGTTTTTAGAATTTATACATTGTTTACATTTTGATTGTTGTCCAAATCTACCGCTAGAGTCCCAAGAATTGTTCATGACATTGAATTCAAAGTTCATTTTAATCAATTTTAATATTATTATTTTTTATCAATTATGACGAAGAAATGTTTTAGCGCGACTATCACGGTTTTATAAATGTTTCAAAAGCCATTAATGTATTTTTTGCGACGGAATCGGTATGTTTTTATCATATGTAGGAATGACAACTGGCACACGACGTCGCGCGCTATCAATGAAGTTGATATTCGTATTCTTACCTTTGGCAGAATTATTGACAATGCGATTACCTGAGGCCTCGAAAACCGGAAATTAAAATCTGTAGAGGTCATTCACACTAACTATGTACGCATTTTTTTCACGTACCTACTTATTTAAAAAAATAAGATTTTTCTTAAAACAGACCAGTTTTAATAGAAACAATAATGTATTTTACCTTTAAAAATTTAGTTTCTACACGCGACTATGTAATATTATTTATTTATATGTAGAAATTTACCTACTAATTAATTAAATCGAAAATTTTCATCAAAAAACAATGAAATTAGCGCATTACTATACCTACGTACTTTTTTTACTAGAAGTAGATATTCTTCTACATCAGCCTTCTCTCCCTCCACTGCTGGAGATAGGCCTCTTCCATTTCCTTCCACATTTGTTTGATGCCATCTGCATCCATTTTCTTCCCGCCGTCCTGATAATATCATTGGTCCATCTTTTTTGGGGCCTGTCAGGCCTATTCGTCTGGATATTTCTGCCACCTGGTTCCCAAGTATATATACTCATCCACTTTGTCAAAGATGTTTTCTTTTATTTTGAAGGTTTGATATCCCAGAATCACGATTTTTGTTTTCTTTTTATTCATTCGTAGACCAATTTTCTTCGATGCTTCATGGAGCTCTTCCATCATTTGACTTAATTCATCAATATTCTCACTCATAATTACGATGTCATCTGCAAAATTTAGGTGTCAAGAATGTGCCGTCAATCTTCACACCCTGGTTTTCCCAATTCAATGTTTTAAAGATATCCTTCAAGGCCAATGTGAAAAGTTGAAGCAATATTCTGTCATACTCCTTTCTTAATTTTTATATAAGTAATTAGTTTTAGTGTCATCGTCTATTCTTACATTCATGGTTGCATTTTCATAAATGAAATTTATAATTCTGATATACCGAGAGTCTATCCTTGCCTTTTGGAGTGCTTCAATTATCGCCCTCCTTTCAACTGAATCAAATGCTTTCTCAAAATTTTTGTTCGTAGTTTAAACAGATTCGAGAGTAAACTAAAAGGATGATAGTTTTCTTAATTGTCACCATCACCATTTTTGGACAATACTTTTACTTCTGCATTATGCCAGCTTTTAGGTATTTTTTTCTTCTTTCAAACATTTAAGAAAGAAGTAGATAATATACAAATAAAATTTATTATAATAATTACCTTTCTATCTGACCCTAGATTTTTTATAAAATAAATAAATAACAGGGATAATAAATTGTTGCAGTTTTTTTTTATCATTGATTTTATTTAGTCATATTTCTACAATTTAATTACAATTTTTTTTGCTATAATGCCGCTATAATTCTTTATTACATAATATATATATATATATATATATATATATATATATATATATATATATATATATATATATATATATATATATATATATATATATATATATATATATATATATATATATATATATATATATATATATATATATATATATATATATATATATATATATATTTATATATATATATATATATATATATATATATATATATATATATATATATATATATATATATATATATATATGAAAGCGAATGCAACAGACAGAAGTATGTACTCATAGGTATCTTTGAAGAGATCTCAAGCAGAGATAGAGGGATGGAGAGAGATTTGAATATGAAGACAAGGAAGACCACAAGACATTCCTACAGGGCTTACGACCTGTCATCGGCTGGCTTGATGACAGGTCGTAAGCCCTGTAGGAATGTCTTGTGGTCTTCCTTGTCTTCATATTCAAATCTCTCTCCATCCCTCTATCTCTGCTTGAGATCTCTTCAAAGATACCTATGAGTACATACTTCTGTCTGTTGCATTCGCTTTCATATGTACCTAAGCATGTGTTTAATGCAGAAAAACTATCCCATCATATATATATATATATATATATATATATATATATATATATATATATATATATATATATATATATATATATATATATATATATATATATATATATATATATATATATATATATATATATATATATATATATATATATATATATATATATATATATATATATATATATATATATATATATATATATATATATATATATATATATATATATATATATATATATATATATATATATATATATATATATATATATATATATATATATATATATATATATATATATATATATATATATATACATATGTAATTAACATTACTAACATTGCATTGCAATGTTAGTAATGTTAATTACATATGAAAGTCAACACATGTATGCAAACACACAAAAATGTTAATTTTATTAATAGCAGGTGGTAAAAAAATAATAACAGTGATTAAAGAGGCATCAAATTGTGAAAACCCATTTTACTTAAATTTAAATGAAACCATTATTTTTTCCATTTATTTTTGCATTCGCAACATAATATATTTCTGAAACAAATGAAGTGGAAAGAAACAAATTAATATTTTCATCTTGGTTTTCATACAAATTTAATTCCATTTTCAAATTGGTATATTGCATAACTAACTTCATGTTGATGTTTGTGGTACATATTATGTGGTTTATTTCTTTTCAAATGGATTCCAATCTCCAAGTCCAACCATCTTCCATGAAACATGCCATAACTTTTGACACATTTCTCGATTATTAGCACCCCGATGTGGTTTTACTGGAATACAGTCACTGAAAACAAAAAATTCGAAGCACAATTTACCGCCGGTACCTCACAACATATTTGATTATTTATCATACTTAATGTAATGTGTTAATGGACATCATAATATATTAAGTATGATAAATACAGAGTTGTACCTAGCGGATTGGAGGAAGAGATCCATCGGTTTGCTGCCAACCAATCCTCAAGAAGATGGACATGAAGTAAAAATAAAACAAACCTATAATAAAGTCCCGTTTCATCATCACATTTTTCATCTATTGCACAGAATGTTGTTGTTTGAGATCCTAACTCTGGTGATTTGACAAAGAAACTAATTAAGTTCCATAAATAGTAAGTAATAGAGTAATACACTTTATCCAAATGTCGAACAAGTTCTGTATTGACAACTCCAGGATTAAGTACATATACATTGATTCCTTCAATTTTATTTGCCTAAAACAAAACAGAGATATTTTTTGACCAAGTACATAATATCAATAGAAAACTACATCAATACTATTCACCTTCATGATTCAATCATACAATTTAATCTTTGATATTAAAATTGCAATATTTTTATTGTTTATACAATATTTTCCTTATTATTGTGAAAGACGATAAAATCAAAGTTTGCAAATATAATTAGTTGCTCATTATTACTACCTGAACATAATTAAATACATTTTTTATATCATTTATTGCCTTTAGAATCAAAGTGTAATTAGTATGAAAATAGGTATTAAAATATAAATAATTACTAATAATAATTAAAAATTTATTAGCAGTCTAAAATTTTAGACAAACATTTTTCAAACTCTGAAAATTGAATTGTTTGTAATAGTGGACTTCTGTTTTTGAAATTATTGCATGCAATCACATATTGAATATTTTGTGTCTTTAGAAGATACTAAAGAAGTCAATTAAATGCTTGTATGACCCATTGATAACAAGTCAAATGCATAGAAGAAGTAGGTATATAATAATGATGGTATTACATACATTCATATCAATTATATAATATGATGATATTATATACATTCATATATGTAAATAGCTTCAAGGTAAGGTCAAGTAAGGATAACACAAACAGAACAATTAACATTAAAACAATTCTATTTTTAGTTACTAACTCTTAACTGTCGCACTAATTCCTTGGTGAACATGACATTAGCCAATTTACTTTGGTCGTATGCCCCAAGTGGACTGTAAGGACGATTTTCAAAATTCAAATCGTTTATTTCAATTTTACCACCTAAAAAAAACAAAATTGGCAATCACATTGTACAAGAAGTGTTGAATAATGACATCTATGACTAATACAAAAAAGAGAATTTATATAGTTTCTCAATAGATGTTATAAGCATAGAATTATAATGTACAGAAGCCGCGTGTAAAACAAATTTTGAATTCAAATGTATGCCAAGTTTTTTTACATGTGTGTGTGAGGCGGTAGATCGGTTGGTCTACGTATTATATAGATGTGCGTATCGGTAGGTGTACGTATACTAGAAATTCTTCTGTTTCAGAGTAGTTTTAGTTGGCATACATTCATTGCGCTGACTAGGTATCTATGTAAGATGAAGAAAGATGTAATTAACAGAATGAAAGTTAACACATTGAGATGGTTTGGCCACTTGGAGAGAATGAATGAAGAACGCCTGACAAAGAAAATATACAAAGCTGACAGGAATGGAATAAGAGGTCGGGGGCGCCCAAGAAAAGGATGACACGACCATGTAAACGATATTCTGAAAGATGGAAATGTAAGAAGCGTGAACAACAGACGAACGTGTATAAGACGATGTATGAATGTTGATGAGGCGATGAATGTGTGTCAAGATAGAAAAATGTGGCATTCGGTTCTCTCTGCCTACCCCGTGAGGGACATGGCGTGATGGTATGTATGTATGTATGTAGGTATCTGTATCATATATAATCTAAGGGTATAAGTATCTCTGGTTATTAATCTGTTGAAAAATGGCAAGCCAAGATCCTATCAGTCGATAAAAATAATTTTCATTCTGCATCTCCTAAGAGAAAAATGAAACAGCAACCATATTTGCTACTATTATTATAATTTTTTTTTAAATATTAGTATGTCCTTGAAAAAAGTAAATTAACCATAAATGTATTATAGGTGAACAAAATCAGTCGTGGTTGGATTCGAACTTGCGACCACTGGATTACTAATCAGCGCACTAACTGCTCTGCCACCACCCATCTTATTATTATCTAAAAGAAGTTTCAATCATGTTTTTAAAGACATGCTTTTTAGTGGCTTAAATTTTTTCTATGTTAATTAATTATTAAACCAAAGTACACTATCAATACCAATACACCACACATCCTCCTACACTTACTCGTTCACAATACATGCAGCCCGGCTGTGGAACCAATTACCCAATGGTATAAGAGAAGCTCCTAGTTTAATGTACTTCTCTAGCATCTAAAGTCACACTTCTTAACCTCATACCTATAATTCCTTTATCCATCATCCCTTCCCAACCCATCCTTTTCCTATTTTTGGACATTATCATTATTATTTAAATTCATGTTTTTTTTTATATAAAAGTTTGCATTTTTATATTATTTACTTTTTTGTATTATTTATTATTTACTAATAGTACTTACGATAGTGTGCATCAGACGACACATTGACAATTCTCGCTGGCGTGGACTCAATAATTTTTGGCATCAACAACATTGTAAATAGGAAATGTCCTAAATGGTTTGTCCCAAATTGCATTTCAAAGCCATCTTCTGTCTTTGCCTCTGGACAAAGCATCACACCGGCGTTGTTGATTAGAATATTTATCTTAGATTCAGTCTCCATGATGTGTTTTGCACATTCCCTTACTGATGCCAGAGAACTTAGATCTAATTCGGTTATGACAATGGATCCTAAACCTTCCATTCCTTCACACACTTCCATTATTTCCTTACTCGCTATGTAAGCTTTATACTTATTTCTGCAAGCCATGACAACATGTGCACCTACAATAAAGAGATTCATATATTTTTTATATATTCATATGTGTAACAAATACATATACATTCTCATACATTCCCTAGACTAAGTAGTAATGACTGTGCTACAGGAGAATGAAATTGGTCATGGCAGGATTCGAGCTTCTGACCACTGGATTACAGCCACCCAGCGCACTTATCGCTTTGCCACCACCCATCTAATATTGTTGATTTAAATTGGTTACTTTTTTATCATAGTAATTACAAAAGCTACTAAAATGACTTATTTGGCTCTATTACAGCTATGTTAAATTGGTTGATAATTATTGCGAAATTCAATAATAAATATATTATAATTTAATTGAACTGATAAATAAATTTTTTATTCCTGATATATAAAATTCTTCTCAGACCTATCGTAGTATATGGAGTTGAATGCTGGATCTTAACAAAAAGAGACAAGAATAGCCTCTTGATATTTGAAAGGAAAATCCTGAGAAAGATTTTTGGCCCAGTAAATGATAATGGACTTTGGAGGATGCGATACAATCACGAACTACAGGCATCATATGACAAACCCAACATTGTGCAAGTCATAAAAGTAGGTAGACTGCAGTGGTTGGGACATGTCAGCCAGATGAATGATAATTGCATCCCCAAAAAGGTTCTTAATACTTATCTAGAGGGCAGAAGAAGTATAGACAGGCCCAAGCTAAGATGGTTGGATAACACAGAAGACGGCAAAAGGGCGATCAGAATGACTAACTGGAAGAGAGCGACGGAAAACAGGGACGATTGGAGAAGGATTCTGGAGGAGGCCAAGCCCCGCATAAGGCTGTAGTGCCAATGATGATGATGAATTTATTTGAACTCAGTGCATATCATATACTCATTATTATTTGAGTAATAAATAATATGTCCTCTAAGTAACCACGGTTGATTGTTTCTATTATAATAATGATTTAATTTATTGATTTGGAACCAATCCAATGGATTCGGAGGCTCCTGTTTTGAGCTCTGCAATATTCAACTAATGCTCTTTTTGGACAAAATGCTCAAGACATGACAAGTATGAAAGTAAATATACATACGAACCCCTTTTATAAAATTCCTTAACATTTTCCTTCCCAATTCCTGTATTGCATCCTGTTATTACTACAGTTTGACCATCCAAACGAACTTTACTATAACAGCGACCACTAAATATCGGCATATTTTATTACAAAATATTGATAATTTTCAAGTGACAATATTATGGTATCCAACAGAACAGTGAAAAACAAGTGGACAGTTTGAAATATAATCTGAAACTAAACAAACAAGGCAACCATATTCACACAAAAAATTCAACCAAAGATATTTTAAGTAATGGTATAAAATGTAATATATTAAATTTATTAGTTATTATGTTAAGAGAGACATAAGATTATTTCATAATATTTTTTGTTATAACCAGTGCCGCATTTGAAATATTTTCAACCAAATATTAAATTTGTTTCAGATTATCTTTGTCAAACGAAAAACACAAATTAAAATAATATTATCTATATTTTTTTTATTATGCAAATGTAGATTTTTTTTACTTTTGTGAATATTTTTTGAGTTACATCTAGTATATTCTTTTCTCTGATTGAACAATATTATATTATAGTTAATATAATTAGTCAATAATTTTCAACTTAATAAGGGCATCTGAATTCAGAGCCATAGTTCCAGTGAGTTAATAATAATAAAAATCTTTTACTGTGATAAAACAATGTGGCAGATTTATTGCCCGCAGGCAATTTCTACCAGTCAACCGCCATAGTAAATTTAATAAGTTACAAGAATAATTAACAAGAGAATAGAAGTTAAAAAAATATTAAGAAATTAAAAATGAAAAATAAATAAATATAAAAACAAAAAAATAATAATAATACACCAGATAGAAACACTATGTTTGTTGGATGGGGGATAGGAGAGGGAAAAGGATAGAGGGACAGAGGGAAAAAGACGTGAGTTTGTGGTTATGTGGATAAAAAGTGTGACTTCAGACGATTTTTGAATGCTATTAAACTAGGGACATCTCTGATACTCTCCGGGAATAGATTCCAAATCCGAGCTGCATGAACTGTGAACGAGTAAGTATAAGTAGAGGTGTGGTGTATTGGTATTGTAAGTGTGCTATTATGTTGGGACTGTAAGTTAAGACCATGTGAGGATAAGTGGGCAAAATTCCCTTTGAGGTACGTGGGTGTAAGAGGGTTATTAAGCAAGTTCACTTTTTTCTACAGCTATATCTGACTATATTTATGAGTGTGGCAACTTACATATTAAATTAAAATTGACAAAAAAAACTTGTCATTTTCACAAAATGGTGTACAAACATATACACAATCACAATGTGTCCTTAATAGGATTGACAGAGAACCAAACAGTACACATTAATATTCTGGCAAGCATAAACATTCAAAAATATATTTCTATATTTTGAGATCATTTTTATTAATTATTATTTTATTTTTTATTTGTTTGGAAACTTAACAGCTATACATTTATAATACTTAATTGCAAATGAGAATACAAAATAAATAGCCAATTATAAAGTTTCACATATTTAAATTATTATAATTATATTATTGATATTGGGTAGTCATTGTAAGATGGTGAGTGTATGTGGGGGAAAGGGAAGGGTAATGGATATAGGAAATCGTTGATAAGGAAGGGATGAATGTTTAAGGAAAGTAGGTTTGATTATTAACCAGTAATATTACCAATAACCGCGCGCAATTGGCGTTTCATCAATGTCTGTTTGGAGTTAAATATATCAGGTTGGGGGTCAAGACTATTGTAATAATTTAAGCATCTGTTTTTTTTTTTAAAATTGAGCGTTTTTAAATTTTTTTATAAATTTTTTTCTAAATTTATGGCAATACTATCAACATAAAAATGTTTTAAATCAGTTATGTACGCTGAAGTTCTGTTTTTTTTCACCTTTTTCTATAGAAAATATAGTTCTCAAATAAATAAAGCTTCTAGACTTCTTAAGACTGCCTTGTTTCGTAGAGCCAACAAATAAGCTACAGTACCCTTGGAGTGATCTTGTATCACTAAACGGCGCTTTATAAATTATATTTATTATTATTATTAAAGCTAATGGAATGAGAGGCGGGGGGCGTTCAATAATAGGATGGCTCTACCATGTGAACGACATTCTGAAAGAGGAAAATGTAAGAAGCTTGAACAATAGACCAACATGTATGAATGTTTACGAGGCGATGGTTGTGTTCTAGGACAGAAAAATGTGGCGTTCGGTTCTCTCTGCCTACCCCGTAATGGCTTGATGGTATGTATTATTATCAACAGCCTTATTCTGACTACATTTCTGTCATATAATAAAATAATATATTTTGAAATTTTTTCAAAAAAAAACAATAATTATCACATCTTCCTTATTACTGGTATATATAGTGTTTTGTTTATCCTTTCAAATTTAATATTGTCACTTTAAAAATACATTTTTAATGCTTTTTACTTAAACTTCCTCGTGTGACTTGGCATATTTTATTTATTTCACTATGTACAAACAAACTGAGACGCAACAAAAATAAACCAATACAAAAGTAAGTAATAAAATATTGACAAAACAAAATGGTGGAATAATATTGCAAGACATATTTTAATCTTCATTCAAAAAAACTAATCCAAGATGCAAATTATTACCACAGAATACCTAATATATTTTTAAATTATTTGATGATTGCCAATATTATGATGTTCAAAGTCTATACCAGCTAAGATGGTTGTAAATACAGGAAAAATTAATACAGAAAACATTTATCCATAGCATATAAAAAAAAATATTTGACGCATTGAAAAAAATAAGGAAAATAGGATTTTTTTTATGAATGCTTCCTAGAACCAATACAATCTCATAGGTCCGGTATTACAATCGGCCCTCAACTCATTGAGTTTGTTAAACTCAAGATTAATGTTAAGGGGAGATTGAATCCATTTCCGTATTTCAGTGCAAATGGGCCAGTATTAAAGTCTCAGTTTAAGAGCTAACATCAAGTTTTACAAAAATATAGCGTATTACAGTGTCCGTTTAGGCCTAATCTTCCCTCAAATACGTCACTAAAATGACAAATATTTAACTCAACGTTTCTGGTGGATTAAGTACTTAACGGTTAGTCAACTGTCATTTGCTATGCAACGTGTGTAGTTTCAGTGTTCTATCACTAGAGGCGTTAGTTGTATCGACGTGGGCGCCACACAACAAAACAAACTGACAGCCATATTGAAACGAACATGGGCATTTAAAAGCATCATTTTGGTGAAAAAAATTAAATTTACCATGTTGGATAATTAAACAATAGTATTTCAAGTCGTAGCGTCCCGTTTTGTAGTTCGTATTATTTGAGGTTATTTAAAATTTGACACATTCGTCTTAGTGACCTCATTTCAACCGCGTTAAAACGATGTATGATAGAATAAGAAATGAGGATATTAGACGAGAATGTATGATTGAAAGAAATATCGTAAGTAAGATGAAAATAAATGCCCTAAGGTGGTTCGGCCACATAGAAAGAATGAGTGATGACCGTCTGACAAAAAAAGTATACAAGGCTGATAAAAGAGGAATGAAAAGTAGAGGTCGGCTAAGAAAGAGTTGGCACGATCACATAAATGGGATTTTGAAAGATGGAGATGTTAGAAGTAAGAATAATAGAAGAGCGTGTATGAGACGATGTATGGACGTGATTGAAGCGAGGAATGTATGTCAAGAGAGAGGAGTCTGGCGTTCAGTTCTCTCTGCCTACCCCAAATAGGGAAATGGCGTGATAGTATGGTATGGTATGGTAAAATTTGACAGATAATAACCACAGAAAAAGTAAAATATGTCTATAATTGAGGATTTAGTAACTGACATGTCATATTGCACTGTAATACGGAAATGGATTCAATCTCCCCTTAACATTAATCTTGAGTTTAACAAACTCAATGAGTTGAGGGCCGACTGTGAACTACAAAACGGAAATACAATTTTTTACTATACAACATGGTAAATTTATTTTCTTTCACCAAAATGATGCTTTTAAATGCCCATGTTCGTTTCAAAATGGCTGTCAGTTTGTTTTGTTGTGTGGCGCCACCGTCGATGTAACTAACGCCTCTAGTGATAGAACACTGAAACTACACTCGTTGCCGAACGCCTCTAGTGATAGAAACTGAAACTACACGCGTTGCCTAGCAAATGACAGTTGACTCACCGTTAAGTACCTAATCAGCCAGAAACGTTGAGTTAAATATTAGTCTTTTTAGTGACGTATTTGAGGGAAGATTAGGCCTAAACGGACACTGTAATACGCTATATTTTTGTAAAACTTGAGTTTAGCTCTTAAACTGAGACTGTAATACCGGCCCATACAGAATGAAATGGGTTTGAGGCAGATATCAAACTTGATTCTGTCTTCTGAACGACTAGTCCAGCAAACTGAACAATATTATCTATTGTTAGATTCAAATTATTAGAGTGGGTTAAAATTATTGCTCGTCAATATTGCCCTATAACAGTTTGGCCGATAATTGTTTTTATTTTGTATTTATATTACACTTATCAGATAAATATAAAGACTGATTTATTAAAATAAAATTATCATTTATTGATTCAGAATAGTAATTAATCTCACAATTCACAATACTGTGTAACAAATTATATAAGACTAGGTTTCCAACTTGCAATAATCTCATTTCAAGTGTAGTAAAGGCTAAAAAAATATTACTGGATTAATTTTTATGTATGTGCAGTTTTATCTGGGAAATAAGCTTATAAAATGTAGCCATACTAACACTGATTTGTGAAAAGACAATTAATGGGTACTCTACTAGAGACTCCATATTGTGGCAACTCTAAATTAACATTAGGTTGATACGTCTGTGTGAGTATGCACACGGGTACCAACAACTTTTACCGGCACTGGCCACTAATAAAAATTGATCGCCATTCGCGCTGGCCCGCCTCCGTAGACAGTCGATCTATCCATTATGATGAAACTGGTTTTAAGAAATTTTATATTATACATGAAGGTATGATACTAATTTTACTTAAAACATATTAAATTACTTGTAATAGTAAAAAATATATATTCTTCGATTTATCTTATGGGTAAGAAGTACTAAATAATATACCATAATCATTATTTAATTAGCATCTTCAGAGCTCAATACTGATGAATGTGACAATTACAGTTGGTACTTAAAATTTAAAAATACAAAAAGATAGCTCATAGAAAAAGACTAAAAAATCGTATAATTAATGCACAATGAATATTCTGTAATAATATTTAAGAGGTATACAATTCTACCCAAAAACCTTTTACATCTTTGGAATACCATACTTTGTTTAATATTCAGATATTGATAATATTGTACAAAATATTTGAAAATATTTTATCCTCTCAGTTCAGTCATTGTTAATTATTTATAAACTTAGATAATTAATATAAAAAATATATATACTTAAGATGGTTGATATAAAAAAATACTAAGAGGAAAATTATAATATTAAGTTATGAAAAATAATATTTATAAAATTTACATACATACTGAATATTTTATCTTTGTTTAACTATGTGTGCACCTGTAACCAAAATACATATTTTGTTTTATAAATTCAACTATATATCTAATTCAACATGGATATATCTAATTCAACATGGATATATCTAATTCAACATGGATATATCTAATTCAACATGGATATATTTAATTTAACATGGATATATGTAATTCAACATGGAATAGTCACACAAGAGTTGAGTAAAAGCCCCCATTCACGATCGTGCCATCCTTCCAAAGGCTTGCCATCACTCCAAAATGCGCTCGTGAATGTCAAATCACGCGCAGCCCAATTGGCCTGACACACCAAAATGGAATTCCAAACGATCGAAACTCTGTAGTACCGCAAAAACGGCACGGCGCATCCTGTCGGCACGGCATGCTCGTGAGTGTGAAAACCAGCGGTACATTGCGCCGAGCTGTTTGACACTCTCGTGAATGCGAAAATACAACATTTTCATTTTGTTTTTATCTATTTATATGTAAACAAACCGCTAAATAGCAGTTGTATAAAACTCATCATCAGAATTATAACTCATTTTTACTTGAAAATTAAAAAAAAATATAACTTATTAATGCGAAAGCGCCGACCGCTTGCGTATACTAATTTTGATGGCTCGATGGCCCGCCCGTGAGTGTGATGAAAATTTTACAATGCTCCAAATGGAGCCGGTCTATATGGAACGACGCCGAATGGCACGATCGTGAATGGGCTGCTTTAGAGAAACTTTACTGTGCCATGTTTTTTTTTAATATGAAACAAATATTTAACTCAACTTTCATTTAACTACACGATTATAAATGAAAATTGTTCAAAAGTAATAAATTAATGTTATTATATATTTTTATATGGATGATATATTGAAAAGTATTTGAAGGGATTATGAACATCATTTAGTGGATGCAAATGGATTGAAGTCTCCGAGTCCAACCATTTTCCAAGACATGTCCCACAGCTTGGCACACATTGATTCATCAGTTGCTATAGGATTCTGACTGCTGATGGCGCAATCACTAAAAATATAATAAGATATTGAAAATAAACGTAAAAAAAAGTATTTTCTCCGTAATTATTTGTAATAACTGAAAATTTATAATTCAAAATATTATAATATCTTGAGTTTTTTCTTGAATATTATTGGAAAGATTAACAATACTTTGAATTTATTAATCTATATACTAATACGTAAGAAACAAAAACTTCAGACTCCTATTTAAGGAAACTGAGTTTGAGATTTGGCATAGTTAAAGTTTATATGGAGAAGTGCAGAAAGCTACAAAAAATATTTCACATTGATCCATTGATTGTTTACCTTAGAACATAAAAGAAAGGGAAACCTAACATCAATACACCCGCACAAGCTACTGTGACCAAAATATAATCGAGACAGTCACACAGTAGTAGTCATACTAACGTATCCTCTATCTTTCGTGATCATTGTTCACGTTTAAACTGTCAAAGTGGTATCTACGACGCAGTTGTTTAAATTCAAATTTCAGAACATGTTAAAGGAAAACACAATCTACTGTGAAACAATATAAAATGGTATTTAAACAATTACACTTTGCAATATGTGAAAAGAAAACTATGTACCCCTTGAAAACATGATGTATTTTTATCAAAGACTTATGGTTGAAATGAAGAAATAATTAAGTAAAATTAAACAATTAAAATCAACACATTTGCAGATACATTCCTTACAGGATTCACTAATATTGACACTATAATACAAGAAAGTATGCCATAACTTTCTTGTATTTTGGAATATTTCATTTTCGATTGAACCATCATAAAGATCAGTAGTAAATGCATATCAATTTTCTACCACCTCGGTACAGGCTCTGTCTAGTGAAGTGGTTTATTCATTCATTCATTTATACCATCACGGCATATACCACAATGTGGGATAACCAGCGAAAGGTGTGCGGGTGTGCATTGCCTTATAAAAGGGAGAACAACACATCTATGTATACCCATACACCAGTCTCGTTTCACCAAAAAAGGCACTACATTAAAAAAAAGTTATATAATATTTATATTATCTTTAATAGGATTCTCTTTTTATTTTATTGTTTGTATTATGAAAATGTATTTCGAACAAAAAAAATGTGTTTACCAGACAAAAAAAATTACAGCAATATCCGTCATTCCCTTTTTAGGTGAATAAATATTACTGCTTTAGCAGACATAACATTCAACATGTTAAGGTATAATGTATATAAGGTATTGCACTCTAGTAAAGGGAAATATGTTTTGTCTTACTGTGCATCTTTTCTATATATTTTTTTTTTTATATTTTGTATATGTTATTGTGAACTTAATAAAAAAAAAATAATGTTATGATAATTTTACCTACCAATAATACTGTCCAGTTTCATTGGCACATTTGTCATCGACACCACAGTATATTGTTGTTTGAGCTCCTGACTCGGGTGTCTTCATGAAAACTGAGAAAAACACCCGGAGTATTAAAGAGAGTCCCCTGAAGTAGACATTGTCAATGTGGCGACCCAGTTCCGTCTTAACCACTCCCGGATGGAGTGAATACACATTTACACCATCAATGTTATTTGACTGCAACATAATGTTATTCAATAAGCTATTTAGAATAATACATTTACTTTATAGAAAATAAATTAACTTTCATAACTCAAATAAAATCAGTAATTCTAACTTTGAAATATAAATATTTGTGGCCAATACTCTTTACTACCAAGTCACTCCACAGAATATTCAAATTTGTATGGAAAATTTTCAGCATTTTCATGAAATGAGTTTGTTAAATTATTTTTGATTCAAATATTTTATTATGAGTACTTGATAATTATTCAATGCCATTTTATGAAAGTGATGTGCCTTTTTAGCAATTTGAAAATAAAAGTATTAAATTTTATGTTTCCTGCATTTGGGATCACTTTGAAATATTTGAATTTAAAAAAATTGAGAAGCACTGATCAGATATCCTTAAAAATCTAATGGGGTCTAAGCGAGTATTAGATATATAAATTTGCAAAATTTTAAAAGAATCAGATGAATACTTTAGTCTATAATTGATAAAGTATAATAAACACACCCTGTACATAACCCATAGTACACAGCACACAGATACATTGTGATGAAACTTTCAGAATACAATCTTAGCATGATACTAGTTAATAATCTGCTTTAAAAATTGTGTATTCATAACTCCCCAATATATCCGTTTGGAGTTGTGAGGAAGGTTAAAAATATTGAGTTACAGAGCCAAGAGCCTTACTCTTGGCTTTCAAATCCGATCCCAATTCCAATTTTTCGCTAAGAATATACTTTTATAAGAGAGAATCAGCCAGTAGGTAGGTATGTTTTAATCATAATAGTAGATAATTTGAATATACGCAGGCAATAAGTAGGTAGGTTCTTAAGGAAACTTTATTTATTTAATTTACATACAATAATGTGTATCATAAGGCAATTTCTTCCAACCAAACATACCAGTGTGAGAACATAAATAGTGTAGTGGTGGGTACAATCAATTTATAACAAAAATATAAACACATAACATCATTTCATCTAAAATCACAGCAACAAACATTATCATATTATATCTATGTCTGTCATGTACCTACACTTATTTATTTGCTTGTTAGAATACAATATGTACCTACATATAGTAGTGATAAAAAGCACCCTATACCTATTCATTATAAGATACAAAAGACCGCCGTGGCACAGTTGGTAAGCTGATTGGTTTCTGTGCGGGCATCCTGGGTTCGATCCCCAGCAGAGAAATTATTTAAGTTGATTTCTCACGCTAATGTTGCTTCTCTGAGCTGGAAACACTGGTTATTTGGAAGAAATTGCCAGTGTTCATTATTATTATTATTGTTGTGGGAGGAGAGAGTGTCAATTAAGAATTATAAGCTAAGTAATTGAAATTGTAATCTGATTTAAATGTCAACAGTAAGGCTACAGGTCTCCCTAACATTTGAGATTACTCGGGAGTAAGCTCTATGGCTTTGCGTCACTGTTTCACATTCTCCGCAAATGATGTAACTTAAAAAATATTCTTTGTGAACTCAAATGATTGACAGAAACATGAAAGTAATACTTGTCCTACAAATACTCCATAAACAATAATTTCATATTCAATATGAAAAACTTAATGCACTGTGCATACCTTTATTTTTCTAACCAATTCATTGGAAAACATAACATTCGCCAATTTACTTTGATTGTACGCTGCCATGGCACTGTACGGACGTTTTTCAAAATTTGGATCTTCAAATTCAATCACTCCTCCTAAAAAATAAAAATAAATTGTATTTTATTTTGCTTTATTTAACCCATTCCAACATGATGCCGGTGGATCACCGACCAATGTCTATTTAGCATTGAGCCACTTAGCTTGCAATCGCCAGTGGCTTTGAATGGCTTATTTTTACAATGTTGGCACTCCACATGCCCACCGCAGTGGCACACTTGGTAAGCTGTTTGGCTTCTGTGTGAACGTCCTGGGTTCGATTCCCAGCAAAGGAGAAATTTATTTAAATTCATTTCTCTCGCAAATATTGCTTCTCTGGGCTGGAAACACTGGTTAGTTGAAAGAAATTGCCATTTGGCAATGAACCTGCCATTTTCACCTGCCTGCCATTGCGCAGGGTGCAACGAAGTGTTTATTATTATTAATATTATAATGTGTTTATGTTTAAAACTACCACAACTACCTAGAGATGACCCATAGTTATCTAACTAATGAACAAAAAAAACATTTTAAGTATGTTTTGTGGTTTTTTACTGTGTATTAATGTTATTATAATAATTTTGTGACAAATTTTGAACGTCTCAATAGAGACGAAGTTGGAATATTATAGGGGAACCAGGAACTCAAGGCCCCTACAAGGCTTACAACCTGTCATTGACTGGTTTAAGTTATCACTTTATGCGCTTGCGCAACATTCACCAGTTATGCTTTCTTATTAAGTTCCCTTATCAATGCAATTTTGAAAGTTCTACATATTTTAATAATGAGAAACTGATCGTCTATGAAGCAACAAAGAAACCTTTTTGTAACGTTATCTATTGAGAAATTATTTTTTGGTAAACAATAAAAGCAACAGTACTTGTAACAGTACTTATCTGCAAGTGAGACACAATTTTTTTTGAGTTGTGATAGTCCAAGATTATATTTATAATAGTTCAAATTGGCTGCTCTCAAAAGAATAAAAAATTACTTAGATGAGCTCTTGAAGAAACATTGACAATCCTTGCCGGTGTAGATTTGATTATTTTAGGAAGTAACAACATGGTGAACAAGAAGTGTCCCAAGTGATTGGTTCCAAATTGTGTTTCAAAGCCATCTTCCGTCTTTCCTTCCGGACACATCATAACACCAGCATTGTTGATGAGGAGGTCTATCTTTGTTTCTGTCTCCATCAAGTGATTGGCGCACTCCTTCACAGAAGCCAAAGATCCCAGATCTAATTTGGTAATGACAATGGATCCAACGCCCTCCATCTGAAGACACTGCTGTTGAATGTCTTTTGCAGCTTCCTCGGCTTTTGTTGTGTCTCTGCACGCCATCACTATGCGTGCACCTGAAATATATAAATGTTTTTTTTTTAAATAGATTCAATATTTTATTTTGTAATGCTTCTCAGAAAACCAATAGGACAGTGGGGCCTCGATAATCTGAATTAGCAAAAAATTATCCCTGTTCAGATTATCGGGGTTTATGGATAATAAGATGTAAGGTTAGGCTGGGTAAAAGAAAAATAAAAAAACAGCCGGTTTCGTTAAGAATATTATGTGAAAAATATGAATTAAAAAAAAACACTATTTATACAATAGTATTGGTTCTTTTCTCATTGTATACCCATATCACTAATCAGAATGATAATGTGACTATAAAACAATGTAGTTATATCTATTAGTTAATTTTTTTTAAAGTTTATTGAAATAACCTACCCTACCTAAATTAAGACAAGGCTAAGAAAAAGAAGAATTATATTGAAATAACCAAAATTCTAAACTACCATAATGACAATTAGCGTCATATTTAATCGTGTCATAACATACTGACCATTCGTTGCATCAAAAATGTTAAACATGAACTAGCATGTTATGATAAAAAAATAATGACCAAGCAACCTCAATCAGCTTTTAAAGTTGAGAATTACCTCGTTTATAGAAATCTAAAACAGTTTCCTTTCCAATTCCTGTGTTACATCCTGTGATGACAGCAGTCTTACCAACCAAACGGACATTGCTGTAACAGCGACCACTGAATAATGGCATCTTGTTTATCTGAAAAATATTTGACTTGATTACATTTCAATTTGTAAAAAGTAAAACAAATTTTGATTAATTATATTGTTTTCGTTTTTCTAGTGAAAGTAAAACAGTTAAAAAAAATTATAGTTTTTATAAAATGATATTCAGGTTAAGACAGGACTGTTTGCGGTTCGGTTTTCCTCTATCTACTCCAATAGAAATTTAACGTAGTACCGAGTTTGGATGCAAATTTTACATTTGGGTGTAGTCAACACATTATGACTACAATTCAAATAACAACATTTATCGTACATGTGCTCTATTTATAGTGAATTAAATAAAAAATCTTAAATTAAATATACCTAAGTATATACTTCTGAAAATTATAAAAAACGCCAAAAAATAGAAAATATTTACACACAAAATAGGGTTAAGTCTAATCGTTTTTATTTAATTATGGTGTAAAATTAAACTACCAAAGACGCGAATTCATAAATAAAACATAAGAAGAGATGGAAAATATAAACCGGCTTCAAATACACAAATTATTCGTATTTTTTTTTTAATAAAATTGTTTATATGTCACTTTGCTGTCACATGCAAACAGTGTTGCCAGGAGCGATATTATATTATAGGAAATTTAAATTCTATCATACCTACTCTAAAAGTACAATTCTTCTTTTTCTTTATGTTATGGTATTTTATCTGAACTGTTTATTAATGTCTAATAATATGTTTCTTTTTTTTTATTCTTATCAATTAAACAACGAGGAAACTATTTTTTCATCATTAATTAGGCAGTATTCATTACATTTGTGCACTCGCTTTGATTCTTCCAACGATGTCACATTTTTAACATTTTCTATTTGTTTAATATATGATTTAACAATCAGGCATTTAACATTTTCTATTTGTTTATTATATGATTGAAATTCAAATAAGTTGCTTTGGAACTTATGTTGAATCTGAGCTTTAGTGGATCTTCATCAACAGTCATCCAGGGAAAGATCCTAGAACTCATGAATAATGCAATGTCAATGATCCTGCAGAACGGCCTTGAGGAGACCGAAACCCAGTATCAAGGAAGGTAAAGCATGAAGAAAAGAACTGACCCTAAAGAACAGGTAAATAAATAATTCGAAATATGTATGAAAAATGTTTATTAATATATTCACGTCTTAATTAACAACAAATTTATACTAAATATAAAACTTAAAAACAACATAAATTAATGAATCTCTGGTTATTATAGATCTTCGTGTAGTATTGGTTTTAAACTTCATTTTTAAAAGGATTATAATTATCAAGTCCAACAGATTTACATGAAAGTTCCCAAAATTTCTCCGCTATCTCTGGATTGCGAGCTTCTCTGTTGGGTTTTTTAGGTTTGCAATCACTGTAAAAATAAAACAAAATTGTGAAAATAAAGTCAACAAATAGGCTATATATTTTTTATAACGATATCCCATTTATATATTATAAAGTGGTTGATATAGTTTTCAGAAATAACTTAAGGATTTTTTATATGGACGGGGGTGGTTTGAACATTTTTTACATACACCAACCAAGCAAAACACCCCAACCTGCGCTCGCGCAGGTTATGTGTTTTCTAAAGCTATTTTTGACAACATCTCAATAGAGACGAAGTTGGAATGTTATAGGAGGACCAGGAACTCAAGGCACCTACAGGGCTTGAGTTCCTGGCCGACCTGTCATCGGCTGGTTTATGTGATCACTTTATGTTACGTTCACCAATTATGCCTTCTTATGTATCATGAAATATGCAACTGTACCTGTAATAGAGTCCGGATTCCTGTGCACATTTCTCGTCTACCGCACAATATATAGATGTTTGAGCTCCTTGTTCTGGTGTTTTAATAAACATTCTGGGTAGTTTGAAGAATAGACGAGCCCCAGGGAAGAATGTCCTGTTCAGGTGTCTACCAAGTTCTGTAGCTACCACTCCGGGATGTAGGGAATACACATTCACACCTTCAATGTCGTTTGCCTTAAACAAAAACAAATTATGAAAATTGAGCAAATCTTCATAAATTTATTATTAGAAATTTTTTTAAAAGATAGTAAGTTCAAGTAGGTACAACAAAAGAAATCGGTGTTATTTTTTAGAAAGCGGTAATACTTAAAATAGTAAAATGGTGACATTGTGACATTTTTAACAAAAATTGACATTATTTTCTACAAAAAAATGTAACGTAAGAGAAATCAACACATGATTTAGGTATGCAAGTACGTTTTTCACTTTTAATGATAATATGCTTAAATAATTTCCATAATAAAGATTTAATATTGTTTGAAAAGTAACAAACAAATAGAACTTTGTCATCCTAGATTATTGGATTTAATTAAAAACACATTTTCGGCATTTTCTATTCGAAACACATTTATTTATATTTCTATGTAATATTTCATTAAATATAAATAAGATTAAATAGAATTGTCATCATAACCAAGTTGTTTTTTTTTAAGGTTTATTCTTCTGTTTGCCAAAACAGTATTATAGGATGATATGAATCGACATTAGTATAAGGCCTCCATATGATATGGCTTTATTTATTTTGTCAGAAAATTTTTATGTTCATGTTGTCTTGTTTTAGTTTAAGTATATTTAATGCATTGGCTTTGTAGATTTCACCCGCAGAATTTTTTTATATATTTTTTCTTTAAATCTAAAAAAATATCCTTAAAGCAATGGTGCTACAGCCCCGTGTGGGCCTTGGCCTCAAGAAACTGCCTCCATCCCGCCCTGTCGACAGCAAGTCTCTTCCAATTTGTCTGTCCGATCGCTCTTACATAGCCCACAATGTCATCCAGTCATCTCGTCCTAGGTCTCCCTCTGCTTCTTCTTCCTTCAGGGCAGGTGTCCAATACTTTCTTTGGGACCTGGCTATCCTCCATTCTACAAATGTGTCCGAGCCAACGTAGATGTTGTATTTTGATGTATTGGACAATGTTTGGTTCGCCATACATTATTTCTAGCTCATGGTTAAACAATGAAGAGAATAGTAAATTTATACATAATGAAAAATACCTTTAATCTATTGGCAAGCTCTTTTGAAAACAAAACATTGGCTAGTTTGCTTTGACAGTATGCAGTTACTGAGTTGTAGGATCTTTTTTCAAAATTCAAATCAGTAAAATTAATTTTTCCACCTGAAAACAAAAGAAGATAAGTACAATAATGATATCACAAATAATAACAAGATAATAAATGCTTTAACCTTCTATGCAGCAGATGCATGGAATAACACATAAAATTAAATTGAATTTGAAGATATTACATAAAATAAAACAATGGAATTGAATGACATAATAAATAAACAAAATAATTATTTGTTTGCTTTACGTTCATGTGCCAAAGAAGACACGTTGACTATCCTCGCCGGCTTGGATTTAATGATTCTGGGAAGCAAGAGTAGCGTCAGTAAGAAATGAGCAAAATGATTGGTTCCTATTTGAGTCTCAAAACCATCTTCTGTCTTTCCTTGTGGACACATCATGACACCGGCATTGTTGATCAGAAGGTGAATGTATGGTTCTGTTTCTAGGATATGATCAGCGCACTCCCTGACCGATGCCAGAGAATTTAAATCCAGTTTGGTAATTGTTATTGATCCTAGTCCTTCTTGTTGTTCGCATATCTTTTCAATGTCCTTTGCTGCCACTTCTGCCTTTGTAGTGTCTCGACAGGCCATCACTATGTGAGCTCCTGTAAATAATTTAAATATTGTTTAATACACTCAATAAACATATTTATTTATTTTATTTCTTTATCACCCCATTTAGATAATCTTCATTAAAAATAGATAACTGCTGCCCAACTAGGCAATACCTGTTCTACTTCAAGCGTAGATATTTAACACAATTTTCACAGAAACCTGAGCAAAAGGTCCCGGCGGAAATACAGTAGTTTTTAATTTGTTTTCAGTCTGAGTCTCCAGAATGTGGCAACATGATTTGATGCATGTTAAACTAATATTTGACAAAAAACATGTCATTTAAACGAAAAACAATACAATTTCCCAGAACATAAAGAGGTCAGCAATTCAATTGAATTTTCTGAAGTAAATTTTCATTGTAGACATTTATAAAACAAAAATAAAATTAAACAATTTGGCAAAAAAGTGATAAGTTTGAAAGCCACTGAAACGTTTTGATACCGAAGACATAAATACATTATTACATAATATCTAGATACCTAAACGGGTTTTTTATATCTTAAGACAACTTTTAGCAAAAAAATTGTTAATTTATTGTTGCCTTTATAATAGGTAGGTACTTTGATTTAAAACACTGAATTTCCTTATTAAAATAATATATCTTCGAAGCTCTAAATCAAGATTATAAAACATAAACCGGATATTTATTATACAAGCAAATTTATTTTTCAAAGAATATGTATTAAGAATATTATAAAAATAAATATTGTAATACATTAAATTAAGAACAAAACTGAAATAAAATGAACCATTTATCATTTATTAATTCATCCCAAACCAAATGTATTGTATTGGCAATAAAGTTATATTGTATTAATTTGATGTATTGCGGAAATTACTAGATAAAAAAAATTATCAAATTACTAATTATACTAATTTACTAATTATAGAGTCTTTGGTGTAGTATTGAATATAATATTTTATTCTTAAACAAGGTGGCTATGAAAATACTTTTCCCAGGTGCGTGTACCTGAAATCCGACCACCATTGGCACAGTGATAAGTTGTTTGATGTATGTGAAAGTGTCCTATGTTTAATTCCCAGCAATCGAAAAATTGAAATAAAATGAACGCATGCAGTTCTGTATGACTTAACTCCACTCTACATTAAAAAGGCGTGTCTAACATTGAGATTGTCTGGATGATGGAGTATCAATTCTTTGAGGTAATCGGATATAAAATGATGGCAGGTTTAGTGTAAAAAGTTCACAGAGCCAATAATTAAGCATGATTGCCTTCGGAATGATCTTATCATTATAAAATTTGTATAATTATTATTAGGCTCTCAGTATAATGGATACATGTTGAATATAGAAGTGGGTACCACTAAAGTACGTACAGAAATGTGCTTTATTACAAATAAATCCATTTCAAATGGAAATGCAAAATAGGTATTTTCCATTTTGCATTTTAAATGCTTTTTTATTTCACCCATTTCCATTTCCATTTTAAATGCTTTTCTCAATGCATTTTGCATTTTTGCAACATAACTCTTCTTTGCTGCCAAACCTAATTTTTTCATAGATTCATTTTATCTTGTGACCACATTAATCTTGTAATCTCCTTTTGAACTAATTAAATTCATGTGTTTTATTTTACTTATATGGTTAACTGGTGAAAGAAGAAATTTATGTAGCTTCTCAGGCAACTAACAGTTACTATGTCAAATAATTATTTAACACGCACCCAATAACAAGTTGCCACATTCTGGAGACTTACGATATTAATCGTCTCACAGATCCCGACTGAAAACACAATTGAAAACTGTGTCTCCACCGGGAATTGAACCCGGGACCCTTGTTACTGTTACAAAACTGTTTAGTTCAATAATCATTTTAATACAAAACTGTTTGTTTCAACTTTTTCATTTCACCTGAGAAACCATTTAGCATTTTGAAAATAGGTATTTTGCATTTGAAATGCTTTTTTAAAAACCATTTTGAATTTTGCATTTTCAAATGGAAAAGTTTCAACCCATTTCCATTTTGCATTTCAAATGATTTTGGGTACCCATTTTGCATATCTCTGAGTACGTATTTACCTCTTTTATAAAAATCAAGGACAGTTTCTTTTCCAATTCCTGTATTGCAGCCAGTGATGACCGCTGTCTTCCCATCTAAGCGAACATTGCTGTGACATCTTCCACTGAACATTTCCACCACTCTGAAAAGATATATATCATTGTAAAATTTATTTTCTCATTTCTTTTAATGGCGTAATTGGGACATATTCTCCGTAACGATAAATATAATCTGCTGCACCTCATCATGAAAGGAAAAATTGAGGGTAGTCGCAGTGTGGGTAGGAGGCACATGTCCTGATTAAGAAACATCAGAGAATGGACCGGAGGAGCTGTTACGGTTATCTCAGGACACAAAAATCTATGCCAGACTAATAGCCAACGGAGAGAAGAAGAATATTTAAATAGATATATTATATAACCTATTTTTACACCACCACCACCATTATTATATAACCTATTTTTGCACCAGTATACATGGGAAAGAGGGAATGAAAGGTCGATTATTGATTATGTATGTGTTGATGCCACACTGAGGAAAGCGACAGTGGACACTAGAGTGTATAGGGGCGCGGAGCTGGAATATCAAGAATTGATCTGTTCACCGGCTGGCGCTCAAAAACCCACCGAAGTGAACCACCGAAGCGAACCAAAGTTGAAAGGCTGCAAGATGAGAGTGTAAGAAATGTATATGGAAAAAAGACTGGAAACGAACTTCTTAGAGCAACACATAGTAAAAAAAATATGGAAGACGCATGGACGACCCTGAAAGAGACCGTGTGCAAGACAGCGAAGAATGTCTGTGGTGTTGCTAAAAGAGGTGGAAAGAAAGGCGACGCATGGTGGAATGAGAAAGTTAAGTTAGCTGTGAGTGAAAAGAAAAAAGCATGGATGGAATTAATAGCTGCGAAAGGATCGGATAGTGAAGAGAGAGCAAAAGAGAAGTATAAAGTGTGCAAGAAACTAGTAAAAGACACCGTAAAAAGAGAAAAAGATCGTGTGAAAGAAAAAGAAAGGCGTAGCGAAAAGGAAAAATGGAATTAATGATAAAGACGGAAAAATAATTATGGATGAAGAGGGCGTGAAAGAACGATGGAAAGAATATTTCATGGAGCTATACGATAGCGGTATAAGCGGGGGTGTGACTCAGAGAGCATGGTAAGTAAGTGAAGACGAAAAAGATGAAATTACGCGAGAGGAGGTGCTTGAAGCAGTAAAACACGCGAAAGCGGGAAAAGCTGCCGGATATGATAGTGTATCAGCTGAACTTATAAAATATGGCGGCGAGCAGACGTTGGAGTGGTGCCACTCTCTTTTCAACTTATGTTGGGAAGCAGGACGCACTCCTGCGGACTGGAGAAATGCAGTTGTGGTACCTTTGTATAAAGGTAAAGGATCGAAACTCGACTGCAAAAACTATAGAGCCATAAATTTGTTAAGCTCAGTTGGTAAAATGTACGCAAGGATCCTGGATCAAAGAGTACGAAAGGTTACTGAATGCACAAGATATGGGATGTCCAAGGAGCGTTTGTGGGCGGCAGAGGATGTATAGACCAAATTTTTTCTCTACGAATTGGTCACAGAGAAGGTTCTGGATAAAAACGAGAAACTTTTCTGTGCTTTTATAGACCTAGAAAAGGCCTATGATAAACTTGTTAGAGAAAAACTATGGGATATACTATCAGTGTATGGAGTGAAGAGTAAGCTGATACGCGCAATCGCGTCATTGTATGAGAACAGCGAAGCATGTGTTCGTGTCAACGACACAGTAACATCGTGGTTCTCTATAAATAATGGTGTTAGACAGGGATGCGTGCTATCTCCATGGCTCTTCAACCTGTACATTGACTTCTGTATAAGAGCCCTTAAGGATGAAAGCAAGGGTCTGAAACTGAGCACTGTAACAGTGCGTGATTTGATGTATGCAGATGACAAAGTACTGTTAGCTGAAAGTGTGGAAGAGTTACAGTATCTTATAAGCATGGTATATGAAGGATGCATAGAGAACGGTCTGAGAATGAATGCCAGCAAATCAAAGGTAATGGTCTTTGAAAAGAGTGAAAGCAGAACAGCGTGTGAAATAAGAGTAGAGAATGAATGGCTCGAGCAAGTCGACGAGTATGTATATCTGGGAAGCATGTTTCAACGGAATGGACGACCTGATAAGGATATCGAAAGAAGAGTTATGGTAGGAAACAGAATGAATGGAGCACTGAGACCAGTTATGAATGATCGCAACATATCAAAGGTTGCCAAAGTTGCCATTCATAACGCTATCTTAGTGCCAACGTTGACGTATGCAAGTGAAACCTGGACATGGCAGAAGTCGCACGAAAGCAGAATAAATGCTGTTGAAATGAGATCGCTAAGAAGAATCTGCAATAGAACGATGTATGACAGGGTAAGAAATGAAAACATAAGGAAAAATGAAAACATAAAGATATCATTAATAGAATGAAAGTGAACACACTGAGATGGTTTGGCCACATGGGTAGAATGAATGAGGAACGCCTGACGAAGAAAATATACAATGCGGATAGGATTGGATTGAGAGGCCGGGGCCGCCCAAGAAAGGGATGGCACGACCATGTGAATGATATTTTGAAAGATGGAAATTTAAGAAGCGTGAACAACAGACGAACATGTATAAGACGATGTATGAATGCTGTCGAGGCGATGAATGTATGTCAAGATAGAAGTGGCGTTCGGTTCTCTCTGCCTACCCCGTAAGGGACATGGCGTGATGGTATGTACCTATTTTTATGATAGAAAATCATTCAGACTATTATGAACCATTTTTGTTTGTGAATATGTTTTAATACATACATATGTAGGTACCTACATATGTATTAATAATACGGCAAAGGAGAAAAAAGTCGACTGCTGCAGCATAATGTTAAGTTGTTTGGCTTCTAAATTATTGAATATTTTAATAATTGAATCAGGTTGATATGATAGTGTGGAGGTCAGTTCTTTTTGTATGTATGTATGTACATATGTATGAAAATTAAAGTATCGAAGTTAGGATGTTTCGGCTTTTTTCAATATTTTTGGAATTGTAAGCAGTTAAACATTGTAATAAAAAAAAATTGATGAAGCCTGGAAATTTTTCATTAAATTTTTTTCGAGATATTGTATTTGTCTATATTTATAGAAAGTTTCAACGTTCTAGCTTTTACAATTATTGAGATAAAATGGATAATAAAATAAAATTTCAAAAATTGACAAACCCAGACTGTAACAAAAGTTCAAAATTTTGAGTACAAAAGTTTTGTAGGCTTAAAATTTTCTATATATTCTGAAATTTCTGGCTCTGTGAAAACTCATCCTTAAATAACGGCCGCCATATTGGTTTCTCATCATTTCAAAAGAAAACAAAGAAGTTTAAATTGTTTCGAAATCTACACCTTCTTATTAGTGTAAATCGATATCCATCTCGAAAAATGAAAAAAAGAACAAGAAGAAGTCTAAAAACAGACGTCTTCTTATATCTCAAAATGTAGCAAATTAGAACTACATAATTACCGCTTATTTTGTAAAATTTCGTTTTAATCACTGTCGACATATTGGATTTCTCCTAGTATCTTGAAATAAAAAAATAAGGCAATCGGTTCGTCGCCATAAACGAACATTTTTTACTCACGCAATTTATTTAACTCAAACGAAAAAAGAAAGAAAAAATTTTCTGATGCTAAAAATAGTTTCCGCACGGTGAATTGTCCATACGATAAATTGTCCTCACGGTCAATTGTCCGTACGGTCAACTGTCCCCACGGCCAATTGTCCCCACGGCCAATTGTCATCACGGCCAACTGTCCTCACGGCCAATTGTCCTCACGGTAAATTGTCCCCACGGTAAATTGTCCTCACGATAAATTGTCCATACGGTAAAAAGGGCGTACGGTCAATTGTCCACGGCCAATCGGCTACGGCCAATTGTCCGGGAATCGATTTTGTTCACATATAGCACAAGCATTATGATTTATTTAGGGAATGTGTGAGAATGTATAAGTACCTACTTTTCACGAGGACATTCATTCTTTAAAAAAAAATTCGAAACCATTCAATAAGTCCACTACTGCATATAATTCTCTCACATATATACCTACTGTAGATTCATTACGAGAAATATTTTTTTTAACAAATCGACAGTTGGATTAATTTGACAGGTACTTTTCCTAACCATGCATTGAAATCTCCAGTATTGAAAAATTGTTTTTAACAAAGGTGGAAATATTTCATTAATCGCCATCTTGGGTAGCGATTAACGATGACCTTCGAATCAATAATAAGTAGAGATGCAATGTCATATTATGACGTAACATCATTTAGTCTAATAACATATTATTATATTGAAATATTTCACAACCCTTCCCAATTCCTATCGAAATATTATCATCAGCGATGACGAAATGCGAATTTCCAAATCTTTCATCGAATTGACGCGACAAGGTGCCAAATTTTAAAAATCGATTACTTAACCGTAAAATTCCACCATGTCGATATGGATATAAGTAAAAATATTTTTTCGATGTAAATTTATTTAGGTATTAGTGTGGTTGACAGGAAATTGCCAAGTTCGGGCAATAAGTCAGCCACGTATGTGAAAAATATTTTTCTTGCATGATATAGGTACGATTATTATTATTCATAAATCATTCGGTCGTAATTAATAAATAAGTACCTACAAAATTTACTAATTCTGCCCACAATAAACTAATGTCACAAAGTTACTAAAAACATACGAATGTTGAAAAATATAAACAAAAGTTAGTCACAATAAAAACGAGTGGGTTGTGGCCAACGCTAAACTCCTCACTAATAAGTCATTCTATAAAGTATTCAAATTTTGTATAGAAAATTTTCAGCATTTTCATGAAATGAGTTTGTTAAATTATTTTTTATTTAAATATTTAATTATGAAAACTTGATAACTCTTCAATGCCATTTTATGAAAGTGATGTGCCTTTTTACGAATTTGAAAATAAAAATTTCAAATTTTAATTTTCCTGAGCTTGGGGTCACTTTGAAATATTTAACAGTTAAAAAATTGAGAAGCACTATTCATATATCGTTCAAAATCTAATGGGATCTAATCGAGTATTAGATATACATATTTGCAAAATTTGAATAGAATCGAATGAGTACTTTAGTCTATAATTGATAAAGTATAATGAACACGCCGTACATAGCACACTGCACACGTCACATAGCTCACACACACACACACACACACAGATACATTGTGATGAAACTTTCAGAATACAATCTCAGCATGATACTAGTTGATAATCTGCAAAAAAAAGCCTTAAAAATTGCGAAATCATAACTCCCCACAATATCCCCTTGGGTTAGTGAGGAGTAAAAATGTTTTCGATTTAAAAACCAGAAATGCGGTTGGTAAATCAATATTTTTTCATTATAGTCAGCTCAAAATTAAATAATAGATCTCGTGAATTAAGTAGGTACCCGATTGAATTATGTTGCTAAAATAAACTAATGCTGTAAAGAAATATACCTAAACAACAGTAAATAATTTTAAAAAAAGTCGTTTTATCTTGAAATTAGTGATGAGTAAATGTCTTGCAAATCTCGCAAGACTAAGACCACATTTGTCGTTGCAAGACCAAAATTTTATAAACTATTTAATTTTTATTTACCTACATTTTTAATTTTGTTTTCAGACTAGAAGACTTGTTCTCCAGAATGTGGCAACTTGTTATTGGGTGCATGTTAAATTAATATTTGACAAAGTACCTGTTAGATGTCCGAGAAGTAACAAATTAATAAAAAACTTATTTATTTTAAATTAACAAGTAAACAATTAACTACGTATGTACCTACTATCAACATTATACTACAAATTTGTGTTTTTTGTGATATTTCATTGTAATTGCAGAATTTTAACAGAAAATATTTTTTTATAAATATTACAAAACCTGCAAGACTTGCGAGGCCAAAACTGGGAATGCAAGACTCGATCGAATATGCAAGACCAGGACCAGGGGCGCATTTGCTCATCACTACTTGAAATCAATATACGAATAATGGTGAATCATCTCATTGCAATTGTGAATAATTTACTTTGTAGAATTCCATTTTAATTTAAATTAAAAAATAAAAGTAAGTTTCAGGTTCTACGTATATTGTTTATTGGTCGATTATAGCCATTTCGTTAAGGGCGTCCAAGATAGCCTTGAAGATGCCCTGACAAGGCGAAATAGCTATCTACCAATAAACAATATACGTAGAATCTAAAACTTAATGTTTATTTTTTAATTTAAATCATCTCATTGTTTTGTATTATTACAACTTGTCAAACAAGTTGACTATACAAATTTAAATATTTTATTAACATTTGAACTTGGCATGTCAGTGTGTGTACATATTATGTATGCACAAGGAAGGCCAAACAAACAATTATTGTATTATGTACTTACCTATGTATGTATACCTACATATAATTAGTTACACTGTACATATAGACATTAGGTTCGCACAGGTCATCAATATACCTACGTCCCATCTAGAACTATTTGTTGCAATTGATATTGATGCAATGAATTAATTAGGTTCAAGAGATAAGGTGTAATCCTAAGAATGAGACTGAACTCCTCATATCACCAATCGATTTGCTGACGCGTTTTATAAGTATATTTAATTTATCAACGGATTCAGTAAATTATATTGGTTTGTCAATGAATTCAATAAACTGTATAGGTTTGTCGACGATTTCGTCGGAAATGAGGTTATAAAGGGAGACTTGCATTCGCAAACTCAAATTTTCTTCTTTGTATCTTCCCAGTTCATCTGGGGTGGATCCATTTAGTAAGCAAACTCCACGTCTAACGGTTCTAAGTCATCTCCCAGCAAGTCTGTGCCCAAGTCATTTTCTTCTTTGTATCTTCCCAGTTCATCTGGGGTGGATCCATTTAGTAAGCAAACTCCACGTCTAACGGTTCTAAGTCATCTCCCAGCAAGTCTGTGCCCAAGTCATTTTCTTCTTTGTATCTTCCCAGTTCATCTGGGGTGGATCCATTTAGTAAGCAAACTCCACGTCTAACGGTTCTAAGTCATCTCCCAGCAAGTCTGTGCCCAAGTCATTTTCTTCTTTGTATCTTCCCAGTTCATCTGGGGTGGATCCATTTAGTAAGCAAACTCCACGTCTAACGGTTCTAAGTCATCTCCCAGCAAGTCTGTGCCCAAGTCATTTTCTTCTTTGTATCTTCCCAGTTCATCTGGGGTGGATCCATTTAGTAAGCAAACTCCACGTCTAACGGTTCTAAGTCATCTCCCAGCAAGTCTGTGCCCAAGTCATTTTCTTCTTTGTATCTTCCCAGTTCATCTGGGGTGGATCCATTTAGTAAGCAAACTCCACGTCTAACGGTTCTAAGTCATCTCCCAGCAAGTCTGTGCCCAAGTCATTTTCTTCTTTGTATCTTCCCAGTTCATCTGGGGTGGATCCATTTAGTAAGCAAACTCCACGTCTAACGGTTCTAAGTCATCTCCCAGCAAGTCTGTGCCCAAGTCATTTTCTTCTACCTTAATTATTTTTGTATGTTTGTCCACCACGTTAACTAATTTCCAAACTAAAGTAATATATAGGTACCTACAGCGAAAGTAAAGTGAAACATTATACAAATAAGAGTAGGTAAGTACCTACATTATTATTTTGAGAATCTAGACTATTAAAAATAAACATTTCACACTGTTTATGATACAATAAAATTACATGTCATGAATACCTACTGTAAAATATATGATCATTCATAGACAAGTGGATAACTGTAAAATCATTATAGAAAACTGTAAAATATGAATGAATTAACTGGTAAATATTTATTATAAAACAACCTCATCATTGCTCTGATTTTTAAAACAACAAATTAATGTAATTACTTGACTTTGTTGTTTCATAAATATTAAACAAGTGTACCTATAAAATATAATTATGAAAATAGGTATACCACGATTGAACTGCTATGAGAAACAATATGTCCATAGTCAATTAAAGACATTAAGGATCAATCAATCTGTTGTCAGAAGTGACCCAGAGGACCTTCAACAACAGAAGCCCTTCGATCGACACAAGCGGAGGCAGATCATTAATAGAGTAATTAAATAGCGTAATCGCCACCCTATATCATTATAGTTCAAGGGAAAATAAAAAAAATACGTAAATAAACTGTTGAATAAGAAACAATATTAAACGTAAGAACCCGCTCTCGCGAGTGCATTAATTGTGTATTGGAACAATAAAACAGAAAAATATTATTTTCTACCGACACAAAGACAAAAATATTAGTTCACCTATAGCAGAAGCATCTGTACTTAGTTTAGGAAATGTATGAGGATGTATATGTACCTATATCTACTTTTTACAAGGACATATTCACAAAAACAAGAAAAAATGGGTGGTGGCAGAGAGGTTATCCAGTGGTCGCGAGTTCGAATCCTGCCTCGACCGATTTCGTTCACCTGATGAGTATGAGAATGTACCTATATGTACTTGCATCAAGGAAATATTCATTTCTTTAAAAATGAAAAAAATTAAAAAAAATGAAGACACCCTTTCCAAAATTTTCTTCATATATAAAATATGTAACTAATTAATTTGTCACTACCATACATTAAATTACTCTTTGTTTAGAAATGTATATTATTATTTTATATTAAAAACACGTACAAACATTAAAATACTATTGATAATAATAACTAGTTGCATGTAACACATGAGATCCAACTGTCGATAGCGATAGTATGTATAGTTGAAGAATAAGTACCAAACTATAAACCCATAAATACAAATTATTTAATATTTTAAGATATTTGGTTTTCTATACAACACATGTACCTAGGTATGTATGTCAAGATAGGATAGTATGGAAGTCAGTCCTTTGATCCTACCCAGAATGTGAAAACAGCATGATGGTATGTATGTATGTTTGGAGATTAGTATCAAATTATTAAGTCTTCTTAGATATTGTGAGTAGGCTACTTCCATACAAATTGTATGAAACAATGTCGTCACTAAATTCAATTTTTATAAAAATTGTTGAAAAAAATTTGCAATGTGCTAATACAATTGTAATATTTTTTATAGAAAATTAAATTTTCTAGTTGGGGTGTTTCGGCTTTTTTCTATATTTTAAGAAAAATTGGAAATATATGCAGTTAAACTCATAAATTTATCATAAAAAAAATATTTTTCTTAATAAAAATGTTTGAGAAACCCTGGAATTAAAAAAAAACTAATTTGAGATTATGTATTTGTCTATGTTTATACCAATTTTCGGCGTTCTAGCTTTTACGGTTTCTGAGATATATGGAAAAATAAATCAAAATTTCAAAAGTTGATAACCCCCGACTGAAACAAAAATTCACAATTCTGAGTATAAAAGTTTTGTAGGCTTGTAATTTTTTATATATTTTAAAATTTTGGGCTCTGTAAATTAAGCGGATCAAAAGTTATAAGGGGGGGACAGACAGACACACACAAAACTCACATCAAATGTTCTACTCCGAATTCTGAGAAAATCCATGTATGGGAACATATATGCTGCGAGGCCTCTAGTTGGTGCTATTAGCATGCAAAAAGTCCACTACACCATACAAAATTTTCCTTCGTACACGCATCTTGGCTTAATAATGTCGATTCATTAAGAGAATTGAATTCTCATGAACGAATCGACAGTTGGATAATGAACACTTTCTTGCACTCACCGCAAATGGCGAGTTTATTGCCGTATGGCATTTTCTTCCAACTTATACCAGTGTTTCCAGCCTATAGAAGCAATATTTGTGTGAGAAATAAGAAATTTAAATAAATTTCTCCTCTGTTGGGAATCGAACCCAGGACGCCCGCACAGAAACCGAACGGCTTACCAACTGTGCCACGGCGGTCGGCCTATTGTTGAATCTAACCGAATAAAATTCAAATTTTGTTAAACGTATAGCTTCGTTTACTTTGTATGAAATCAACATTGTTCATTTTTTCAAATCATCAAATGAATTAAGATGGAAAACGTTTTAATAATAATAATAATAATAAACACTTCCTTGCATCCTGCTCATGCCATTAAACAATTTCTTTCAACAAAGCAGTATCTCCACCCCATAGAAGCAATATTTGCGTGAGAAAAGAATTTAAATAAGTTTCTAAACATGAGTTTAAATAAGTAAGTTAAAAAACGATTGTAAATTCCAGTACAGGCAGACAGAAGTCAAAAAAAGGGTGTAAAAAGGGGAGAAAAAGGGGAAGTTTTTTATTTATCTTGGTTTTATGTATATTTTCTTTGTTCTTTTGTAGCTTTCATTATTTGTTGATGTACATGTATAATTCTGTCACTCTGTAATCTTGTTGATTGGAAGAAATTGCCTAATGGCAATAAGCCCACCAGTGTTCATTATATTTTTTTATATTATGTACAAAAAGTTAAATAAATAAATAAGAAAACAATTTTTAATATTGCAATAAAATTTTTTTTTTAATGGATTCAATCCGTCAGTCGACCGCATTGGCAAGCTATCTGGCTTCTATGCCTGGTGTCCTAGGTTCAATACCCAGCAGAGTATGAGAAATTTATTTATATATTTTTAAATTAATTTCTCAAATATTTCTTCTCTAGACTGAAACATTGCGTGTAAGATGGATGACATTTTGTAATAAACTCGCGTCGCCACTTGCACGGGATGAAAGGAATAAATAATAATTAAATAGTATTAAATAAATTGAAGAAGTTTGGTTATCCCTAAAACATCGTAGATTTCTAAGTGAAAAAGTATTATGTGAGTATGACGTGTTAGTAAATATATTCACGAAACATTTACCTACACGTACATCGGTAATTAGTGTCACGAAAGCAAAAAAGTAGATCTATAAGAAATGGTGTGATGGTGTGTACTGGACACATGAAAATGAGGTGCAAATCTGATATAAGGTAAATTACTATAAAAGCAGCAAATTTAACTTCAGATGGCATACAACGCTAAATCTGGTGACTGAAAACATGATATAATATTATGTAAGTATATTGAAACCGTCCATACCTACACTATCAAATTACGTGTTAGTAAGGGTAACTATCGGAAACCCAAAATTTGTTGATTTTTTTGCTTTTGAAGAACAACTGACATGAACAAAAACTTTTTCGATCAATTACTTTAATTTTATGCACTCTTTAAGCACATAAAAGATTTATTTCTCTGCGACATATAAATATGGAGAAATTTAAAAAAAATATTTTTTATGAGAATTTATGCTGAATTTTAAAATTGTGTGACAATGTTGAAAATAATTACTTAGGGTATTTTATAGGAAACACACTTTTGAACGTATTTGAGAAATTTGATTTCAAATTGGGTGTTAATGTTTATATTCCGTCTTAAAAGAAACTCTTATTAACCGACTTCAAAAAAGGAAAAGATTATCCATTCGACACGAAGAAAACCTCCTTACTTTAGTCCCTCGAGCTCTTCAATAAAATAGAGTTTTAATATAATTTGAAATGAATTAATTCACCAAATGAGTTATGAAAAATATTGATGAAAATAAACAGTGGAATTAAGTTATAAACGTTTTCTTATTTTTAATGTTTATTAAAAATTTTAAGAAAAATATTTGATATTATGTTAGCTATTTTGATTCAATATGTCCAATTTCTAAACAACGTTAAAATAATTGTTTGGTAGAATTCCATTATAAATAAAATAATTTGTTTTGACTGCGTATTTATTTTACAGTGTCGATAGCTATAACATCCTACGAAGACATATCAAAACTCTCGATAATCCTACCAGTATAATGATAATGACATTGTCCTTGTATACATTACAGTAATCGGTAAAAAATACATTTGAATGTTTACTCAATTAATCGCAAAGATAAATAACTTACTCAATTGATAAATTATTGATAAAAACACACAACAATCACTGTTTGTATTTTTAAACAATGTCTAGTAAAAAATTATGTTCACTACAGCAATCATTAATTGTGAATTAATTGGTTAAAATATCACATTCAACGGAAAATCGTACTGCATTAATTTGATCACATATCACACCCGCTACACGTATAGCTCTTAGCACAGTTTGACACAACTCTGAGCCGAGACACTATCGTATACAAATAACCATATTTCCACGGGCGATCTCAAACACACGTCGTCGACATGAAAGTAACAATATTATAATTATATTAACATTGCAAACAATAATGGTGGGCCGAAACACCGAAACAGAGGCGTACCTCGTGGTTTAATGTAACATAATCATTGATATGTAAGTAGGATGATAATATACTTTTAACAGGTGGAGTCTTCGCAAATAATTGATTGATTGCTAATGTTCAGTCGTATAGAACGTTAGATTAGGATATGAACTACATACAGAATACTGATGTATGGTAATGAGCAAAAGCAGTCTCATAATTAAAAAGCCCAAGACTGCGCGTGTATTTCGTTGGAATACAAATATCAAGACCACACTGAAGAGTAAAGAAAAAATATCGTTATAAACCAGAATCAGAAATAAAGATTTTTTAACAATTCTAAAATGTCTGAAAATAATAATAACAATTCTAAACTGCCCCCCTAGACAACGTGTCATTTAGCTCAAGAAAAGAAACAAGAAAAGATAACTCAATGTATGGAAGTGACAGTTGCCAGTCACGTGACAACTGTGACCTCCATACATTGAGTTTGTTTCTTTTGTTGGGCTAAATGACACATTGTCTAGGGGGGCTGAGTGGAAATCCATTTTAAAAATAATCAAGTTCCAAATGAAACTATATAATCAATCGGATTTGTGGAAAATACTGTTATTCTTCTATTTGTTAGTTTTTCAACAGATTATAGTTAATAGATGATGAAAGATGTAAGTCTTGAAAAATATTATATACCTAAATATTCCACCAAATTTCTTTAGCCATTCGGCGTGGAGGGGGGCAGTTTGCATATATACCAACCAAGCAAAAATATACGAATTTGCGATCTGCGCACCCACGTGACGGGTTCAAATTGTTTTAAGATAACTATACCTACTGTTGATCGTTTTTATAAGTTGATTTTGTTTGAATATACTCATGTATATTGAATATTGTTATTTTTAAATTATATATTGTTGTTATGAATCCAAAAACCATTTAGACTAGGTTGTTTCAACAAAAGTATCGGTAATAGTAGGTATAGTCAAAATACTTTGATTTCATAAAATTGTTCAAAATTGAGTCGTTTAGGGTATAAGAATTCAATGAAACAACCAAAATTATTGAACAATTTTATGAAATTAAAGTATTTTAACTATACTTTTACTTTAATCTTTGTTCGAGAAGCACAGCATTAGATTTTATTTTACAAGTCGCAGGTAATCCCACATTTATGAATGAATTTGTTATTTTAACTTGCAGCAAGACTAAAAGAACAACTTATCAATGCAAGACCAAGAATACCCTGGTCATGCATTTGCCCATCGTTACTAATACAAGCAAAGTCAGTTAAAGTATGGATAGATTCATTAACAGGACAGTTAACGATAATAATAATTATTGAAAATCCATCCACGTTCACACGGAAACAGTATGGAAATATATACTCAGAGTGAAAACACATGTCGCATATCTTAAATATTGTGATGATGAACATGATAATGATTAAATGATTACAACGGCAATGCAATAGTCCTTAGACAGGACACGCAGAAGAAATCAAACCTTATTTATCGCTTGTTCAAGCAGCAAACCGTGTCCAGTTCGGCATATTTCAGCAGTTTTCCAAGGTTATTTGAATGGTTGGCCATCCGTATTTGGAATGATACAAAGCGAAGCGGGTCCATGAAATTGGACCCAACAACAGAGTATAAAATTATTCACCCAAAAACCGCCTGTGGAATATTTTTTTAATCTTTATCGTTTTTGTAACATACTACATTATTTGAGAACATGCTACATTGGTTATTCGACATTGTACAACACAGTTTAGGTAAAAATCGATTGATCAGTGATGTGAAAATAAGACCAAGACCGGGCCGGACACATCGAGTTCAGGTCATAGTCATACCAAGACTATAGATTATTATAAAACTTATATTAGGTATATTATAAGAGTACGGGCAAGACTGGCAAGACTTTTGCTCATTACTAATGCTAATTGATTTATGTGTATCAAATTTTGAAAATATCCAATCTAATGAAAAATATACATCAACAAGATCTTATTAAAAAAAGAGGTTGAGAAAATCTCTTGGTATCAACAATTAGCTATGAAGAGAAAGCTTTACACACAATGAAGGCAACGAAAGTCAATTAGCGCACCAATAATAGAAAATTTTCTACATTACAATTTGCATCGCAGAAATTCGTCAATATACAACGCATGTAAATAATAAACACAAGACATACCATGCATAACAATATATATTACGCCGTATCTCTAACAAGGTAGGCAGAGAGAACCGAATATTTCCTATATTGATACTTAACTTTCGTTTAATGACATAAATCGCTTCTTATGCTTTATTCTCTTATTTCCTGACTCAACTCTAATTCAAAATCTTTTTCGAGCTCATCATCCTTTTGTAATACCTACACATAACGAACTTGCTCTTGCAACTTGAACTTCCTAGTGTTGATTGTCTACCTATACTTTATGATATTATACTTTAAATTCTTTCAATTTTTAATTACCGAATCCGTAATCAAATGTTTTGGCTGTTGTGTTTTTAATTCGAACTCTCTCTCCTCCATAGCTTCTATATCCCATATGGTGGTGGTGGGGTCAACTCTCCTTACTACACTCCTCCACTTCGTCCTGTCCTGAGCATCGTCTACAGAAACATTACATGCCCGCATATCCTCCGCCACCAATCTCTTTCATCGTCTTTCATTTTGTGATGCCATTTTGGTCTTTTGCCGGGAACTCGATAGTCCAGTGCAGTGTTACATACGTTTTCATTATTTCCAATTATACTCCCAAAGATGATTCATAAGCCGTGATTTTCAAGACGATTCTGGGTATCATTTCCAGCAATCATGTCCAGCATTATGAGATGGAAAACCTGATGCTTTTCTCAATGTTTCACTACATAGTCAAGGTATTTCAGTGTTCGCATTGCTGTTGTTTTGAATAATGTCGCATTCCTTGTTTGTTCAGACTACCAAAGATTCACTTCTAACCCAACATATTCAGCAAAACCAAATCATTCTCTTACAAAATAACATAAATGGCTATAGTATCCTCAAAACGCTTCAATAAGATTCCACACTACCTGGTTGTAAAACTATAAGAACTGGAAACCGACAACGTCGGACAATACTCGAATTAGACTTGACTTCAGAGCATCTGCACTTGGATGAATTTTGCACAAGCTCGATTATTGACTTTTATTGTTTACATACCGAGGTACCTACATACTACAAAACCAACTTTTGACTTGTTTTACGCATCAGTCTACAACTCATTTCGCATACATCATTCATTTGCCATAATTTTAAGACATTGTTTTCCACATATGTTTTCAGATCACATCATTTTTCTTTCAGTTCTTCTTTTCAAGTAGGTACAATCAGCTAGACTATGGAACGGCCTAAGTGATGTAGTTACATTCATCTCAATCCATACAAATATTTAAAGATAAACTAAAAAAAACTTTATCTGTCATATAGTTCCTGAATATTTATTCTATATCCTTCAGTATCCTCATTCTTTTCCTTACTGCTATGTGAGGTGTTAATATTTTTTCTCTTAGAATTTTTTTCTTTATTTCTCGGTAAATACCTAATATTGTATCAATTTAACTTTAGGGACTTCACGTTGCTCGGGTTGGTTGAAAAAAATTGCTTTATGGCAATAAACCTGCCTCTGTGTATATAAATAAATTCAACTATTTCACTCAAAGATCGATGTACAGGTTGAAAAGCCATGGCGATAAGACGCAGTTTAGTATTTACCGTGTTTTTTCCCCATACACTGATGAAGATGGAAAGAACTTGTTTTCTGCTAAAAGGTCAAGATGTCATAAACAAAATAATATAAAAGATACACATGTTAATTGATTCGATTCAAAAATATTTTTAAGTTTTGATGAAGCGAAAATTCCGTTGATATAAAACGATGGAAATAATAAGTGAAGACGTTTGTACTCTACACTAGGTACTATAATTAGTCATAAAGAGAGATACTATTTCGAAATTTTTCAAACATGTCTAAAGAATTATAGTCAACGAATTCTCTAAAAGGGGCGTGGGGTTCATGGAGGGGGGAAGATTTTTGACTTCAGGAATGGGTCCTTAAGAGGCAAACATCCCAAAAGTACCAGATCCTTAGAGGGGAGCTGGATGGGCGGGACCCGGAAGGCTTCAAAAATTTTCTTTTGTACTTTTTAACTTGCTGACAAAATTTTCTACGTTTTTTCGAATGCAAAAAAAACTATTTTCAAACTATTTGCAGTACAGCTCTTAAGCATTACAAACTGGAGGACGGCAGCTGAGGACAGACGGGGTTGGAGGCAAAAGTTGAAGGAGGCCAAGGCTCGACTTGGGCTGTAGCGCCATCGAAGAAGAAGACAAAATTTTCTACGTTTTTTCGAATACAAAATAAACTATTTTCAACCATTCTCGAGTAATGTGAAGGCGTGTGTATGTGTATGTGTTTGTGTATGTGTTTGTGCACTCTGTAATTATTTGTTGACTGGACTACCTATTATTAATATTTTCGAAATTATTTTTGAATCAAATTTTGAACAATTTTATTTATTACGAATCTCATAAATAAATCGACAGTTGTAATATTATTATTACGATTATTAAAATTCTACATCAAAACGGACAAAATATTTATAGTTATCCAAAATTTAAATAACTGTTATTATTATTATCACTATTGCTTCAGTGATTATTTGATATTTCAATAACACAGCTGACGTTTTAATTTTGAAATGGAAGCCATTATTTTACAATCATAATTAAGTCATTAATCTATGCAAGAAAACGCCACTGACTCAAAAGTAGGAATATTATTTTGAAATAGCCATAGCCCAAATTTCGTGCAACAACAGACTACTTTCACATTTCACTCTCGTTTTTTAATAATAAAATAATTACTAGAAAAACAACATACATACATACACACAAATCTTCTTACTGAACTATCAAACATTATTATTATACATAAAAGTGAATGTACAATTATTGTTTGTAACTAAATATAGATATTTTGCCAATTTCGGTTTTTGTATTTGACACACTTTTAACTTGAAGCGACAATAAATTATTTTAATATCATGTACAAATAAACGTAATATTATTTACATTATATACCTACCTACCTACCATCGCGCAGTGTCCCTCATAAAAAACCGGACGCCACACTATTCTATCTTGACACGTATATGTTCAGGTGATCATACCAACCTTTTGCGCACATCCTCAAGTCTTTTATTCCATAACTTTCCTATGAATATATTTTAAAACACATTCGCGGACACATATTTCATGAAGGATCCACTCATATAGACACCTAACATTTTTTGGAATATTTCATTTTATTTTTTGGAATATTTCATTTTCGATGAATTGTTATTGAAGGTTAGAAGTAAATATGCGGAAAATTGTGTTTTCCAGAAAAAATAAATTTGACGGCCATTGCCGTCATTCTCTTCTTTGATGAAGAAATATTTACTTACCAGAGATATGACGGGTATACCCGTCATTACCTGAATAAGAGATTCGATTTTGACTGCTATCGCCGTCATAACCGTGTATAATGATATTATAGGCGAAGTATGTAGATAGGTAAATACAATTAGTATTAATTGCGCCTATTTGATGCAATAAGTTGTACACAAATGCTATACAAATTGCAGGATATTCAGGAGTTATCCAGCTGTCCAATTGTTCAAGATAATTTATTTCTCTTTATGAATCGACAGTATTAAGCCAAGATACGCGAAATTTGTAGGGCCAGGTCTATAATTTACATATTATTTTCAATTTTGAAGTCAAAAAATACCAACTTAGAGACTTCGCAGCATATACATATGTTCCATACATAGATTTACTCAAAATTTGCAGTAGAACATTGTGTATCTGTGTGTGTGACTGTCTCTTATAACTTTTGATCCGCTTGATTCACAGAACGTAAAATTTCTGAAAGTATAGAACATTTTAAGCCTACAAAACTTTTATACTCAGAATTTCGAATTTTCGTTTCAGTCAGGGTTTTTTTTGCTTTATTTTTCCATATATCTTAAAAACCATAAAAGCTACAAAGCTGAAAATTACTATAAATATAGCATACATATACATACATACATAGCATCACGCCATGTCCCTTGCGGGGTAGGCAGAGAGAACCGAACGTCACATCTTTCTATCCTGGCTAGCATCCCTCGCCTCATCCACATTCATGCATCGTCTCATACATGTTCGTCTATTGCTCACACTTCTAACATTTCCGTCTTTCAAAATTTCGTTCACATGGTCATGCCATCCCTTTCTTGAGCGTCCCCGACCTCTCATTCCATTCCTTTCCGCTCTGTATATTTTCTTCGTCAGGCGCTCCTCATTCATTCTCCCCATGTGACCAAACCATCTCAATGTGTTCACTTTAATTCTAGTAATGACATCGCAACATACATAGAAAAAAAGATAAATATATAGAAAGAAAGATAAATATAGACAAATACAAAATCTCAACTTTGTTATTACGTAAAAATTTCAAACATTTTTAGTTAAGATAAACATTTTTTACATCTATTTATGAGCAACGCAACGGAGAATAAATATTTATAAATTTACAAAACAGAGAAATGCGGTCAATTTGAAGATGCAACGGATTCGTCCAAATTAAATATATGCTTGAGTAGTTGAATTTGTTAACAATAAAACAGAAAATAATTTAAAATGTGCTAATTTTTATTTATAAATAAAAAAATGGACAATTACTGCATTATTTGTAAAAAAAATGTTCTTTATAATTTTGAAGTTCACACCTACCCGACGAGAAGTCGGCAGGACTTAAGACAGCCTCAGACTAACCTGGCAGGTACACAAAATAGTGTGAATTACAAAGTACATCAATTGTATAATGATTTGCCAGAATGTTTGAACGAAGCATCTGGTCTCGCTGCTATTCGTCGTCTTGGTATTAAATACATAAAGGAAAAGTTCTTTTAAATTGCTTCCTTTGTTTTTTGTGTCTTTGATAGATATTGGAATATGTTCTTACTAATTAAACACCCCAAAAAAGAGATAACCAGGATTTTTGTAGTGGTATCATTGATAAAATAAGTACTTACTTGTGAGCAAAGACAGGTTTTTGAGATATCCATCGCACTGAGACAGGCCGTAGATGTAATTGTATCGTTTTACATGCCTTCAAGGACAAAGATGGTGAGGTCCTGTGAAATTATATTAATAACAAATACATATACTAAGTATCAACTCAACAACAACAATATAATATGCATCACAAATATAATCAAAACTATGAATAATGTAATCAATTATAACGTAATTAAAAAAATAATTCAAAAACATTATGGTTTTGAAATTCAATTTTTCATTTAATTTAATTTATACCACAAAAAAAATACAGCTATACTGCCCCACTAGGCAAAAGCCTGTTCTGAGACTGTTCATTTTTACACAATTATTTTTTTATATATTAAGACAGTCACGGCTTTACAAAACAAAACATTAAATGACACAGCATAAACTTAACCAAAAAAACACAATTTATAAACATTCATAACATCTATACATATCAACGTTAGCAGTTAGCAGATAATATAAAAAATAAAAACACATAAGAAAGGTAAATTAAACACAAATATACGAACCAAAGAATAAATAAAAAAACGACTCAAATAAAATAAAGTAATTACAAAGCATGAACATAAGAATATTACAGACTAAATATATGTAAAGATGAATGGTGTGAATAACTATGTACCTACATACTTTGCCACACTGAATCAGTGAATGCTGCCAGATGTGATAGTAAACTACATTATTGAATAAAATAAAATAAAATTTAAATGTACAAAAATATATAAAAATGTAAAATCATTTGGGAGTATGTTTTTGAAAATGTTTTAATAACGTGTATTCATAGCCCTTAGGCATTATTATTCAGCTGTAATTTTCATATTATTTATTACATGATAAAAAAGTGAAAAAACGATTGTTTAAAAATATATTTGATTCATTGATAAATTCACAATTTAATACTTAATTAAACAAAAAGATTCATTAACACTTCCCGGTTTCGAAATAAATCTGAAGAATCATTTCCTTACACATAACACATATAATGATTTGTCTCCTTATCATATCTTTGTACCCTCCTCTCCCCTACTTTTATATTTTTTTGTTTTTAATGTTTCTATTATTTCATTCACATAAATTATAATTTCAATAACATATCATATACCTACAGAATTTACCTCACCAAATGGATGTGGATATGGTTGGTTGAAAGATATTTTCATATGGCTATTAGATATCTATTGAAGTTTAGTAAATTGTAATCGATATTCCTTTGAGTAACATGTTATTGTGTTTGTTTATTTATGTATAAGTATATAGATGGGTGGTGGCGGAGCAATTAGGGTGCTGGGTTAGTAATCCAGTGGTCGCAAGTTTTAATCCTGCCACAACCCATTTCATTCATCTATAGCACAAGCATTTATGCTTTATTTAGATAATGTATGAGGATGTATGGACATATTTATTTATTTATTTTTTACTTGTTGCATGGACATATTTATTCTTTAAAAAAAATCTCGCTCACTCAAATGTGAATTTATATCTACATGACCGCCGTGGCACATTTGGTAAGCCGTTTGGTTTCTGTGCGGGCCTCCTGGGTTCGATTCCCAGCAGAGAAGAAATTTGTTTAAATTTATTTTTCACGCAAATATTGCTTCTCTGGGCTGAAAACACTGGTTAGTTGGAAGAAATTGCCATATGGCAATAAACTCGCTAAGTGTTTATTATTATCAACTTAATAAAAGCAACCTAATCCAAGATATGTGCAAAATTAATATTTTTTTTATTGTATTATATGAAATTGTTAATAAATAAAAATAATAAATTGTTATTGTATAGATACTTACAGTTATGATAACCAGTTGTTATCACACATTTTGAAGGATGGATTCCTGCTACAATAATTATATTAATGCTGTCACATTGAATAAAATATATTATAGCCTATAATTTTATTATAATTTTAATAGCCAGTCCCAAGAAGTCTCAGTGCCCATCCAGAATATAGTAACATAGATCTATACACAGAAAATATGAAAAAGTATAATGTAGGCGTAGATAATAATTAAAAGGCTAATTTATATATATATATATATATATATATATATATATATATATATATATATATATATATATATATATATATATATATATATATATATATATATATATATATATATATATATATATATATATATATATATATATATATATATATATATATATATATATATATATATATATATATATATATATATATATATATATATATATATATATATATATATATATATATATATATATATATATATATATATATATATATATATATATACACACACACACACACAATGACATTTTAAACCTAGTTTTTTCACAAATATAATATATACTCTTGAAATTTCGTAATTATTAACAGATATAGAGTGGGGGAACAAATATGGTATAGTAAAATTATTGTAACTTGAGCTACAATTCCGGGTGCGCAGAGCCAAGATTTGTGTCTATTTGTTTGGTTGGTATGTGTGCAAATCACCCCCCTTCTCGGCGAAACAGCTCAAGATATTTGGTGACAACTATACTTCATTGAGTAGGCGTAAATAATAAATTACAGCATTTTTTGTTCCCCCACGTTTAGCTGTCAATAATTACGGAACTTCATGACTAATGAAATGTCAAAATGGCCAAAATACAAGTATAATTATTAATCATCAGTGAAAGATTGTCAAATTCTTTGAGAAGCATCATCACAGAGATGATTTTTTTAGGTAGTGATAATCTATATTTACACTTAAATTAATGTAAGAAGGGAGAAATAGGTGTCAAGAGTGTTAATGTTATAGATAATATACCTCCACCAACTTATCAAATCACCAAACTATGAAATATATAATATACATGTACAGTCTTCAATCTATTAATTAAGACGGCTTTTAATTTGCAGAATTCCATACATTTTAAATATATATTATCGTGCGGTTTCGAGATATGATAAATAGGTTGATTAAATAATGATAGTATAAAGATAAGAATTAAGTATAATTAAGTTGAATAAAATAAAGCATTAGGTATTTGAAATAGATTACCTTATAATAGCCGATATTAATGTAGAATTCATCTTGCTATTCAAATGTTGATTTATATTTGAAATAAAAACTAACCCAGTTAAAATTTACGAAAACAAATAAATGTACGTGTCAGCTGGTGTCAGCCAACAAATTAGTACCTAACAAGATATTGTTTTTGTTTTAAAACGCGAATTTCGTTATAAATAACATGTAGGTATATAAAATTAGAACTGGCGCAAACAATAATTATTGTTATTTACAAATCCATTGAAATTGACCCAATTTAACCTATAATAATATGTTTGTCAAAGATGTCAAATAACCAAAACAGATGAAGTTCTTTCAAGTTCAAGTTCAACACGGTGCTACCAGTAATATAATAATTTAAAAGCATTACAATACTAGTTAGAAAAAGTACTTATTCAAAAAAATATGAAAAACACTTTATTTTCTTATGATAAAAAATGGATAATATAAATTTAGAACAAAAAAAATAACCTGTGTGCAAGTAAAATCGGAAGTAACGACATTTTAGTGTATTTTAATTGTTTTTTGGCTTCCTTTTTTTCGAGCATAATATAATATTATTAACTCTTTTAGAATTTGTACCACTGGGTGCTATGCAATGTGTTAATTTCGAAATAAAGTGATAATATAAGAGTTTATATATTAACAAATAGGAAATTTTACACAATTGTCCATAAAACAATATTAACAAATCTATTTTTTTTTTTTTTAAGATATTTATTTTTTAATAAAAAGTAATACATTGTTCTTTTCCCGCCAAACTGCAAAGCAGTTTTTTGGCAGAGCAGATTATTAGCAGATTACAGAAATATTATAATAATCAAATTTAAATACCTAACCTTCCTCCTCTAACACTGTTTCACTGCGCACTGCTATAGATATCCATAGGTATTATATACTCTTTGGCTTTAGGGAATCAGTTGTCATGCATCCTGAAGAAGAGGTGAATTTGAAGCTGGTTATATTAAAAAACAACTCATTACTTAAAACATTAATAAATAAAATTGAATGACGATTAGAAAAAACCTACCTCCGCCTTATTCTCTATTTTATTGGTAGGTTCTGAGTGAAGGTTTAGTAGTACTTATCAGATTTAAAATTCAAGTGCCATTGAGTTGAGATATTCACAAAAACGACGCTATATAAATTATCCAAATTATTATTATTATATTAGGCTGCTGACGCTTTGAAACAATTTTTTTGTTTCATAAGAAACGCCACAATTTTTCGCCAATATTGTATTGTAAAAAAATTGTATCTGTTTTATTTATTTTTAAAACGTAACCAATTAATATCATCTGGAATAAAAACTAAAATGAATGAAATGATCAATACAAAAACAATTTGTTCTTTCAAATTATTTATTTTATTCAAAAAAATTAAAATTAGCTATTTCTTGGCACATGGGGTTCATTCAGAATAAACCTTGACAAACCTAACACAAAAATGGAGTAAGATAGGTTCATAAAACATACAATATAAGTTATAAGTTTAAATTTGTGTGATTGAGATTATAGATTAACATATGGATTCCTTTAATAAAATCGCTGAAACAGACATACAAAAGCATACAATATTGATTTCTTTGAAAATGGCAATGAAAGAAATTATATTATTAAAATGACAAAGTAGAAATTATATTATTTAACATAGAATATTAAATGAAATGGTAGACCCACAATATACAGAAATATTCAAACTTTATGACAAAAAATATTGTAGATTATATTAAATATCAATATTATTAAACAAATATTAATAATACAACAGTTATATTTTTAATACACATTTTTTGTAAAAACATTTACTACTCCTTAAATAGAAAAACACTGTATTGAAATAATATATTTTATGTATATATAAATAATCTTTAATAAAAAATTTTGTTTAAAAAATCTATTTCTCATATAGTTATACGAAATATATTTGTATTCAAGTATATTAATAAACAGTTTTTATTTTCAACTAAATATATATGCATTTGCAAAATATAGAATATATATTTTCTATTTAACAAATTTATTTTTTTTATCATCATCGTCATAAATAAAGATGTTAACTTTATTAGTGATACTTTGTGAAAATGATCACAAATGTATAGAATATGTTATAATATAAATACACTATGATAATTTTGCATTCTATAATACTATATTACATTACAAATACAGAGTTTCTATGTTTCAATTTGTCTATACATAACAGTCATAATACATTTATTTAATACAAATTTTATATTATAATAATATTTTACATTTTGGCACTTCAGATGAATTAGCTGAAGTTTGAGCATTAGAAAATTTTATAAATATATATATATATATTGTTATATAATGCAAAAATATTAAAGATAAACAGTCAGAGAAAATAAGTATCACAGTACATTTATTAATATATTTTTTTTGTTGTCGATTCTCTAAAGATCTATTAAAAAGTAATTTACGATGATGTCATATCAATCATCTTTCAAATATCAAGTATACATTAATATAACTTTTTAACTATACATATAATATATATTATGTACCTGATTATACAGATAATTGAAATATATATATATATATATATATATATATATATATATATATATATATATATATATATATATATATATATATATATATATATATATATATATATATATATATATATATATATATATATATATATATATATATATATATATATATATATATATATATATATATATATATATATATATATATATATATATATATATATATATATATATATATATATATATATATATATATATATATATATATATATATATATATATATATATATATATATATATATATATATATATATATATATATATATATATATATGTATCCATATACAACACATCACACCTTGTATATGTAATATATTTTTAAACTTTTCACCTTGTTTCATTATTAAAGCTAACAACTGCGTTCATTTTGACATTATTTTAATTTTCTGCTAATATTGAGCATTTGTATTACTCCAGTTACTGGAACATATCAATTAATAATAAGTGTTTGAATATTTTTAGTTAATATTGTATTTTTTAAATAGTTACAATATTGTTGTGCTGAAGCAGATGACCAAAGCAGAGCAACATAACAAAAAACATATATTCATATAATTCACACACAATTCAAGATAATATTAGGTTATTTGTCAAGAGATTTAGTTGTAAAACAAATGTTATCAAAACCCACATTAACAAAATACTTATTAATAAAAATGACTGATTTTGTCGCTTTGGAAGTTATTTTTATATCAATCAATAAATAAATGAAAAATAAAATATCGATATTGAAATCAATCAAAATTATATGACAGCTCTGCTCTGGCACAACATTTCAAACAAAAAATAATAAAAATATATATATATCTAACATAATCTATGATGAAATATATTTATTAACTTAGCTTATTATTTTTTTTTGACCAACAACACAGACAAAGTAACATTATATAAAATTATTTTCCTCTTCAGTTAATTCTTTCACAATCGTAAACTACAACAGCTTTACAGCAATTTGTGATAAAATATACATTCTTAATTAAATAACAAATCACATCAGAAAATCAATTTAACACTAAAGATTTCAAAATATGTTTTATGCCACACATAACTATTGTCATCAAAGACAGGCTGCCTTTGAAATAAGGTATTGGAGGTGACTGACCTATAAATCTTAGGCATAGAGAGTGATATGAATAGATAACAAAAATAAGGCAAAAAATTAACAGTTGATTCTATGTTATGAGAATATAAATAGGAACTACAAAAATGGGAACATTTATATTTTATCAGACAGCCAGGCAGCTCTTAAGGCCCTAGAATCATACCAAGTTACATCAAAACTGGTATGGGACTGTCTAATGTACCTTGAAAGGCTAGGGGAACACAATAGAATACATCTAGTATGGGTACCTGGTCATAAAGGTATAGAAGGAAACGAGAGAGCAGATAGGCTAGCCAAAAAGGGATCAGGGCAACCTTTCATAGGACCTGAACCTGAATTTGGCCTATCTGCAAATACGATTAAAAGATCAATTAAAGACTGGATAACAATCCAGCACAGCGAATTCTGGAAGACCAGTTGTGGACAGCGACAGGCAAAGGAATTCATCGAAGGGCCCTCTAAGAAAAGGACAAAGAAGCTGCTAAATCTTGGCAGAGAACAATTATATTCACTGGTCACTGCCATCTGAAAAGGCATCATTACATAATGGGGATCGCTGATGAACCAAACTGTAGAAGGTGCCAACAAGAGGAAGAAACAGCCTCACATGTGATCTGCGAGTGTCCAGCACTGATGGAATCCAGACACAGACATCTAGGAGCTTTTATTCTAAGACCCAGGGACATGGGAGGCATCTCAATCTGCAAAATATGGGACTTTATCCAAGAAACCGGAATGCTATTGAAATGACAGCCCTAAAGGGAGGTGCACAATAGATCAAACATGGTCGCAGTGCGGGGGCATAGGGTCACACTCCAAACTAATAATAATAATAATAAACAGTTGATTCTTATAAAATCCATAGCACTTCTCAGCATTGAGAAGCTGTCGATTCAAAAATTGAAATAAGATTTAACTATGAATCTACAGCCATCTTTAACTAAGCACACATCGCTTAAAATAAATCTTTGAAATATATAAATTAGAACCAGTCATAGAGTTTAAGAGTCAATTTATTTGTAGATGTATATCTAAAAGATCATAGACATCATAATGAACATTGTTCCAAGTGCAAATTGTAATCATACTAAATGAGTTTCATAAGTGTACGTCGTGGGTAAGTTGGTATGATTGCATTTGGTGTTGTCATAAATTAAAAACAGGACAATTTCCCTACAATTTGGGATTTTTTTTTTCTTCTTTTGTAATACACCATGTTAAGTTATTTCTGATGAATCTGCACAAATCGTTAAAAATAATTTTGTTTTGTATAAAATAATTATAGAAGATATGTATCATTCCATTATATCAAAATCAAATTGTTGCCTTTTAAATTTTCTTATTATTAATTTTTAAATATGAAATTGGAGGAACTTAATTTAGAGATATGGCAACATTATTTGACTGACTGAGTTACAATCGTACCAACATTACCATGATGTGCACTTAACACACTAAAACGCAGTTTATGTAATTAATATTGTAATAAAAATAATACAAATTGGCATTTCAAAACTGTAAATGTGATGTAAATTTTTTTGTGAAGTTGTAAAATTGCACAAAGAAATGAATTAATCTAACAATAAAAAATAAAAACAGATATTTCCTTGTAAAATTGTTATAAAAAAAATTGTCTCATCACAAAATAAAACAAGGTAGTAAATATAATACGAATGGTTCATCCAGCATAACCAATATTAATTAATATTCAAATACAAATATATATTAAGAATACTTATTGTTTCGACGGTTACCTTGTGGTATTCCATAATTCAATTTTATTATAAATAAATAATTTAAATAGCTTTAACCACTTAAATTGAGTTTAACGTGAAAAAGGGAAAATTCATAACTTTTATTTTAACACACTTTAATCTCAATAGAGACGAAGTTGGAATATATATTATAGGAAAACTGAGAAATCAGACACCTACCATTGGCTGGTTTGCATAATCATTTTATCGCTTGCATAACATTTACAAATAATGCATTTTATGAAGCTCCCTTATTAATCCAAAATTGAATTATTCTCACAATGCTTGAAAATAAGGTGAAATTACTATTGCCATCTATGAGAAAGACAACAAAACTTTTTTAAGCCATCTATTGAGAAATTAGAAATTAAACAATGAAAGCAACGATCCTTATACTGTCACATAAATGTCTCCCCTGAATTGCGCCAGAATTATTAATTAATTTTTAGCTTGTTTACAAATTTACACCAATGTATATTCAAATCATAAAAAATATTTTATTTATTTGACTCTGGCCAATGTTCCTTCATTTGAGGTTACAAGTGCCATTTAAATAAATAATTAGCTGGACTACCTGGAAAAAAATTGGCATATGGCAATAAACAAGACAGTGTTCACAATACTCCTTTTTTCTTTCTTAGATTTTTTTATGAGTTTTTCAACTCTCTATTCTAATCTCTTATATGTGAGGTTGTTCAAACAAATGTCAAAAATTGAAAATGAAGGAAAATACCCTAATAATAAACACAGCCATCCATCAATAGACACAATAACAATAATTTACAAAACACAAATACTTTATATAATCAACTTCTTAATTAGGTAATGCTGGATGAATAAAAGATAGTGATTGTTGAATATCTACTGAAAATATATGATGTAAAATATAAACTTCAGTTTTATTGCTCTTTGTCACATCGGCTTATGAAAAATAAATATTTTTTTATCCATTTCGAAAGTTATATAAGCTCCCTATAATTTGAGCAATTCTACAATTAAATGCACAAAGGAATTTATTTCTTCCTATTCAAAATTGGATGGAACATTTAAGTACATCCGAGTTAAATTTTTTGTTTTCGTTACTTAGGAACACTTATTTTTAAGTACATTATAACTAACTTTAAAAACAAAAAAATTAGGCCCAATCGCCAGTAATACATTTTTTTCCACATAATGATATATTCCATAATAAAAATAACACCCTCTCGAGAGATTCAACAAAGAAACGACGCACAACATCTAAGATTATATTTTTGTTCAGTAAATATAGTATGTCTTAAATTAATTAAGTATCTTTACAAATTACTGAGAATAATTCTGAAAAATGTAAGTCGCCTTATTAACTCTGTCTGTATCAATACAAATGAATTAACACGGATTCCACAAAGCTCCAAAATCACACTGTGAAGCGATATGACATTCACTTATGCCATCTCATGGTTGAAATAATGGTGCGGAGTTGCTTGAAGTAGAAAAACCACAGACAATTATTTTTCATGTTGATACACGATGGTAACAAATATGTTTAGTGTACAACCTTTAAAATCTGGACCAAAGAGTAATAAAAACTCCACATGATTTTATCACTGTATAAAAACATATTTACGAACATCAAATACATTCATGTTTTCCATATTATGAATGATCATAGATTATTTTGATAAAATAGACAATTATTTTTATCTCGAGAGGGCAACGTTACCATTTCTAATATTGATTATATCTTGCTTAAATAGGTTTACTTAATTTGTATTACAAACAGCAGCACACATATTACAATTATTATCATAATATAAAAATTGCATTACAAAAATAATCTAAGTCTAAAGTGTACATTATATTGCACCTAATATAATAAAATAATATTCACACCATATTATTGGTTAAAATATTAATAATACTTATAGTTATATATCTAGTTACTCAATTTCACCACTTACATATGTAAATATAGCCTGGATCAACTACTTCTTTTTTATATTCCACAGAACGTCTTATAGAATTTGAGTCATAAATTATATTTGATAATTTTCTAAACTGCAATATTCATATAGAATTGCTTTTAAATGGATGTCTCAACAAGTTGCAAAAAAATACAGAATTCTGTAATGAGAATGTATATTTTTGAATTAATAATAATATTGTATATTATAAGTATGTAGTGCAAACCAAATATACTTTCCATTTACTAATTCACAGTTTAGTTTATGTTATGCTTCTGTTATCTAAAATGGTAACCGTTGAATTATTATCGAACAATTTCTGGCATTTTTACAGATAAAAGGGAACGTCCTCCACAAAAGTGCATCTGTGCAGATATGTTCATTACATTTTATGAACAAAGAAATGGAATAAACTAAGTACTGCGGACATACCACATCCAAGTCAAAGAAATTTAAAGAAATGAAAGTGGAAAAAATAATACATCAAAGTTTTGAATGAAACATAACCAAATAATTTTGTTGATCTTCACTGGATAATATTAAAGAGATATTGTTGTACAAGACCTGAAGTTGTTATATGTATCATCATACCCTGATATCAATTTGAACTTGATGAATATTAATAAATGTGATGAAAAAATATTTGGAAGATTTTACATACTATTAAAGAACATTATGAAATTGTATTTTATTGTTATTGATTTCAATGTGCATACCTGGTACATTACATATGTATATGTACACAAACAATCTTATATATTTTAGCTTAGAATATAATCATACATGTGCAGAACTAGAATTTCTTAAAAGCTTATCTAATAATTACTCATTGTCAGATAATGTTAACAAAATATTTCGATGGAAATCAATGTCTTTAGATGATTATTATTATAGATTTTAGTTGTAACAAACAAGTGTGATCTTTGTGATCAATTCACTTCATAAAAATATCAATTTGTGGCATCAGATTATATGAAACTTTTAGTTGAAAAAAAATATCACGGAAAGATTTGAACTTTAGATCCTAGAAACAGCCTCAATTACATGTACTATTGACATGCATATTATTTTATCATGTTTATCAAAATTAAATAAGTATCACTAAATAATGAAATATTAATAAATGAGTGTCCATAAAGTGGTAAGCCTGATCCGTCAATATTAAACATCAATCATGACTAATATTGTACTATATGATAAACAACAGGTATGTATGCTAAACGTTATTCTTGTATTTTGTGCATTGTCTTATTATTGTTAATAACAATTTGGTATTATAAAATATAAAAAAACAATACCTACTTAATTTACCTTCATATTTGTCTACAAATTAATCACAAAATATTTCTTAAGTAGGTACCTTAATGTTACATAACCGTATATGTAGTTAAATTAATGTAAATAATAAAATGAAAAAAAATATAATATTAATACAAATTACTGAGATCAACAATATCATAGAAAAATACTTTATAAATTTAATGGAAGAATTATAAAATATATATGCAGCAATAGAAATTACATGGTATGTTTGTTTACCAATGTATAAATAATTTGGTACAAAAACAAAATATATGTCCTTAGATACTTGAAAATAATAAAAAAATAGATGAAAATGAATCTTAAATAAAATTATAAGATAATTTTGGGGATGGAAGTAATATTGTTTCCTTATACATTCAAATATATAACGATGATTCACTTATGGCAGTCGGTGTCGTCAGCTAAAATTATGGTAATGGCACTAGTGGCAGACGGGCTCTGATCATGCGCTGTGGGGCGACGTGTGGCGCGGGGCAGCTGCTGCAGTTCGTGTCCCTCGGGGGGACGGAGGGGACACAGGGGAGCTGCTGCGCCACCCGGAGGAGGTCCGCTACACCCGCTCGACACTGTACTCCGACCCCTCTTCAAACGGGGATACTCAAACTGGCCGAATTGCCTCTCGGGACCGGCGACCCTCAACAACGAACCTAGGAAGAATGTCGCGTAACCCCAACTGACTGTCATGACTACGGTCAGAAACAGACCGATTTGGGTGTATGGCAAAACTCGCGCCGGTAGCATCAGCGCTCCTGCCACTCCAGTAGTCAGAGCCGCCATGGCTGTCGGAGGAGCGGCAGCGGCCAGGGCTCTAGCGGCTCTGGCTTCCCTGGCTCCTTCTGCCCTCCTGTAAGCCAGCCCCACGTGCAAACTGAAATCCACGGCGAGCCCTATCGTCGTCGAAACGGCTAAACTCTCCAATATATTCAGCCGCCAGCCCATACAGACCAGACTGCCTACAGTCACGCAGATTGAAAACGTTATCGTCACGATTGCGTACAAACTAATGAGCACATTTAAAGTAACTAACAGTAATACCCCGAGTGCTATCGCCATAGAAACCCCAATCGCCATCAAAGTTCCCCTCGACAGAGTCCTTTGAAGGTCGTAAAATTCTAGCTCGGATATGAACCAGCCATTACGCATACCTGGAGGTGCTTGAGATATCTCTCGCAACGTCCAATTCTCTAATTGAACGAAAAACTCCTCCATGGCTTCGTACGACATGGAGAATGAAATGTTGCTTTCAAATTCAACAACAAGAGCCGCAGCTCGTGGCAGTCCGTCACTGTCTATTGTCTTGGAAAACTTGGGTCCGGCCACTCCGGGCATGAAGTACTCCCTGGGTGTTTGATAGAGAGCAGATATGGCTCGGATGATGCAAGTATCGAACACGGCACTGGGATATGGAAACTGAGATCCCTCACAGCATGGACTGCGATCGATCATGTCTATTTCGTCAAAACACCTGAAAATAAAATGTGCACATTAAATAATGAAAAAAAAAAATTATTGATCAAGTCAATAACGGTTTGGTTGACTGGCAGAAATTGCCTAAGGGCAATAAGTCCGCCACATTATATAAAAGTATTTTTTTTACAATGAATGTATAATGAAAGCATTGTATTATTATTGACATATTCTCTTTAAAAAACATGTAATGGGGTATTTTATTGTATAAATAAACCATTTAATATTGTTAAGCAGTGTCCAACCGCAAGTCATATATTTACTGTCTACGAAAGATGATTTTTTGGTCGAGAGTGGCAGAAGTCAAAGGTGATTTTTGACTGAAAGTGGCAGAAGCCGAAGGTGATTTTTTGGCCGAAAGTGGCAGAAGAAGAAAGAAGAAGAAGTGGAAGAAAAAAATTTTCTCACATTATAATCCCTTTATAATATTACCACATATGTATAATGTCATGCTATGCATCATCTTAAGCAATCTCATTTCAACTGTGTTTATTTAACTTTTGTGTGGCTTTTCCGTCACTTGCAAACATCGAAACACGCATTACAATAGCTTCTCTATCGAAACAAGGTACAAAACATTACCTTCTGCTCATCCAATTGATGAAATTCTCAATGAAGCAATTTGGAAGCAGCGGTCCAAGGACAGGTTGATAAAACGGCTGCGACTTGAGGTGTATACAGAAGTCCATGAGCCACCTCTGAGACTCTGGATCCGAGATGTTGAAAGTTGTGTCCATTTGGAGTGTACCGTGTGACGCTGGATCCATGGGGTTTCCATTGTCCACTGGAAGGACTCCCCACACCCATCTAAGGGGTAGTTTGTTACCCCCACCCCAATCCTATCAGATAAACAGATACAATTAACTTTTTGTCATACTTTATATAATTATAATGGGCCAATAAATCAACACTTGAAACATGAAATGACTGAAGCAACATAAAGCTCAAAAATGAGTTACAGCAGCTTCACAAAGAAAAATCAATTTGAATAAGTATCCGTTCAAAGCACAAGTTCTTGAGTAGAGCATACTCAATACAACATCGACAGTTACCATTGTTTTTGTAGATAGTTGACTATTGATAAACATATGGATATAATTTTAAAATGTCAATGCAATATAAAATAAAATATACATAATATTGCGAGATGATATTATACCCAAATGTTTTTGTCAAACATGTTAATGATTGCTTTTATCTACTTAAGAATGCCACTTGAGAGTTGATTAGCTGTCACTAAGCAGAAGTTAGATTGTTTGGTGACATGACATTATTTTGTCTATGGTGAATAGTTTCATAAAAATTATGTGGCAATCCTCTGTTACGGAATATTCACTACTCGAAAATAATTGGCAATCCTACGTAAAGGAATATTCACCACTCGTAAATAATTGAAAAATAAATGCAATGAATTTAGGAAAGATAAGGACCTTGTTAGTTCTTTCAAACCAATAGTTGTCTCTGTATATCAAGTCGTATTTCTCAAATATCTGAGACGAATGGAACAATTGAAAGCTTCTTGTGTCGGGGAGTTTCAATCCAGGATAATACATCACCACCACGGCACAACCAATTGACAGAGATCCTGAAATAAATACAATACTTATAAAATTATATAAGTGTATCATTTTATATATTACAAAATAAAATAATTATAAAATTATATACATTAAAACAATGACTGGCGAGAGTATAATGGGATGACGTTGAATTTGAAAGAACCATATTGTTTCATAAGAAAGTATGTATGGAAGTGATGCAGGGACATATGTACATTATGTAGATGAAATATAAAATTATATACATTAAAACAATGACTGGCGAGAGTATAATGGGATGCAGTTGAATTTGAAAGAACCATATTGTTTCATAAGAAAGTACATATGTATGGAAGTGATGCAGGGACATATGTACATTATGTAGATGAAATAAAAATAATTATAAAATTATATACATTAAAACAATGACTGGCGAGAGTATAATGGGATGCAGTTGAATTTGAAAGAACCATATTGTTTCATAAGAAAGTACATATGTATGGAAGTGATGCAGGGACATACATTATGTAGATGAAATAAAAAATGTATGTCACCAGCTGGCTTACTTGTCATGGTTTCAAATCCGATCCAAATTAGAACATAAGACGGTATGATAAGATATGTTTAAATCGTAATAGTAGAAAATTTGATTCAAGATAATAAAGTATGTAAGATTCAAGATAATATTACCAAGCAGTAAAAGCCAAATCCATCGAAGTTTTAAGACTGAAACAACTAAGAATCTGTTCATCATTCCCCAAGTATCTTCCAGAGTTTGTCTTATTGGACGCATTTTTACTTCCCAACTTTTATTCTGAAATATAAAAATAGCATTTTAGACTTATTATTTAGTATTAATAGACTTGAAAAAAAAAATTGAAGCATTTAGTACAAGTAATTAATAGTAATATATATACATTACATGATGGCGCAGGACAACGAACAATACTAGGTGAAGCACACTTGGTACAGATGGTATAAAATAACACACTTGTTATAAATTCACTGGCACAGACAGTTTCTTTTTGCGGGTGGTAGTTCTTAAGGAGAACGCACTTGGGCCAATCGGTTCCCACTTGGCCCCAATGGGGCTATCCTCCCCTTTACTTATCCACCCTGAATCAGCGTGAATAGCTAATAAATGTCATAACATCTCTGATGTCAACAGATACTATGTCCATTAGATCATCATAGAAGAAACTTCCCAAGAAGTTTCTCCTATTTCTAGAGAGAGCAAGATGGAGATCGCGATACCATTTCCACGCCGGTGATGCTATAGAACCCATTGGTCCTGTTCACCCCCGGACGCAACCGCAACGCCGGACAACACAATATCCCCTATCCAGCGAGTTCAACCACTACCCCCGAGAGTTCAACCACAAACGTCAGGGCCTCCGATTGGTCTCGAAATCGGTCGCTAAGTACACACCGATTCGAGTCGGAGGGGCTTGTCCCCGAACCCTCGGTACTCGTGTTGGCGTCCGAAGGTTCCGTGGGCTAACACCGGGGGCATCCGACGCAATCATCACCTGTCAGATTTGACGTCTCATTGTCAAGTGGACCACAGTCTCTTCTTTCTCTTCACCTTGGCATGCTCTGCAGTAATCTTATACCTCCAGCCCAAACCTTCTGGCATGCTTTCCTATGAGACTGTGTTCTGATAGTACCAATATGACTCTGGTTTTTGAGTCCCGTATGAACGAGAGCATCTCTCTAGTTCTTATGGTACTGACAGACACGTAATAAAATATCGGCAAAACAAAATTTACCATTTTAGTTTGTGTAATTGCTATTTTTCAAATCAATTTATTTATCTTTTTGTATATTATTGTAAACAAATATATATTGCACACTGTGAATTTGGTTACGTTGTTACATGCTTTAAACATCAATGGTTGGTTGTATAAACAAGGTAGTTTTCAATAATATAATACATTGAAAAAAGGAAAATTTGTTCTTGAATAATATGCATGGTCTCCTTGGGATTATTATGATTGTGTTTAGCCATGAAAATAAAAAAAAATAACACATTAATATTAACAATATTTACCTTAATTGAATTACAAAATGTCTCCATCATGGCGACACTGGCAGGCAACCATGTGATCATCAATAAGAAATTCACTATCACCACTGTACCAGTGAAGACACTAAAAAAATTAAACATGATCTGTGACTATGCAAAAATATTCCAAATTTAAATGTGTTCCATATTAGACTAATATAGCCAACATACCTACCACAATATACCTATGGCAGTCCATACACAGTCAATCAGGGGGGTAAGTCTGGTTCGACCGGCGAAATCAAAACCCTAGTGATTACCCATATCATGGATATAATTATAGTATGGAGTTCTATGACATTTAAAGATATTATATAACTACATATAATAATTATATTCATGATATGGGTAATTGTGAGGGTTTTGGTTTCGCCGATTGAACCAGACTTGCTCCCCTGGATCACAAACCGTGATCGAAAATGAATGATTGCGATCCGGATTGATTATGTAATTGATTGATTGATGGGCTGCAGTTCCATATTAATCTGGATCATGATCATCGATTTTGATCACAAATTTGCTAGCATAAGTGCTGTAATACATTTAAAAATCAAAAGTAAATTGAAGTTATACCTAAAACAGTTGACAGCAGTGATATTACTAATGAATGAAGCGTAGAAGGCTGCGGCAGTCGTTAGACTGGTAACAAACATTGTCAGAGCAGAATGCTGCAGAGTATCACTCATCAGGTCTACCAACCTTCCCGGCTCCACGCCCAGGCTCGTCAGACCGTCCATTGACACATCTTTGTGACTTTGCCACACTTTTACAAAAATAAACATGTCGTCTGCACCGATACCTAAAAAATACATTTAAATATACAGGACAATTTTAACAGAATTTAAAAAAGTAGCACAATATTTAATTTTGATGAAATATTACGCCCTCGAACTAGCAGTGTTCGACGGCGGCGTATGTATCGTCGTACGCATCTTGCCAACCCGAGCACTGCTTGTGTGTTTCCATTTGTTTGCGTTACATAACATAAAAAAGCCAAATGTGCTCACCAGTTGCTACTTAACGGTCATAGAGGTTTACTAAAATTGTTTCATCTGTTTTAACTTATTGAAAAACATAAGAGAAATATTTTGTTAGTACTATAAATTAGTGATAGTATTTTACAACTTATAAAATAACCTGATGTTCTTAGTTCTATTGTTGTGAAAAAACAGAGCATGAAGTGGTTATTACAAGTGAAGTATTACAATAATTCATAATCAGAATCTCTATAAAAATACTAACCGACAGCCACGACAGCGGTGAGAAGATTCATAAACGGAAAGAATCTAAGATTGAAAACAAATGTGTAGAGGAAGTAGGAGATGCCAATGGAATACACGATAGCCAGACACGTGGTGATAGTCAGGAACAATGAACCGGAGTAGAGCCACATACAGCCAACAACGAAGACTCCTCCAAGTCCCACTAACCATGTGTCGTGAACTAGCCACATGTCAAACACTGCGTTCTTAACACCTGAAATAACGCAGTCAAAATGACAATAAGGAAAATTAATGGTGTCAATGATCTTTTCTATTATCATCGTTTTGGGGTGTCCCAACATGCAACAATAACATCTCACAAAGTTTAGCAATGAGGTTCATCACCAATTCTGAATGTAGTGTTTTTTTAAGTAAATTGAGACTGGTATAATATACAATACACGTAACCCCATTGTTACGAACGTAGGAAACTGACTGAAATAATCTTGGAAAAAATTGTGTTAATATTATGTATGTACGTAAACATACTAAAAATGATACCGAAAACGGAGATGACCGTAGCGAGAGCATTTATGAAAATATTTTAAATTAAAAATTATATCGCAAGTCGTCTACGTTTTCGGTTATCAAATAAATTTAAGAATACTTATTTACATTTGTTATATTGTACCATGCCCTATTAGGGACTCTAATTTTGGTGGGGGTCACGGAGACGCATATTTTTGCTGGAAATATGCATCATACAAATACCGTGTAATGCCACAGTTACAACCATCAGTAACACTACCAATAGTCCTACTCCTAGCGTCCTCGAGTGGTCTTAAGATCCCGCGAGTCCCGGGCAATGTGGCCACTGGCAATGCCATCAGCCATAGCAAATAGGAGAGGATGAACGGCGATTCTCTGGCGCCTCAAAACTGGAATCCCCAGCTAAGGGAAGGAAAACCCCGACAGAAAACCACCCAAGCCAGGTCTTATGCTACAACGTGCCTAGGGCTGAATGGCACCGGGGTTATATGGTGTCGCAAGCGTTGTGCCCTCCGGAAACTGGTCCGAATCCGGAGTGTAAGTAGGACTTGCCATGACGTGGGGCTCCGTTATGGTGGACCGTCTATTTCCCCTTACTTTCCTAAGGTCTGGAAGTTGCCTTGTCGACTGAAGGACCGTACGAACCAGATGAATACAAATAAACCAAAAAACCCACCTTCGTCCTCCCGAAAGGGGGGGCCTAGACTCGCCTACACAGGGGAGTCATTATCAACCGTAGCCGGAGGTAATACAGCTATTCCCGCCCGAAAGGGGGGACCAAGACCCGTCTGCAAAGGGGGGTCGCCAACCACGATAGAAGCATCCAATGAGGGGGAGAAGGGGAGACTGCTGCATGAAAGTGGTTCAGATTAATCTGCACCACTCGAAGGCGGCGTCTGCCGCATTACTTCTCCGCCTCTTAGAAAAAGGAGAAGATGTTGTCTTAGCCCAAGAACCATGGGTTGTCAAAAATCTAGTGGCTGGGTTAAAATCTAAAGACTACAGAATCTTCTATACAAACAATAAAGGTAAGCCAAGGTCTTGTATTCTTATAAAGAAGGAGCTCAATGCCTTTAAGGTGTCAGAGTTCTGCAACGAAGACATCACGGTGCTGGCAGTAGAACTTCAGTCCCACACCATTTGGCTGATTTCTGCCTACCTAGCACATGATCACGAAGAACCGCCCCCTCCAGGTATCCTTCAACAAGCCATACATAGAGCAGAAGATGAGAGGATACCTGTGGTGACAGGTGCAGATGCCAACGCACACCACACAATCTGGGGCAGCACGGACACAAACGAGAGAGGTGAGTTAATTTTTGAATATATTTTATCACATAACCTCGAAATTTGTAATATAGGTGATACTCCAACATTTATTACCGCAATAAGGCGTGAAGTTCTAGACATAACAATTGCCAATGAATATGCTGCCGAATATGTAAAAGAATGGAAAGTCTCAGCTGACCACTCCTTCTCTGATCACCAGTACATTGAATTTAACTTAAACTTTCAGAAACCAGATAGAGTCATGTACAGCAATAGAAGGAACACACAATGGGATAAGTACAACACTGCCCTCAGTGAATTTCTTTCTGAAATACCAACCAAACCCTCAACAACAGAGGAATTGGATAACATGGTAAAGACCCTTACTAATGCTTGTAACCAAGCCACCAGGGAATCGTGCCCGGTGCGTATAGCTAAAGGGAGAAAAAGACCACCATGGTGGACAGAAGAGATAATTACCCTAAGAAGGGAATGTCGCAAACTATTTAACCTAGCCAAGAAAAACAATGAATGGGAAACTTATAAGGCTAGTCAAAGAGTTTTTAAGAGTAAAGTAAAAACGGCAAAAAGAACCTCATGGGAAGATTTCTGCACAAAAATTGAAACAATCCCTGAGGGAAACAGGATTCGCAAAATCCTAGCTACGGATCCAGAGATGCCTGAATATATAAAGAAAAACGACGGCAGCTGGACCTCAAGCAGCTCTGAAACATTAGAGCTATTAACAGAAACACACTTTCCTGGATGTAAACTCGACATGCCTAGGGAAACCGTCCACCCGATAGGGGGGGCGCAGACCCACCTGCAAAGAGAGGGCATGCCTGAGACAACAAACCAAACCAGGAAACAGAAAAACTCCCAGAAATTATTTAATACAGAAATGATTGCTTGGGCAATTTACAAGTTTGAACCATACAAGTCGCCAAGTCCGGATGGTATCATTCCAGCGGAACTGCAAGCGGCCTCGGAGACTGTCATACCCTGGTTGGGGACAATCTTCGAAGCATGTATAGAACTCTGTTATACCCCCAAATTATGGAGAGAAGTAAAAGTGGTGTTCATACCCAAAGGTGGAAGAACATCTAATAATACATCCAAGGATTTCAGACCAATCAGTCTATCCTCGTTTGTCCTTAAAACGCTAGAAAGACTCATAGAAACCAGAATAAGGGGTAAAATAGAACCTTCAAAGTGGTCAGAGTCTCAACATGCGTACAGCAAAGGGAAATCTGTAGAAACAGCATTACACACCCTGATACACAGAATCGAGAAATCGATGAAGTATAAAGAGTACACACTGGTCTCCTTCCTAGACATAGAAGGAGCCTTTAATAACATTAAATATGAAACAATGACTCAGTCTCTGAGGAAATTGGGGATAGAGACTTCGCTCATAGAATTTATCGACAATATGTTGAGAAATAGAGTTATAAACTCAGAACTTGGGGGCTCAAAGATAAAAAGATACCCGGTGAAGGGAACACCCCAAGGAGGCGTTCTATCACCTCTTTTATGGAATCTAGCCCTAAATAAACTGTTGATGGAGTTAGACGACACCGGGGTCGGAGTAATCGCTTATGCAGATGATCTCGCCATAGCGGTGTCCGGTAAGATCCTCAACATACTCTCATCTCTTTTACAGAGGGCACTAGACAGGATAACTCAGTGGTGTATTAATAGTGGGTTGGGAGTGAACCCAAAGAAAACAGAGTTGATCCTCTTTACAAATAAACGGGTAATCCCGGCATTTACATTGCCAACCCTAGAAGGGGTGACATTAGAGATCTCAACTCAAGCTAAATACCTAGGTCTGATCCTGGATAGAAAACTGAGCTGGAAGCCTAACACGCAGGAAAGAGTACGGAAAGCTACAAATGCACTGTACACCTGCAGAAAGATCGTGGGAAAACGATGGGGACTACACCCCAAGATAACCCACTGGATGTACAAGGCGGTCATAAGGCCAGTCATGATGTACGGAGTGGTGGTATGGTGGCACTGCTTGAAAAAAGGAGTGCGCCTAAAAGAGCTGGCAAAAGTTCAAAGACTAGCAGAAGTGACAACCACTGGCTGTCTGAGAACTACACCATCAAAAGCCCTTGACACCATCCTGCATCTGATGCCGCTTGACCTCCTAGGAAAACAAATGGCAACGAAAGCTGCCATAAGAATGAATTGTGTCAACCCTTGGAGGGAGACACACATTGGACACTCCATGGTTCTTCAGGAGTTCAAAAAGCCATCCGAAGGTATCGACTATGTCATTCCCAAGCCTTTCTTCGAGAACAGGTTCTCAACCCAAATCCCCTCGCGGGAAATGTGGAAGGAGAATCTAATCCGTCACGATGAAGCTCAGGTGTTTTTCACTGATGGGTCAAAACTGGAAGGTAAGGTGGGCGGAGGAGTCTTTTCGGAGCAATTAAATATTAACATTTCTTTCAGGTTGCCGGACCACTGTAGTGTTTTTCAAGCAGAGATCTTGGCAATCCAGGAAGCAGTAGAATGGATACAAGGCAATGCAGTATCAAACAGCATTGTCCGTATTCTCACAGACAGCCAAGCGGCTATTAAAGCCTTAAAAGGCGTAAGTACTACTTCTAGAGTGGCCCTGAACTGCCGCAACATCTTAAATGGGGCAGCGGAGCGGTTCAATCTACAAATCATGTGGGTGCCGGGTCACAGTAATATAGCGGGGAATTGTAGGGCAGACGAACTTGCCAGAGCAGGTACCCTGTTATCTCTAGACAATATCAAACACAGACCTGGAGTCCCCATGGCAACATGTAAACTCCGGGTCAGTGAGAAAATTATTGCTTGTGCTGACCAAAGGTGGTCTGAGGAGAGCACATGCTCCATTGCCAGACAAACATGGCCAAAATATGATCTCAGAAGAACCAGAGAAATACTCTCGTTCAGAAGAGACTCACTCGCCAGAGTCATATTAGTATTAACGGGACACTGGGTTATAGGAAAGCATGCCAGAAGGCTAGGGCTGGAGGCATACGATTACTGCAGAGCATGCCAAGACGAGGAGGAGGAGGAGACGGTGGTCCACTTCCTCTGTCACTGTCCTGCTCTCTCTAGAATTAGGAGAAGCTCCTTGGGAAGTTTCTTCTATGATGATTTAATTGACATAGCGTCGGCCGACATTGCAGACATTATGACATTCATTTGCCGCTCAGGCTGGTTCAAGGGGGATGAGTGAGTGGGAGGACAGCCCCAATGTGGTATCACAAAGGGCCAATCGGCCTAAGTGTGTTCTCCTCAAGAACTGCCACCCGCAAAACAAAAAAAAAAATGCCCTATAAACATGTCTTATTGTTTTTTAATGTTTGTATTTATTCATTTGATGTAAATTTGTATAACTAAGTGTCGTGCTGCAAACTAACAAGCACTGAACTGTGATAGGTATTTGTCAGTAGGTACATGTCGGTACCTACAATCGACGACCACCCGAGATTGCGCGGTGTGTGGGCAGACCCCCCACATACAAACAATGTGGGTGGGCGCTATTAGGCCGTCAGTTGATAAATATAAATATGATTTTATTGAATAAACAGAGCTTTTTTACTTGTCTGACTTGTTTCATTTCTCGATCCTAGACTCTGGTTGTAAGCAAACCTTACGACTGAATACCTGGTTCAGGAAGAAATAGACTTGATAAGGTGAAGTACTGCCTGCCTGGACCCTGGCTTATGCTGGTATACCGGGGCAGTATCGCTTCCCTTAAACACCAAGAATCGACAAATCGCTCCTTGGGCGATCACTGTAGGGAGGTCATTGGTGTACAGGTCAGGCAATAGTGCTCAGAGAATACGCTCGGGTGAAAGAAAAACATAGGTCCGCTAGCGGCCGTGCAAGGGTCAATAGAGACGCAGTGCGTCTGCAACACCCATATTGTGGGAAATGCCGTGGTGGTATGTATTTATCTGTTTTATGTAGTTGCCCGAGAGACAATACAAAATATTAGGCACTTATTCTTTTCCTTTAGGTTTATTTATCAATCACCACTATCTTGCACCATGTGCAAGTGGTGTTTTCATTACCAAATGGCAATTTCTACAGACTAACCAGTGCTTCCAACCCAAAGAAGTAATTGTTTCAGATACAAATTCAAACAAATTTCTCCCCTACTGGAAATCGAACCTGGGAAGTCAGCACAGAAGTCAAAAGACCACGACGATCGTCAATGTTAGCAGGATAAAATAAAAACTATATATTTTTGAATTGTTGTTGTCAGGGTTTTTTTTTAGTAAGGCAGCCAGTCTCTATACAGGACTATATGTACCAAAGACGTTTTTGTAGTGAAAATATTTTTCATTCATAATTATTCATAATGAAAATGTTAAAAAAATCTCACCCAAGTCCATGGCAACGATAGATACATTGCTATGTTCAAATTTGATGTCTTCTATTTTCAAATAATATGGCATAATGGATGCACTGCATGCCAATGGTAAGAATATCATTGAAGATTCAACATGCACTTTGGTGTTATTCTATAAGTAATAAAAATAAAACATAATTATTATTCAAAGACAAACACTATATTACATAATATTAAAAATTCTCATTTTTGAGAGATAATAGATACAGGTCTATAAAAATTAAAAAATTTTATTAATAAAGAAGTTTGTTTGAAATAATATATAATTCTTGATTTCTTAAGTTACGAGAGATCTAATAGATTATAATAATAACTAATATGTCATTTTTATAGCCCTTTTTATTGGTACAACATTAATTTATCAACTATTTTTTGTTTTCAGATACATTATTAAATTTTTTGAATCCATATTTATTATGTATGTTGAAAAATCTCACTTGTAATAAATTTAGGAAAATGTATTTACTATGTAATAACCACAATAAAAATAAACGATTAAAACTTACATTTGGGGGCAGAAAATCAGCATCAACGAGATACGAGAGTATATTGTAAACTGCATTATATTTGTAACAAATTGGTGGAGCCATACAATGTTCCGTCTCACAATCTGCAGCTAACTTCAGGGAATGGAAATATACTGCACAGTTTGACAGTAAGCTAATCACACTTACAACATCCTCATCCTAGAAAAAAATAATAAATGTATTAAAACAATCTTTATATTTTCAAACTTAGTTATTTGTATACATTTTCCATCTGCAGTCTCATTGTCATAATTGAAAATCATTCATTAAGGCTACAAATGAGGTAGATAATTTACACATTTGTATCATGAAAAAGTAATGATTGAAAATAAATTATAAAGCTTTCCATTGAAATTTTGTGGTTTAACTGTGATATACATAGATGTATACATTAGCCTTAAAAAACAATCACAGTAAAGGCCTTATGCATTTCAAGGATCATTTCTTTTCCACAAGATTTCTGACAGCATAATAATATGTAATATATGCAATAAAGCTGAAGAAAAAGCCTAAATAAAATCAAATATATAAATATCTAATTATAATAGTCATCATAACCTTCAGCTGTACGAGGGTGGTCCGATAAGTAGTTAGCCTCACCGCCCAATGGCGCCACTATCGCAAGAGAAATTTATTATTGTGTAGTACATTGTCGAAGAAGGCTACTGTCAAAATTTCAGCCAAATCGGACCCGAATAATTGGGCCAATTCAACGCCGAATTGCAGAAAAAACGGCCACATTAGCCGCCCAAAAAGTGCTCTTCCATCAGGACAACGCACCGGCTCACACCTCCGCCATGGCGGTTGGTTGAATTAGGCTATGAACTTCAGCCTCATCCACCGTATTCTCCAGATTTGGTGCGACTTCTTTTTGTTTCCAAACTTGAAAAAGTCACTCGTCGGGCAGAAATTGTAGTCGAATGAGAAGGTTATTCTCACCAAGGAGGCCTATTTTGCAGACCTCCAGAAAATGTATTTTTCAGATGGGTTGAAGAAGTTGGAGCATCGCTGGGTCAAGTGTATCGAGCTAAAAGGAGACTAAGTTGAGAAATGAATCACCACTTTTCCATACTTATCGGACCATCCTCGTACAACTCACCTACATCATCTGTTGACATTATTACAGATTACACATTATTCTTTAGTATAACAATCCTATAACCTAATACCTGTTACAAAGTCAGCAAAAACTAAAGAAAATAAATACCGATATATCCATGCATGATGTGTTGTTAGTCAATAATGCCACATAGTTGGGCAGGCTCCAAGGAGGACAGCAGTGCAGGTCTGGGGGACGGGACTGTTCACACAGACTAGGATACACGCTGCCCCCTGACTCAACCAACCTCTGTTGCAGCACACACATACTGCGCAAGTTCTCAGCAGTCATCAGTGATGAACCGTCGTTACTCTTCATCACCAGATGGGCATAGTCTGGCACTGAAATACAATCAAACAGATATCTCAGTGACAAAAAAAATGATGTAAAAGTTAGAACAAATTGACATTTTATAAAAACTTTATCTTCCGCATAGTACAAGAAAGTGTTCATGTAAAAGAAAGACAATTTTATATTGAGCTATAAGTAAATATAAGTGATGTTTTTTAAATATGTTTATTTAATTAAATATTCTTTGATCAAGTAAACATGGCACATTTAAACGATTAAAAAAATACCATAATATTTATACTTAGGAAGCATGTTTCAGCGTGATGGAAGATTGGAAAAAGATATTGAAAGGAGAGTAACGGCAGGTAATAGAGTGAATGGTGCATTAAGACCGGTAATGGCTGACCCAATTATTTCGAGGCAAGCAAAGCTCGCGGTACACAATGGTATCGTCGCACCGACTCTAATGTATGCTAGTGAGTCATGGACATGGCAGAAGACGCATGAAAGTAGAATTAACGCGGTTGAAATGAGGTCACTAAGAAAATGTGTGGTAAAACGATGTATGATAGAATAAGAAATGAGGATATTAGACGAGAATGTATGATTGAAAGAAATATCGTAAGTAAGATGAAAATAAATGCTCTAAGGTGGTTCGGCCACATAGAAAGAATGAGTGATGACCGTCTGACAAAAAAGTATACAAGGCTGATAAAAGAGGAATGAAAAGTAGAGGTCGGCCAAGAAAGAGTTGGCACGATCACATAAATGGGATTTTGAAAGATGGAGATGTTAGAAGTAAGAATAATAGAAGAGCGTGTATGAGACGATGTATGGACGTGAATGAAGCGAGGAATGTATGTCAAGAGAGAGGAGTCTGGCGTTCGGTTCTCTCTGCCTACCCCAAATAGGGAAATGGCGTGATGGTATGGTATGGTATGGTAAAAAAATACCAAGTGTTATCGTACCTTACAAAAATGTCTTTTTGTTCTACAGAACCTAGAGACGGATAGATTTCCTCTCTTAAATACCTTTTTCTTATGCAATAAGTTATTTTTTATAATAGCCAAAATGAGAATATTATTCCTGAATATAATATAAAAAAGTATATAGGAAAAAATATTGTAGCATTAATCGAAATTGAATAATACAAAATGATATTATAATAAGAACATTTTAAGAGTGTTCTTGTTTAATTTTTGACTCTGAAACAAAAAAGTCTTACATAATCTATTGAAAGTTTCAAGACCTGGCTCTCTGAGTATATCAGAGTATATTATTCTACTTAATAGGTCTGTTAATATCAAAATTACAATTATAGTAAGTCATTTTACAGACTATCCGATTCCCTAAATAATTTGTATGATAAATAATATTATTTTCAATATTTCATGATAATATAAATTTAACTCACTTGGTACTCCACAGAAGAACCCATCACTAGATAAATGATGATGTTCTGTGTAAGAAGGTGGAAAATCAAGATTCTTCAATGATATCCATTGATTTCTCGTATACTCTATTTTCTCACCCTCATTCTCTTGCGACAAATAGGTTAAATTTTTCCCATATCCCCAATGTTCGTGTTCATCAACAGAATAGTTCCCGTCATTTTTGGAAAAATTGTTGGCTGATTCTGTGTAGAGTATTTTGCTGACACCGGCCATCGCTTTTATTTGTTTTATCTTCTTTACCTTTCCGGCAACATCCTTGGGTCTTTTCTTTTTTCCATTTCTTACTTTGGCTTTGAAGTTGGAACGATTACGCGCCTTCATGTACTGGACTTCATCCAAAATGTCCTTGGGATTGACGGCCAGCGAACCGGAGGGACGAGTCTCCTCAATCAGGTTTCTCCAAGATATTAATCTGTTTGACAGCACCGTTCCTCTGGTTTCAAAACCCTAAAAATTACAAGACATTAACATTATTCTAACCAAAAAAAGGTATGTGGTAAAGTGGAGGCCTCAAGTCATTTTGGGAACAAGAAAGACATGGATAATATATTATGATAATTATATAACGACGCAGCTGACATGGCCATTTATGATCTATGAATTCCAGAAAGGAAGTATATCTACAATGAAAATTAAACACAACGTTCAGGAAAACTAAAAACCTGGTTTTCTCTGGTTAGGCCTTGTGACACTACCAACCTATTCAGAACGAAAAATAACTTTGGCATGCATTTTAAAAAAACCCTCAGTGATATGAAAATCGAAGAATTAATAGATACTCCATGCTGAAAAACTCTAAAGGCCAAAACCATAGTAGAGATTACTCCAGAAGAAAAAGAAATAAGCAATCTGAAAAGTAGGGTTGATTTCCATAGTAAATTCATCACGGGTTGTGGTAAAAACTGCTTGGGTCTGGGGGTGGGTGAAAAACTTTGTTGAACAAGATGCAAACAACAAATACGAACTTCACTAAGTTGTCATTCCATTTATGCATGTTAACTTCATTACAAAACAAAGATTTTTTTATTAAAATTTACTTTTTTTAAACTGTGAATGTGTTATTTGATACAACCATTTTAGAAGCGAACGCTTTTTATCAAGACGGGTGAAAACTTTCAATTTTCAAAATTCATGACAAAAGTGAATTGAAAATTGTTTAAAATGTGTCACAATATTTAAAATACATATCAAAGTTTCTTCTTTCATGCATCACAGTTACATTTTATCTGATTCTAAGTTTTTTGGTAGTAATATATATTTAGACAAAAAGCTGTTCTCAAATATGTTGCGGGGTCGTTTAACATTGTTTTTTTATATAATAATTGAAAGATGGTCATACCATAGTTGGATCAGTAAAATCTGGAAATTTCCTCAGCATCAGAGGCACCACCGTACAAATTGTGGCGACGACTGTTACAGCCGCCAACACGATGAAGGGGTGATGGACCAAAAACTTTGCGTAGCAAATCATCGTTCTTTCAAGTCTACTTGATATATCTGTATCATCCAGGTGGCCGTCCACTTGCAACGGCTTAGGCGGAACATCACCTCTTTAATAAAAAAAATACAATGTAAAAATAACACCCTCACTCATCGTATTAACTTAAATGACGTACGGTATGAATTATTCGCCATTGTAAATAAAATGGAAGTGTTTAATCGATAAATTATGAAACACAAGGCACTCTTACAATTGCTATCTTTAAAAAACTCTACACCTATCACAATAAATAAATATTACATTTACATTTTCCACGAAAATTATTATACCACAGACAGGTTACTAATCATCTGTCACTTGTATAAACAAAACAGTTTTTAGTGTTGACTGCATGAAAAAAAAATTTACTTTGCCAAAATGCGAAAGTATTTTTTTAATAAGTACCTTTTTAAAATTATTATTTTTTATTATTTTCAAGAAACTAGCCATGAAATCTAATTTGGCAACGTCACAAGATAAAAAATCTTTTATCATTAGAAAATGAATATGTTTTCAACCAAAGTGAGAGTAAATAATTAAAATAATCTTTTTTTCAATACACTTTGTTTGAAAAAAAAAACACGATAAAAAACATGGTGATTTGAGGCAGAAACCATTATTGTTAAAAATCTTAGAAGATTTAATTTAATTTAAATTTTAATAATGAGTTTAACCATTCAAGATATGGGATGCGCAAGGTGCCTTTGTAGGGGGCAGAGGATGTATCGATCAAATTTTCTCTTTACGTATGGCTACAGAAAAGTTTCTGCATAAAAACCAGAAACTTTTCTGTGCGTTCATAGACCCAGAGAAGGCATATGATAAAGTGGATAGAGAAAAATTGTGGGATATCCTATCAATATATTGAGTGAAGAGCAAATTAAAGTTATATTAGTTTATTAAAGTTCCCTATTAATAAAGGGATGAAGCAAGGCTGCGTATTATCTCCATGGCTGTTCAATCTGTATATTGATCACTGCGTTAGGACATTGAAGAATGAAAATAAAGGTCTGAAACTAAGTACTGTAAACGTACGTGATTTGATGTATGCAGATGACAAAGTGGTGATTGCTGAATGTGCGGATGAGCTGCAGTATTTAGTGAATAAAGTGTATGAAGGATGCCTGCAAAATGGACTGAGAATGAATGTTAGTAAATCTAAGATATTGGTATTTGAAAAGACTGAAAGTATAACTGCATGTATGATAAAAGTAGAGAACGAATGGCTAGAACAAGTTGAGGAATATTTATATTTGGGGAGTATGTTTGAACGGAATGGAAGACCCGATAAAGATATTGAAAGAAGAGTTATGGCAGGGAATAGAATAAACGGAGCACTTAGACCAGTAATGTCCGACCCAAGCATCTCAAAGGAAGCCAAAATTGCAGTACACAATGCAATTGTGGTGCCTACTTTGACGTATGCAAGTGAAACATGGACCTGGCAAAGAACACATGAAAGTAGAATAAATGCTGTAGAAATGAGATCACTAAGAAGAGTATGTAATAGAACGATATATGATAGAATAAAAAATGAGGACATAAGGAGAGAATGCAAGGTAAAGAAGGATATTATATGTAAAATGAAAGTGAATGCTTTAAGGTGGTTTGGACATATAGAAAGAATGAACGATGAACGACTGACCAAAAAAATATACATGGGTGCCAGAGATGGAGTGAATAGCAGAGGTCGCCCCAGAAAGGGATGGCATGACCATGTGAATGATATTTTGAAAGAAGGAAACATAAAAAGTTTGAACAATCGACGAGCATGTATGAGACGATGCATGGATGTAAAGGAAGCCAGAAATGTGTGCAAAAATAGAGAAGTATGGCGCTCGGTTGTCTCTGCTTACCCCGTAAGGGACATGGCGTGATGGTAAGTATGTATGTATGTAAGTTTAACCATTGTAATTTTTTTCTGTATATTTTATTTGTTAATTTTAAATGGATTAACAGAGTAAAATATAGCAAAGTATTTATCAACAGTTCGACTTATTACGACCGAGCGTTTTCGACGAGGTAAATCATTAAAACTCCGCCCACATATTTGAAGATCGTATTGTAGTATTGGATTAGACTTGTTATATGTATTAAGTTTTTCAATACTGCCGAGACACCTAGCTCCCCAAAAACGTCTGTTCGTAATAAATCGAAATCTGTGGAAAATACTGTCTTCTATTTTATTTGTCAATAAATTAAACCTGTAAAAAACCTTGGATTTATTATGAAAATTCCACAGTCGGTAAAACAATTTGTTTTGCATATTTAATTTATTTTTCCAATATGTATTATCAATCCGAATCCTTTTTATTATTTTAAAATTTCCACTCGACGAAGTTCAAATCTCAAATTTTATAAATCATAAAAATATATAAAAATGTAAGGAACCGTATATATCTACCAACCCCCAAAATTAAGATAAATTAATATTAACCTTTAACGGAAAGAAGATTTATGTGAAAAGGAGCCTTTTCTTGGAAGTTTTGCCCGTTCCTTCACAAACACCCACGCACTGGGAAAACCAACATGATCATTTCCCCGTAAAGTTAGTCCGTTCAATCAACATTATCGCAGTACTGATAAATGTGAAAATATTTGTACCTACCTAAACCAGCAATTTGATAAGAAGTTTAATAACTTTTTAATTCCCTTATTTCTAGAACTGTGTGAAACAGTTATTTTATTATTTATACTATAAGCTTATTATATCGAAACTTATATTTTATAGCAGGCCACAGGGGTGTTCATAGGAAAAAATATTTAATAATGTTATATCGTTAACAGTGAAATCAATATTTGGGATACATGTTTAGATGGGTCGATGGCAGAGCGGTTAGCGCGCTGGGCTTGCAATCCAGTGGTCGCGAGTTCGAATCCTGCCTCGACCGATTTCGTTCACCTATAGCACAAGCATTAATGCTTATTTTAGGGAACGTAGGAAGATGTATATGTACTTGTTTAACAAAGACATATTCATTTAAAAAAAAAATTCGTTATTTGTCTGAATTAGTTTGAATTTGAAATTAAATAATACATTGAAAGGTTTCTATGTGCTTTCATGCAAACGAACGATTTCGTCACATTAAAATAAACTGTCTCATGGCTCTAACTAGGTATCACACTTGAAATTCAAAGTTTTGAAAAACAAGGACTTTCAATAATAATCGATTGTAGTATGGGTGAAAAATGAGTCGTTATAGAATTTACGGAAAAAAATAGTGTTTAGATTTACATAAGTAAAAATAGTTTTCGTTGCTTAGTGGAAATACAAATATACTCCAAGACATGTATCTCAGACTGATTTACCTTAGATTAAATTAATACCTACGTTATTATTTGAGAGTCTGTGAAAGATATCCATAAGTATAATAGATACAATAAATATTTTCAGATGGTTTGTGTATTCGATAAAATCAAATTATACCTAATAATTTTAAATATGGAGTTGTTTTACAACTAAATAATTCGTTCAAAAAAGACAAACAATGTAAAATAGGTACTGAAAAGTACATAGCAAATCATATTTATGTAGGCAGGTAGTAGGTACATAGATCTTAAAGTGAAGAACAAGATTATGATAGTTTCATGTATACTACGAACGTAAACGCTAGGCAATACGTCCCTGACCCACGAATAGCTGAATCCAAGGCCACATAGAGTACGCGATGCGACAGGCGTGACCTTGAGAAATAAATCGCGGTAGAATTTTTTTTTAAATTCAAATCCATAATTTCCTTTTTAATGCATACGGCAATCAAATATGGTGATTAAATTTAATTAATTCATTTATGAAGGAAAGCAAACGGTTTAAGTATAACAAGACACATATGGTTTTGAAAATTATGGAAAGATTTTCCCTTGACAACATTGTAAACACCAGGTAAAATACCATAATATAATATATAAAATTAATTCCATTAAAACTTTCAAATCATATTTTAAGATAAAATTTCAGATATTGAAAAAATTAAACAAAGATGTTCCAGCCCATTCAGTTAATTCATTAAACATATAAATGAGAAAAAAACTTTACAATTAAATAATGAACCCGCCAAATTGATCTTCAATGCAAGCGATTAAAATAATATCATGCAATATTTTACGAAATTAAAAAAAGAATACACACCTGATGCTCGCTGCCGATTCGGCAATACTCTGAATTCCGAGGGAAGAGTTATCTGAGCTGTCCTGGTGGTGCACGGGGCCACCGCAGCTAGCCACTTTTTGGCCTCCAAATAGAAACTGGCCGCTAAAACATGCTCACGACGGGAACACTTTTCACCAAAGACTCAACAAACAGATGTTGTCAGAGGGACGGAAGAAGACGTGAAAGAGGGGTTGTGGGCGAAGAGCGGTGTGAGAGATGCGGGTGGTATTTTTGCTTTAAGAAGATCTCACACGCACATATTATTGCAAGGTCTCTTCATCGATTAAATAGACATTTTGTCAAACAAAAAACTCGGCATTGTAGGATAAAGCCGACATAATCCGAAAAAACATAAAAGTCCGAAGAGTGTTAAAAGTGTCGATTATATCATACTGCAGGGCTACAGAAGACGTTGAAAAATATTAGATTCAGACTTAAGAAATCTTTTTGATTAATATTAATTTATTGAATATATTTATTTATACAAAAAAAAATGGCAATTTCATACTCAAATTGTGATTAGTTGCATTGGCGTTTCTCCATATACTAGTCATTATTGAAATTTTTATCTAGAAACTAAATACAGGGATAAATTGTATTGATTTATTAATTTTAATCAATAAATAAGTTGATTAATAAGATTCCCTCGTAATCCGTTTAATTTGTTTGATGTAAAAAATACAATTTAGCACAAAATGTTTAAATATAAAAAGATTTGAAAATTTGTGCCTTGGTGTATGGCGGGATGAGCCCCACCGCTTCTACTTCAATACGAGAAGTGGGGTACAACTCACAAAAAAATTCTCAGTGCCTGTGCGGCCTTAACGATTTTTTTATGATAGAATGTAGATTGTGATAAGTGATAAACTATGATCGAGTACTGATTTATACAGTTTTAAGATTGACACAAGATAATAACGTTTTAAGATCGTGTCACGAGTATACTTTCCGTATAATCAGTAGGTATGTAAAAAATCTATATTTTTTTGATTAGAGATATATTATAAATTACGGCTCATTGTTAAAATACTATTAAAAATATTCAGGCCTTTGCTCTGGGTCCGATTTCTAGTTGATATGAGATTGATAAAAATAATATTTCTCAAACAATTTCTGCTTTTGTGTGTTGAAAACAATGGTCAGTTATAAAAAGTTTATTTTGGCCATAAAGGTTCCCGAGATTAATTTGTACATGGTGAATCGTCATGTTCTAAATTTGTTCTCGGAGCTGCAATTTTTGATCTCATTATAAATAATGTGCTGTTGATCTTCTTACAATGTTGGCCTGAAATTACGATGAAAATCTGAGACTAATGCTTTTCATCTTTCATTTGCTATGTGTAACTTAAGATTTATGAGTTCGACAAAAATGTTTAAATCGGCACATGAAAAGGAACATAAAAATACGCACTTAAGTATTTCCGTCTGTGTGACAATTGCTTAGGGAAACTGCGTCGCGACGCGCAGGTCTTACCCGAGCAAGCGTCCGGGCCCGTCGCTACGGCAACCGGGGGTGGCTCAGGGTAGGTTTGCCCTCTGCCCGTGACCATCACACGTGACAATTCCTAGAAACGACTTCGACATTAGTCAAAGGGGAAATATTCACTGCGGGAGTCGCTTCGGTAAATTGTTAGCTGATTTGCCCTCGTTACTCGATTTTACGAATTATTTACCGAGTATCATTAGCGAATCCCGACTCACCTCGATTATATCAATTCCGGCGAAATAACAATTACAATAAGAAATGCACGCTTCGCTGGGCTCGCCAAGGATGATTCCAGAGGGATGGCGGCTCGATTACGCCCATGCCATGACCCTATTAGTCGCTATTGGATACGGCTTTTTTGTACATAAACTTTTTTCACTTTTTATACCTTGATAATTTGTTAAATAGCAGATTAAATCTCAAACCGAAGTTTCTTCTACTTAATCAAAAAGGGATAAAGTAAAATATTAAAATGTTTAGTTAATATTTAGTAAGTATGGAATACTTAATCAGCAAATATTAGGTACAACGAGTCTTGTTCTAATTTTAGGAGATAATTGCATGAAGTTCTATATACTAACTTTTATTTTTTTTAACTGTCTAAAATAAATAATATAAAATGAAAAATTTACCAATCCTTTTGAAATACCTAATTTGTTTTAATCATTTTTCTCTTATTAGGTACTAGTTTTTTATCGGAGCTGCTCGGGAAGGTCGTAAATCATTTTTGTAATTTTTGAATTGTTTATGATTTTGAAAAGTAAAATAAATCCAATACAATGAATAAAAAATATATAACGCGCTGGGGTAGTAATCTAGTAATCGCGGGTTCTAATCCTGCCACGAACGATTTCGTTCACCTATAGCACAAGCATTTATGCTTATGTAGTCCAACTGTCGATTTATTCAAGGGAACTTTGTTCTCTTAACATATCGACAATGTTTCAAGCCAGGATACGCGAGAATTTGTATGCAGGGTCTACTTTATTCACGGCTTTTCCAACTTTGAAGTAAAAAAAAACACCAACTTAGAGGCTTCGCAACATACCTATATGTTCCATACACGGATTTACTCAGAATTCGGTGTAGAACATTTCGTGTGTCTGTGTGTGTGTCCCCTTATAACTTTTGATCCGCTCAATTTACAGAGCCCATAATTTCAGAATATATAAACAGTTATAGGCCCACAAAACTTTTATAAGTACTCAGAATTTTGAATTTTTGTTTCAGTCAGGGGTTATTAACTTTTGAATTTTTGGTTTATTTTTCCATATATCTCAGAAACCATAAAAGCTAGAATGCTGAAAATTGGTACAAACATAGACAAATACAAAATCTCTAATTAATTTTTTTCAAAAAAATTCCAGGGTTTCTCAAACATTTTTTATTAAGAAAAATATATTTTTTATGATAAATTAATGAGTTTAACTGCCTATATTTCCATTTTTTTTTAAAATATCGAAAAAAGCCTAAATACCCTAACTAGATAATTTAATTTTCTATAAAAAAATATTAACATTGCATTAGCACATCTCTATTTTTTTTAACAATTTTTATAAAAATTGAATTTAGTGACGACATTGCTTCATACAATTTGTATGGCAGTAGCCTACACACAATATCTAAGAAGACTTAATAGTTTGATACTAATCTCCAAACATACATACATACCATCATGCTGTTTTCATATTCTGGGTAGGATCAAAGGACTGACCTCCATACTATCCTATCTTGACATACATACCTAGGTACATGTGTTGTATAGAAAACCAAATATCTTAAAATATTAATATTATAGTTTGGTACTTATTCTTCAACTATACGTACTATCGCTATCGACAGTTGGATCTCATGTGTTACATGCAACTAGTAATAATAATGTTTTTAGCCTGCGACACAAACACGAACAAAGAACACTATATACATCCAAATTATATATACTTACATAGAGGTACATAAATATTTACACTACACATTCGTGATAAGTATAAGGATTTGATCGTAACCATGGCAACTACAATCAACGAAATGTCAAAACTATGGAAAAATTATACATGAAACGAGTGGGTTGTGGCCAACGCTATACTCCCTGACAACCGACAAGTAATTCTATAAAGTATTCAAATCTTGTATGGAAAATATTAATTCAGCATTTTCATGAAATGAGTTCTTATAAATTATTTTTTATTTAAATATTTTATTATGAAAACTTGATAACTCTTCAATGCCATTATATGAAAGTGATGTGCATTTTTAACAATTTGGAAATAAAATTTTCAAATTTTAAGTTTCCTGAGCTTGGGGTCACTTTGAAATATTTGACAGTTAAAAAAATGAGAAGCACTATTCAGATATCCTTCGAAATCTAATGGGGTCTAAGTGTGTATTAGATATACATATTTGCAAAATTTGAAAAGAATCGAATGAGTACTTTAATCTATAATCGATAAAGTAAAATAAACACGCCGTACATTGCACATAGCACATTAGCACACACAGATACATTGTGATGAAACTTTCAGAATACAATCTCAGCATGATACTAGTTAGTAATCTGTAATCATTATTAATGTGCTATATATGGTGTGTTTATTTTACTTTGTCGATTATAGACGCAGTACTTATTCGATTCTTTTCAAATTTTGCAAATTTGTATATCTAATACGCGCTTAAACTTCATTAGATTTTGAACATCACTTTCATAAAATGACATTAAAGAATTATTAATTTTTCATTACAAAATATTTAAATAATTTAACAAACACATTTCACAAAAATGCTGAATATTTTCGATACAAAATTTGAATACTTTGTGGAGTTACTTGGTAGTGAGGAGTATAGCGTTGTCCACAACCCTTTCGTTTCATTAGAAAGGGGGTATATTCCGATTGGTTCCATTTCGATTTGGTCAAGATCTGACAATGGAATCCATGACGACATAATCTAAAACTAAAATGCAAAATAAGCGATAATTATTTACCACGTCATCCGAATTCGATGATTCGTTTTTCATTAGAAAGGTTTTGATGATGGGAATCATGAAACTTATTAATTAGCGAAGGATTTGTGTACTATTGTAAAGGCCAATTATATGAATGATAATAGTACTACATAAGTATTGATGGCGTTGATGCATTGTCTTCGGCCAAGGGCGGATCCAGCTTTGGCGCCATGGGGGGGACACATAGTCGTGGTCAAGTTACAAGAAGTTATAATTCAATTTTGATAATAATAGATACAAGTAAAAAGTAGGTATTTTATGAATAAATGTAAGCCCAGCGGGGGTTCATGACCCCAATGACCCCCCCCCTGGATCCACCCTTGTCTTCGGCACAGGTTTTTTGCCTAGTGGGGCATTGCAGATTCAATAATAAATTATTATTATGTCTATCAGTGTATGTATAAATAAATAAAATGTATATACATAAGTACCATCATGCCATGTGTTCCGGCTAGAATTTTCTTGACAATTTCCAAATAAGACAAAATAGCTATCGGCATAGCAAATATCGTAGAATTTAAGTATTTTTATTATTAAATTAAAGTAGAATTATTTTTCTTATATATTTATTTTAAATTTTTTCTGTAATAGAATATTAATTCTAAAAATTGTGAGATAAAAGATTGCCGTAATGACGTTACTGTCAATCAATAAAAATTCTCAGGGAGGTATCTCTCGACACTCAGGTTGCCGGCAGCATATAATAGAACTCAGTAAAAGGAATAGCAACAAATAAGACGCCCCGCACAATGATCTAAAAATTCCCAATTTGCATAAGTAATAGGCATGATGACTAATTTTGAAAAACTATCTCACGATGTTTTTACGCATTCACTGTTTTCAAATATATATACATTTCTACATAAAATAAAGGTTTAGTAGCAAAAATCGCCATTTTAAAATCAAATTTGACATTTACGCCAAAAAACGCTTGTAGTATCATGGCGGCTGCCGACCCTGACGGTGACGTCACGATATTGTAAACTGCATATCACTACTATATGTAATATATGTATTCTAGGACGATTTGTGTATTTATAATCAATTCAAAAGTGCATAAGTGTTGTGCGGTCCCTAAATGTACAAACACGACGAAAAAAACACCTACTGAGGTATATGTTTTCGTCCCACGCGAAAAAAAAGAGAAATAAGTGATTAAATTTCGCACGGCGAGACACAAGTGTATTTTATTAAGTACGCGTTTACAAGGGGTACAGTATTTGTTCCCCCACTTTTAGCTCTCAATAATATAATATTTACCATTATTTAGGCAATAAGCATATAAAGAACTTCATTAATGTCCAAACGTCAAAATAGGCCATCATACGTTTCCCGCGTATATTTTTAGCTTATGAACACATAATGTAGAGAGAAGAAGGAGCATATTTTATCGATTTTCGAGATGTAAGTTGTATTTAAATTACAGATAAATAAAGTACTTATATGTACTTATTATTAAGTTTTTACGTTTCGAAATTCTGATGAACAAAAGTCTTTGTTCGACGCAAAGAAATATCCGACCATCAAAAGTTCCATTCTAGTTAAGAGTAGTTAAGACAGGCAGAAAAATAACTACTATGGCTGCTATTGCTAAAAATAACGATAGCAGATAAATATAGCTTGTTATTAACACAATACAAATAATGAGCGCTATGTAATAATTCGTATGCTGCTAAAATTGTAACGATGTTTTAAAACGCATGCTTCGCGTAATCGCCGTCGTTTCGCGAATCGCTTCATTGCATGAAAAAAATATAGCTTGCTAGTTTAGTTTGGCAGTGACCAGCATCATAACATGTCGAACGTTCGTCAGCTCACCATCGCGTGACAAAATTGTAGAATACTAAAACTAAATTAGTTTACCATACGTTGAGAGCGTTCATTATTTATTTATTTATTCACTAAGAACTAAGTTACATACAAAATACAATAAACTTAGGCCCGATATTACAGTCGGCCCTCAACTCATTGAGTTTGTTAAACTCAAGATTAATGTTAAGGGGAGATTGAATCCATTTCCGTATTACAGTGCAATATAACATGTCAGTTACTAAATCTTCAATTATAGACATATTTCACTTTTCTGTGGTTATTATCTGTCAAATTTAAATAACCTCAAATAATACGAAATACAAAACGGGACGCTACGACTTTAAATACCATTGTTTTATTATCCAACATGGTAAATTTAATTTTTTTCACCAAAATAATGCTTTTAAATGCCCATGTTCAATACGGCTGTCAGTTTGTTTTGTTGTGTCGCGCCACAACACTGAAACTACACACGTTGCCTAACGCCTCTAGTGATAGAAACTGAAACTACACGAGTTGCCTAGCAAATGACAGTTGACTCACAGTTAAGTACTTAATCTGCCAGAAACGTTGAGTTAAATATTTGTCGTTTTAGTGACATATTTGAGGGAAGATTAGGCCTAAACGGACACTGTAATACGCTATATTTTTGTGAAACTTGAGTTTAGCTCTTAAACTGACACTGTAATACCGGCCCATAGTATCCCCCGATAGGTAGGCGAGTATCTAGGTAAATTGAAACTATTTGCTTTGATGAATCCTTGTTCCATTGCTATTTTATTGTTTTGTTTTAGTTTTAAGTACCTAATTAAAATATTAATATATCAAAAACACCAAAATAAACATTGTCCAGACCGACAATTAATGCGTATATTGTATTGAAGACTATCAGAAGAATTGACACGACCATACTATGACGTCGTGCGCTCTGATTGTTTTTCCTCATAAAATGGCGGACTAACACATTTTGTATTTTTATATTTATAATATTATTATTCACTCCTTTAAAATGAAAATAAGTACATTTTTTAAATCTTTATAACCTATTTTATTTTTTAAAATCATAATTTCAATGATTTTTTCTTACAGTCATCACACCTATTACATAACATTCTATTTTTTTTTAATATATTAATCATAATATGTATATGAATCATAACAATTATCCCATATGTATATTAGATTCATCATAATACATTGTGTATTTCCATTTCAACCTCATGTAACACTGTACAACTCCCACAAACAATATAATAACATCATTTTATTTTATAAACAAGCAATGAAAGCCACCAAGTTATTTATTTCTGAAACGTTAAATATTCTCCACCACGTTACAATACTCGGTGCGTGTTATAACAGATGCGTCAACGATTCAATAGAGCGGATAGCGATATTATTTGGTTTATCGTACGAAATAAACCAAATAAATCAATAAATAAAAATAGCATGTTAAAAATAAGCAGAATATTCCATATAGCTTGTTATGAAAAAAATAGCCATTTCGAACAACACTACAGTTGACAGTAACAAACACAATTGACAGTAACAATATGGTGACGTCATGCGCTCTGATTGGTGTTTCACATAAAATGGCGGACAAACATATTTTGTATTTTTATTTTAATAATATTAATATTATTCGCTCTTTTAAAATGAAAATAAATATATTTTTTCAAATCTTTATAACATATTTTATTTTATAAAATCATAATTTCAATGATTTTTTCTTACTGTCATCACGCCTATTGCACTCTGCATATTGAATTTATACAAAGATATAATATACCTACATGATTACCGATTCAGTCACATGATAACACACAGGATATTCCGTTTCTTTGGCGAAGGTTTAATACAATATAGTAAGTAAATAAACCTATCTGCCCAAGATCGCTTTAGATCAGAGATTATCAAACTTATTTCTTTTACCGCCCCCTTTGAAAATCAATTATTTTTCAGCGCCCCCAATTTTTTATACACTCCTTCATTCATACTATAACGGCATATCTCACAATGTGGGGTAACCAGCGAAAGGTGTGCGGGTGTGCATTGCCTTATAAAAGGGAGCACAACATATCTGTGTATACCCACACACCAGTCTCCTCTCACCTAAAAAGGCACTATATTCAGAATGGGTGTTATACACTCTTAAAATTTAAAAACCACAATTTCATTACTTTAATTAATTTAGTTATAGTGTGCTAAGTTAGTCGGTTCTGGTGTTTAAACTTACATAAAACACAACTTTATAATATTAAGAATATAATATTTTAATCAAATTAAAAGAAACAATATAGATTGGTAATCAATAATTTTAGTTTGAAAACTAATCTAATCAGATGGATGAATTTGATGATTTTTAACAAGTTTATTGATATCAGGTTCGATTTTACTCAAAAACATCAGTAGGTATCATACAGGGTAGAAATATAAACTAGTTATTCGATATTGAGTAGTAGGTAGGTTTTGATTTTCGTGAAATTTAAAAAATAAAGTAAGTGAAATTACAAATCAACTATCGCCCCCCTACACCACGCCAACACCCCCCATTTTTTTCTGGGCCCCTTAACGCCCCCCTCTAGGTCTCCAACGCCCACAAGGGGGCGTTATCGCCCACTTTGAGAAAGACTGCTTTAGATGGAGGCGGACCATTCGACGGGTGATTGAGTATTATAACCATCATCCCCACTCATGAACTCAACAATAATAATTCAAACCTGAATTTGGATGTTGTTCCCGACAGTGAATTATTAAAGAGCGTAATTTGCACCTCCAAGGTAATTTGTTACTTGAGCAGACCTGCGCCATAAATCAGAAAAAAAAACTATTTAAAAATAAAATCAAAATTGATATTGATTTTTTTTTCGCTGCGCGGAATTCTAATTTCTTTTATTGATTCTTAGGAAACGAAATATATATAAGATACTTAATGAAAATATATTTCTTTCTCCATATTTGTAAAGTTTCAAAATTGAGATTTTTAATGAAGTATTATGAAGGAAGTTAGTATTTTGCCATTTTGCTTTTGCGGTCCGCCGTTTACTTGGAATTTCTGATAATTTATAAATTGAATTATAAATTATTATAAATTAAATATATAATATTCTTTTAATTTTTCGCATTTAATATAAAATTTCACAGCTCATTTGACTTAATACTACGAGATCTCAACCAATCATTATCCAACAATTTATTGATCATTATCCAACATTTTACGGACATAATTATTACATGAATAGCAATGTATGTGCCGCAACCAACAATTGTGGAGTTAAAATAAATTCGACAAAACTCTTATCGACTATCGTAGGGGAGTCGTGGTCTAATGTATATTCTCATAACGATCCTAACAAAGCTATAGATACATTCTACCAAATTCTAAATAATTATATGGATCCTTGTAAAATTATCAAATCTGCACCAAAGAGTAAATATAAGAAAATTCAGCCTTGGATAACACGTGGTCTAATAATATCAATACATCATCGGAATAAATTATATACTGAATTTAAAAAGCATGAAAAATTTTGTCGCTTAAACGATCTATTGATTTCTCCCTGGATCAAAGAAAACTTTACTATCTATCGTAATATGCTAAACTTGCTCATAAAAAAATGTAAACAAGATTACTATAATAATGAATTAAATAAGGCAAAAAATGATTCAAAAAAGACATGGGATATAATCAACGAAATAGCTTCCAGGAAGAAAAGACAAATTCACATTATTAATAAAATAGATCACAACAACGAAATTATTTCAGACCAACTTAAAATCTCGGATATTTTTAACAATTATTTCACAAACGTAGCAACTGATCTTCTTGCTACTATGCCAATGCCCAATAACGCCAGTTCTCCAACTTCCTTACTCCCAAGTATGAGAGATAATAATGCAGAGGTACCAAACTTGATTAATTTTAATTCTATTACCGAGAACGATGTTATAATAACAATCAACGAATTAAAATCTAATACAGCTACTGGTCCAGATAATATTAACATAGAAACGATTAAACTAATTAAGCAACATATAGCCTCACCCATTAAATATATTTTTAATCTGTCTTTGGATACAGGAATATTCCCAAACATTCTTAAAACTTCTACCATAATACCAATTCATAAAAGCGGTTCACCCCTTCTAACAAATAACTATAGACCAATTGTACTTATCTCACAAATAGCTAAGATTTTCGAAAAAAATATCAAAAAACAACTCATGAGTTACCTTGAAAAAAATAATAAACTATCCAAAAATCAATTTGGATTTAGACCAAACTTGGGAACAGAAGATGTATTATATAAATTGACAAAGCACGTAAATGAAAATTTAGACATTGGGAAAAAAACATTAACAATATTTTTGGATCTAAGAAAAGCATTTGATACCGTTAATCACAATATGTTAATCAAACGTCTAGCTAAAATTGGTATAGAAGGTAAGTGTCTTTTCCTGATACGGAGCTACTTAAATGAAAGATTTCAAAAAACTAAGGTAATTAATAACTATAGCTCGCAGCTTAGAGTTCTCCATGGTGTTCCACAAGGTACGGTTCTTGGACCGATCCTGTTCCTAGTTTATATAAATGACCTCTGCAACGCTAATATTCCTGGTGAGATAATTTCATTTGCGGATGATACTTCAATAACCATAAGCGGACATACCTGGCAAGAAACTTTTGTCAAAGCAGATAGGTGTTTAAGAATTGTAAAATCTTGGTTGAATGAAAGTCTATTATCTCTTAATTGTGATAAAACGATGTATAAAACATATTCAAATACACAAATATCAGCGCCTGATGGTAGTGATTCACATATTTTGCGATTCCATAATGTTGGTTGTGATAGCACATGCTATAGATGCTCAGAGGTAAAAGCGGTCAACTCCACGAAATACTTAGGCATTACTATTGACTCTTATTTAAGGTGGGACAAGCATATAGATTATGTATGTAAAAGAATTCGATACTTGGTGTACGTTTTCAAAAGATTGGTTGGTATTGTCAAAACAGATTTAGTCAAAATGACATACTACTGCTTAGTGCAATCGATTTTAACATATGGTATGATGGCTTGGGGTGGAGCATTAAATAATCATATTGCACCTTTGGAAGTTATCCAAAAAATGTTAGTAAAAAAAATCTACCAGAAACCAATTAGATTCTCAACTTCGCAGCTTTTTGAAGATAGCAAACTCTTAGATCTGAGGAAACTCTACATACTCCAATGTCTTAAATTTATCCATAAGAGGCCTCATTTATTCAATCTTAACACACAGAACAGAGTCAGCCAGCGATTAAATAATATGTACAAGGTCCCTAATTATAAAAGGAGAAGGACACAAAGACACGCTGTATTTGTTGCACCTAGAACATTTAATAAATTATCCAACTCTTTAAAGACAATCAAGAATCATAAAACTTTTATCAGACATATAAAATCTTGGCTACTCACAGACCAATGTAATGTGCAAGAGTATTTGTTGTGATTTTGATTTTTATTACTCTATTTTTTATTTTTGTTTATTTGTTAATTAATTCATTTATCTTTCAAATTAAATTGTGATTGTTGACTGCTTGTATTCTCTGAGTTGATAAATGAATCATACTTTTTGGTTCTTGTCTCCTGACCCTGCTTTTATTATTTTTCTTTTATTTTTATATAAGTATTTTTTTTCTACTACAGATTTTACTTGTTGGTGTTACAACTCTATTAAAAATTTATTCTGAATTTATTAATATTAATCTACTCCTCCTTAATATATTTTGTATTTATTTGTTTCTTACTTGTTGGGTTTTCAATTTGGTGCACTTATGTCTTTCTTTTTCTCAATATTCTGCTCTTGTATAAAAGTTCAATGATTTTTTTATATTATTATTATTATTTTTTTTTTTTAATCATTATTGGAAATTCTCAATTTTAACTAGAAAGTGTAGATTGACTGCGACATGCATATCCTTGTACTTGCCAAGTATTGTTACTATCGACTGCGGGTATAATATTTGGTAGCACCGCTGTCAGTCTGCTGATTCATGTAAACTTATTGATGTTTCGTATATAAATATGTGTATGAATATTTTTCATATATAATTTGTATACTTTATATTTTTTCACTTGTTTCCTGCCTAAGCAATTTGCTATATTTTATTTTTATAAATAACCAATGTTACTAACGAAATAATTTTGAATATTTTTAATTGGTATACCCACAGACAGGCTATGCCTTGTGGGATTTTTGTGTGTACGGTTGATTTATTATTATAATTGATATTATGTTTATGTATATTGTATGTTAACCGTGTACCAAATCTTAAATAAATAAATAAAATAAATAAAAATCAGAGAGCCAACCGGAAACAGAATGCAAACGGGTAGATTCAGATTGTAGACTCTAGTCTACCTGTGTTGATCTGTCAACGTGACAATAAATTTGCATAGTTGCCAAATTTAGTTTTAAACAGTGTGACCGGTTTTGGTATTTTTAGTACTAAATTGGTATTTTTTCGCCACTTTGGAACACGTTTGATGAGACCTCTCGTCTACCACGAGGAAACATCAAGCCAAGGTGTGGGGAAGAAAAGGAGACAAATGATGGTGACACTATGAAATTGTAGTAGTACGGCGCATTTATTCAAAATATCAGTTTAGTTGGTCCATGGCAATAAAAAAATAATAAAAAAAAAACAACAGACAACAATTAAAAACACGTGGCATCTACCGAAACGAACTGTCACACACACGCGAACACACGAAAAGACGCCGACCAGAATATACCGCCCCAGGGAACAGCGACATCCTTACTCCAGGCATGTCACTGTCTTCCACGTGGTGACGGTAGATCGGTGGGGCCCAGCCTCTGCATCAGGCTAGCAGGTCTTCCTCGTGTCCGGCGTGGTTTCTTCTTCTCCTGATCTCCTCCTCCAGACCGTCACCCATGGCTGGCTCTGTGCCCCACGGCACGCTATGACGGCGCATCTCGACAGAGGTGGCATACCAGTTGAGGCCTCACCGGAGGCAAACCGACGCTCCAGACGACACGGATTGCCCTTCGTGGTCCAATCTGCGAGCCGCCGCGTTCCCTACGCGGTGGCCCCACACTGCGCTCTGCCTCCAACCTCCTGTCCTGTTGATGCCCTCATCTTGGTTCTGGGGCACCATCAGCGTCCATGCGCGTGACGGGTCCTGTCACACAGACTTCCTCGCCGTCGAAAATATGGCCGCCATCGGGAGCACGTGTCGACCGATGACGGCGTCACACCAAAACGTCCGTCCTTCACCAGCGTCGAATGCCAAGAGAGCGCGTGCCATAGCGCGTGCTAGCTGCTTCCTTGTCGTTTTCTAACGCCGTCAGGGGCGCTAGTAGTCTTCCGTCAAAATGTTGCCGCGGAAAAAATTAAAAATTATTGTTTTTCGACAATAACACGTTTGGTATTTTTTTAGTATTTTTCAAATTTTTGGTATATTTTGTGATTTTTGGAAAATTAAATACCATTTTTTGGTATTTTTTTAATATTCTGTCTGCATTCACTTTTTTCTCTATGATAATTTTATCGCTCTTTACTTCTATTATTTACTCATTGATGGACATAGTAGTGGCGGGATCTTTTGAATTATATTTTTCAATTGGTGACTCTTTAATTAGCAAAATTTGATGAATTTCTGAATTCACATTATTGAAAAAAAAAATGAAATTATTCACAATAATTCATTGAATTATATGTACTACGTAGTACATATAAATCAATGCAATAATTACATTTGTTAATGGGCTTTGTGTTTTTAAATGTTCCAAATCTGACAGACAGTAAATGTTAAAAATGTTGGTTGCCGCGCAGTGAGTCCCCATAGTTAACCAGTGCATTTTGTTTTCATAAAGTTGCACACTTAGATTATAATATATTGATAAATGAAGAGAGAAGAGGAGAATATACTCGTCCCACGTTGGGACGCGAAATTGATATCTAGAGAAGGCGGAGAAAAATACTAGTCCCACGTTGGGACGCGAGATTGATATAAGGAGGCTGGGAAGAAATATATTGGTCCCATGTTGGGACGCGAAATTGATAACTAAAGAAGCTGAAAAGCATAATAAAAATAAACATTAAACTCTGCCCCTGAAAATAAAAATCAAATAAAACATAATCGGCTGCGATGTGCCTGAAAAGACAAATACATACAAATACAGGCATGGTAAAAATAATATATACATAACTGGAAAGATCTTACCAAACTGCTGGTCTCGTAACGGGGCTGCAGAGGAAACACTTACACTACATATCACTTTATATTAATTAAAAATAACTTAAAACTATCTTAAATTCACCCCTCGTTGGTTATATGGACCTGAAACACACTTATTCACTACTTTATACAATTAGAAAAAAAATGCTAAGGCCGTCCGATAGCCTAGCAAACTCGCACTCTCGCACGCGGGTCAACTACCGACCAACCACTGACTCCTACCGAATGACAACTGATCGACTACAGCAGGGCGACCCAGCGCCGGTGAAACATGGAGTAGTGGAGGGGGGGGGGGGGGGTGGTTAACTGAAGAATCAATCCGTACCGCCGGGTGCCAACCAAGATTCCAGGAATCTGCCAAATGCATTTTACATTTCAAATTTATTTTCAATAGAAAAGACAATGCTTAAATATGTAAACAAGGCCTGGGAGGCCGCTATAATCCGTTCCTAGAATTAATAGAAGAAATACATTAGGCCAAAGTAAAATAATGGTTTTTGGGTTTCTTTGATATCATAATGCATGGAAATATATCGATCACAATACCTATGGAAATATCAATATGATACAGATACCTAGTCAGCGCAATGAATGTATGCCAACTAAAACTACGAGGAAACAGAAGAATTTCTAGTATACGTACACCTACCGACACGCACACCTGTTGCACACTTTTTTACAAGGTTTTTGAAATCAAACAAATTACTTGTTGTTCCCACAGAAAACCTTTTGATAGGACGACCGTTTCGGCTGACAAGGCCGTTTCAAAAGGTCGTCCTGTCAAAATGAAAAAAAAAATACATTTAGAACAACAATCAATAAATTTGTAGCCATGGTTTAAAAAAACTTTGTGAAATGATAAAAATTAACAGATTCTTGTTATTAAAAAAATTGTGCAACTGACATTTCTTGATAGAATTCCTTAGTTATATAAGTATGAATAAACCTTTTGATTATTATAAACATATTTTATTGTTCCGTTTATTTATTATCGCTATTCCATTCATGGGGATCCTATTCCTCGAAGAGCATCATCAAAAAGATGTCCAATAAATTATATAATTTGTACCTATACCAATTCAATCCAAGGTTCAAAAGAATTGAAAGGGGAGTGAGTTACGCGACGTCCTACGTAGGCGATTCAAAGCGAATGCGAAGCGGCGCGGCGCGGCACGAAAATAACAAACAGTCGGTAACTATGGAAGTGTCCTACGTTACCGACCGCGAGTTGGTTTCGATGCAGCGCGGCGCGATACGAAGCGAACGCGATCAGTTGGTTTGATATTTTCGCGCGAATTGATAGCGGCGCCATTGTTTTTTGACATGTCAGAAACAGAAATTTTAATTTCTGTCCATGAACGTCCCATATTATGAGACAAAAGAATTATTATTATCGAACCGTGAATTTTAGGATTTGGCAAAAATAAATGGGACTACAAGTAAACACATTTATTTATTATTGCTATTTTACACTAGGATGTTGTTCAAAACACACAAAGTTTTCTCTCGATTGCACGAATGTCAAATTTTGATACGTTTCCCGGAAAGATGTAAATTCAGTCTCATTTATTAATTCAAGATCACGTAATTCTTCATACAAATTGTGATATCCCCCATAAATATGCCTCTCTAACTACGCAATATTACCCTACGTCCTACGTAGGCGATTCAAAGCGAACGCGATTGCGAAGCGATGCGGTGCGGATACAAGCGAATTCAATGCGATGCGGTGCGACGCGGCGGCTCTGTCCTACGTGTGCGCGAATCGTTCCCTCTGCCGCCAGCTACTGTCATGGATGTACGTATATAAAATACTCAAGAAGTATGTACGGCAGAGAAGTGAAACTAATATTGTGTACTTAGAGAGGCATATTTATGGGGGATATCACGATTTGTATGAAGAATTACGTGATCTTGAATTAATAAATGAGACTGAATTTACATCTTTCCGGGAAACATATCAAAATTTGACATTCGTGCAAGCGAGAGAAAACTTTGTGTGTTTTGAACAACATCCTATTGTAAAATAGCAATAATAAATAAATGTGTTTACTTGTAGTCCCATTTATTTTTGCCAAATCCTAAAATTCGCGGTTCAATAATAATTTGTCCCATAATATGGGACGTTCATGGACAGAAATTAAAATTTCTGTTTCTGACATGTCAAAAAACAATGGCGCCGCTATCAATTCACGCGAAAATATCAAACCAACTGATCGCGTTTGCTTCGCATCGCGCCGCGCCGCATCGAAACCAACTCGCGGTCGGTAACGTAGGACACTACCATAGTTACCGACTGTTTGTTATTTTCGAGCCGCGCCGCGCCGCTTCGCATTCGCTGGCATTCGCTTTGAATCGCCTACGTAGGACGTCGCGTTAGTTTCACTTCTCTGCTGTACATACTTCTTGAGTATTTTATATACGTACATCCACGTACATCCATGACAGTAGCTGGCGGCAGAGGGAACGATTCGCGCACACGTAGGACAGAGCCGCCGCGTCGCCCCGTATCGCATTGAATTCGCTTGTATCCGCACCGCATCGCTTCGCAATCGCGTACGCTTTGAATCGCCTACGTAGGACGTAGCGTTAGTGATTATATAGGTACTTATAAATAAATAGAACATATTTGTATTATATTAATATAATAAATATAATTAAATTTACTTCAACTTCAGTTTTAAGTCATTTATGTAAGATGAAATTTTCAAAGCTGAACCGCTTCTTCTTTAAGGCAAATTTATATTCAAGCAAAATGTGTGATAGATTATGGAGGGTGTTTTTTATTGGTGCAGAAAGAACAATTTCTCCCATTGCACTAGTTATAAACCGCCACAACCTAGGACACATTTTGCTTTAGTATAAGTTTAATAAAGAAAAGTTTCAACTTCAAAAACGTTCGGCTTGTGTAAATGTCTCAAAACAGAGGTGATAAACATAGTCTAAATTTAATTTGACCATGTGCCATTAAATATTAGCAAAATTGTGGGTATTTATAAATGAAATGTTTACAAATTAAAACTAAAGACAAGCTTCGATTGCTGTATAAATACTGTACACTTTATTTTATTTAGGCGGTGGCTCGCCTCTTCGCCGTGGATCGCCTCAATGTCTCTACGTAGCTCCAGCAACTCACTACACAACATACGGCTCGTATATTATGTAGGAGAGATGATCACGTAGAATGTGTCCGCTTGTGGTCGTATCAGATTCAAATGGTAGTCCAGGTTCAGGCAGGGTCAATGAAAGCTCAGGTATCCAGTGTCCATTCCAAAGTCAAGTTGAAGAGAGTGAAGGTTCCAGCAGGGTCGTATAGAGAGAAATAACAAGTCGCAGGTCGAGGTCGAGTAGAGTATTTGCACAATGTGCCCAGTATATATTTAGTGCGCCGGTCAGTGAGCGGCCGGTGGAACAATGATTTGCGGGTGCGGTGAGGCATGCGAGTCGGTCTGCACGGGGATGTGTAGCCGTGTACGGTATCCGCCGGCGGCCGAAACACTTTCACGGTTTCCCGGTAAGGCCCTACACATTTATCCTCGCCGCTACCCTGATACATTATTATACAGCTAAATATTACTTAACTAAAGGCCTTTGGCTTTATTATTACATGATATACAGACATATAATATTTTTACATACATGATATACAGATATGTGATATTGTATTATCGTGTTTTCCGTGGTGGTCCAATCTCATCCGTTACAATAGTGTTCATTCAATTTTTTAAGCAATATACAATTCGAGAGTTGATCTTGATGCAAAGTGAAGACCGTTGTACCCTTTTCAGAACTATATTTACGTTGAAATGTTAATAAATTTCTCGTCAATTTCTTAATCACCGCTGACAAATGTTGATTTAAGTCCTATTAAGTTTATTTTAAGACACAAATAGAGCTACATTATTTAAGTTCTAGCCAGACAACAATTCTTGATGAAACCCCATAACAAATTGAGAATAAATTTGTTAAATAAACATTCAAGTTGGCAAGTTATTTTAACTATATGTACAAGACAATAGCATCCACTCAGACCATATTTCAAGACTAGTTTCTGTAATATTCCTAAAAATAAATAAAAAAAATATACAAATCAGAGTGAAATAGGAATAAAAACATTAAATTAAAAAAAAAAAACATTTTAATCATCTAAAATTATGCTTTCTTCAAAGAAGGATAAATAATAATTAATATCAGAGGCAAATTAATATTCTAAACATAATACATTTTGTAGAAATCATTAAAAATAATTCATTGATATATGATTAAAACATCATCTGTAATTCATTTTATGAATGAATATTGCTTAAAGAATTATATTGGTTATGTAACATACATACATAAAAATTCATTCAGTTAATTCAACCTTGAATCTATCAAAACTTATCAGAAAAATGTACCAACAAGAATAAAAGGAATGCTTAATTCTATAAAATCAATTTCAAAATTATTAGATTCAATATACAATTCATTTAGAATTATAAATGTAATGTCAAGAGAGAGGAGTCTGGCATTCAGTTTTCTTTACCTACCTCAAATAAGGAAATGGCGTGATGGTATAATACAATTCATCTTGGTTACTATCTCATAAAATTAATAGAATATTTGTTTGTATAAAAATTATTTATGAATGAATTATGACATTATTATTTTGTTCGTTTCCACTTTAAATTTTAAAGGATTGGACACTCTGAAAATACTAGGAAGCATAGCAGCCAAGGTTGAGAAGACTTCTTCTGAAATGCCCTGTGGAACCAGGAACTGAATGTTCTTCAATTCTGATCCTCCCCACGAAGCCATCTCAATCATGAAACCTTTGACACACTTCAACACTAACTCTGCACGCTTAGCACACCAGGCCACTGTCATCTCCTAGAATATCAAAAAACCAATTTCGGTTTCAAATAAATATTTGATTTGTATTTATTTATTTAATGAGAGATTCACAGAGAAATTGATAGTAAAATACATTCACCCGTCAAGCACAAGATTTTTAATCTTTTTGATGAGGTTATGAAAAAATATTATTACAATGATTCTATTTTAAACAGAGTGGAAATACATTAAAATCAACGAACAAAAAAATACTTAAGTATTTTTCAACGAAAATTTGATTATAATGACAGAATGTTATTGTAGTCATCTTGTTAATTTACTTGTTTTAATATTGTTAAATAAATATTATGTTACCTCAGACATATCATGTCTCAATAAAACTGGCAAAGTCAATGTTGTAACATCATTGGAACATGCAGTCTTCAATATGTTTCTTAGTCCAAGTATCGCTGGATGCCTTGAATTTATATCACCTACAAATACATTATACACTTTAAAAATGCCCATTCCCTATTTCTTCATCAATTAAATCTTATTTACCCTTAATGGACCATAGTTTTTTTTATCAAATAAACAGCAATAAGTGTAAGGTTAATGCTACAAAAGTGAAATGTATAATTCACATACCTAGTCAAACATTATTAAATTAATTTAAATTAGGTTTGGATAGCTACGATGTTTACATAGCTTATTTGCTACTGTTGAAACAACTGATTAAAGGCCCTAAAGTCGGAGAAGGATAAGCAGAACGATAATATCATTAGATGACAATTATTATACCTAATTTTACTTTGATCCTGATTTGGATAATGGAATAAACTGCTCATTTGCAATAAATACATCAAGGTAGAGTGAAGATATCTATACGAAATGTGACATTGATGTAACTTTTTAAAATAAATGATACCTGATCTTAGTGAAGATTCATCAACAATCAAATGAAATAGTATATGAACTTCGGCCAAATTAGAATGTCTAGTTATATATATGTCTCCGGTCTGAAGATTTTTGCTATCTTTGATTTTTCTATAGGACATGGAATCCAGGTTGCCTTGTTCTGATATATTCTGTGCACGTTGAGCATTTCTCTCTATCACCTAAAATTTAAAAAAAATTAAATAATTTTTTTCATAGTTTTAATTAATTATGGAGTTCTACCACGAAGTGACAGTGCCTAATATTGAAAAAAAAAAAAAAACCTAAAATTTAAATCAAATTCATAAAAACACAAATTTTATTAGAAAGTAATGAAAATACAGCAATCTAAAAGATAAGTTTTTTTTTTATAAACATATTCTTGCATTTTACGTACAAAAGTTCATTGCAGGGTGAATTGTCTAATACAAAAAAAAAACTAATGGAAATTACATCCATCGATCAATGCAATCAATATTGACATGGGAGAAATGTTAGACGAATAACGGTTTAAGGACGTTCCTCAACGTTCATAATAACTTTTCATTAAAGGCTTATCGACGTTCCTCAAAGACATGGCTTATAAAACACACTCTAAGGGAAATAACTTCAATACATGCATAGCAGAGGCATTTATGGAGAATATTCAAATACATTTTTTAAAGACAACACAATTTTAGCAGCTATCGTCGTAGTGTAGTTTCCAACAAACTTCTCAAGTTTTTTCGCTGTGAAGGGGGAGGTTTGCACATATACCAACCAAGGAAAAATACATAAATTAGTGCTCTGTTGTCCTTTAACTATAATAATACTTTTTAAATATCATGTGACGTTATCCAGATTTGTGATGCAGTTTTTGGAAAAAAACTCAAACCCCAGAGCACAATATTTTACTTACAGGGCACTCCCCTACTTGTTAAAAGAAGTGAACAATGCTTCATTAAGAATAAGTTTATACATTTAAGATGTATTATATTAATATGAAGAGAGAACATAAAATTATGTTAATGTCATCAAACAAAAAATTGAGACAAATAAATAGTACGCTTAATATTCACCAAGAATAAAAAAGGTCAGTCAAAAAGGTTGTGAGAAGAACTAATAACTTAGTAGTTTTATGTAATTTATTTACTCACAGGTTCCTTAACATCTTCAATAATTTTGTCCAACTGATATTCCATTTGAGGGAAATGGAACTCGGTACTCTGTTGGCAGGCTCTGGAGATGCTCTTTGCCAGTCCAGAATAGTGAGGAGGTGGAGAGTCAATGAGAACCACAAGACCACAGAGGTCACTTGAATAGAGACTTAGAGCAGTTTGGAGTTTTCTAGGTGCTTCTATTATTCTACAACAAAAGTCAAAATGAAAACATTTTAAATGTAGAAAGCATATCCTTTCATTTGAATGCTTAATCTAAAGATGCCTCCAAGAAGGTGTATTCAATTTACGTAGTTCTTGTATTAGTTATGAGCAAAGTCATGCAGAGCTTTGAAAACTATTTATCTTGAACTCCAAAACTAAAAGATAAAAAATGTGCGTTGATGCAACAGTAAAAAAAAAACTGAAATAACCTGTCATCGAGCTGTTTGAGTTTACAAAACCTCATGATGTCAGCTGATAGTATTCTTATGTTGTGCATTTGTTTGAGTTGAGATCCAAGATGAATCGTAAAGCTCTCTTCCAACATCCTCTCTTGCTGCGCTACAGCTGGTTGTGAAGAAACCTTTGGAAGCGTCAGACCAGGAAATTGGCTCAAAGGCGAACTACTGGAATATTTATAATCAGGTGATTACAAAAATAGAAATATAACAGTAGATATCAATTTAACAAGATAAAAATCAGTTACAGTGGAAATAGTTAATTTTAATAAGTGGAAATAGCAAATGACCAAAGTTAATGATAAATATATAATACAGTGTGTAAATAATGAATACAGAAGAAAGTAAAAAATACAAAAATATAAGAACAGTAAAAAAATAGGAAAACAAAAGGATAAGAGGAGGAAGAAATCAGGAATTATCAGATAAGATATTTTAGCTTTAGCCTTTTTTTGAATATGTTTAGTGAGATTGATTGTTTTTGCATAATATGTGAGATCATTCTGTTTCTTATTTATATTTTAAAACTTTAAGTAAATATATTTTTTGTTCATTAATGAACATATCATCTGCTTTATTAAAATACAATGTAAGTATTTTTTTTACATTTGTTAATAAGCTTCAGTGTTTTCAATAACATCAAATTCTACATAATCTCTTTCATTTGACAATCATATATAAAATATAACAACAGAAAGTATGTCTTTTATCTCCTGTACAATAGGTTTTGAATGCCTTACTTAGTATTTTAATTACCACACCAGAGTATACTTGGGTACGCATAACTAGCAGAAAAGTCCGTACCCGAGTTATTTTGGGTGAAAATAATTATGATTTTTGGTATTCGGGAGTGATATAAAAGATTGTCTTGCAAGTGTAAACAAAAAATCACCATCTCTCAAAGCCCTCACTTCAATTCTGATGATATTCCTTGGTAGTTTGAGTATTAAGCACAATTTTAGGGTGCAATGACATTGACTTCTGTGCACTTACATATATTATAATTGTGGTTTTACAGAATTAAATTTGTAATTCAACCTACAAGTATTTAATGTTCTTATGTATTTATTTATTTGGATGATGACACCCAACGTACAAATTTAGACAGTAAGATTATATCTAATATTGTGTTCAAATGTTGTAGTGTAGTTTTGATGTTTTTTTTTATTTACTATAAGTTAGATTTTTTCATGGTTTTTTTATAAAATCATTTTTTATTGCCACTTCAATGAGTGACACTGAAGATTTGGACGAATTTGAATATAGAAATTTAGAAGAAGGTGATTTTTCTGATAGTTTCATTCATTCAGTGAAAAAGTCAGTGTTAATATTGTGTGAGCACAAGCATGGAAGGTTTTGGGATCTATTCGAATAAGCCCGCCACTTAATCACTCACCAATCTCCACTTAAAATCCAACATCTTTTGTCTCTTAATAATTCACGTGTAGGTACTGTCCGTTATTTCAAAATTCCTTTCATTGAATGACATAAATTTATAATAAAATTAACTTTTCTCCTCTGACATGAAATAATTGGCACATAGCACTCTTTACAGGGTGAATTGCCTTAAAGTAAAAAAAAAGCCCGCCACTTCTAGAGTAAAAGAAAGTGTCACTTATTTTCTATTCAATTATATTATATCATAAGACTTTATGATGATTGTTTTATTTTTTATGAATATTTTCATATCAGAATGCTTTCCTCACAACACTTTTAGCATAATAGTATCAATTTTAGACCTATTTTAAAGTGAAAATCCTTAGCGAAGTGGACAAATAAAACGTTTGATTTTGCAATTTTTTTCAAAAGAAATAAAAAACCTTAAGGGGTTATATTTCCTGTAAATGCACAAATGAGCTCAATCATTAATAAATTATGCTGAAGCCCCACACTCTAGATGAACTCTAGGCTGTCAGCATACTTAAGAGGCTATAGTAGGCTATATAGTATAATTTGAAAATAAATTCCCCAATACCCACAAAAGATACGTCTTTAAAATAAAGGAGAGTTTGTATTTACATCTTAATTCTATTGCATGAGTTTTTTGAAATTTGAATTTTTTTTAATATTTTTCTTGTAAAATAAGTTTTAATAAAACCCTTTTTAATTTTTTTACTGTACGTATCTAAAAAACTACAAGGTCTGTGAGGTAGATTTTTACTTCAATCGAAAGAGAATATGAAAAAATACCGGCTGAGTTTTTCATTATTATAATATTTTAATTACTATTCATGCTATTTAGAAAAAACCTCTAAATATGAAAAAGTGTTGTATGTCACAGATTAGGTGATATGCAATATTTTATCGTAGTTCATACATAAGAAGGTAATTTAGTGTGCATTTTTGTGTACATCCGTATACCCAGGGTATACAAGGGTCGTAAGTTCAATCTTTGTTGGTTTCTGTATGAATTGATGCTAGATTGATCCTTTCCTGAATTAACTCAGCAGCAAAGATTAAAGTAAGTTATTAAATTGATACAGAAGAAGTAAACATACCTTGGTGATTGTAGTGTTGAATTAGTTTGATGATCTTCCAGTGTTTTCATGAGCCACGATCTATACTCTGCCCTCTGGGCTTGCCTCAAAGCGTCCAACTGAGAGCCCCATCGGCCAGCTACCATACTCTGTTCCTCAAAGTGTTTACCGGCCAAGTGGTTTATTTCGTCTTCGGTAGTGAAAGTGTGCAACAAACGCATTTTTCCCTCCATTTCTGCAGTTTGGCTGAAAGAATAAATAGTAAACAATGAACATCAGTTTGAGTACTTAAATAGGTTTTTTTTGTTCAAGTTTAGGTTGCCTTTTCAATATTAGTCAAGAGGTTAAGGTTTCTTTGGGTTTATCTGTATAAACATCTCCAAGCAGTGGTGAATGAAAATTAAAAATAACATAAATAAAGTTCACATTTAAATTAAACAATTATTAATTCAATATGTCAAAATGAATTGGGTTATTTAACACATAAACTTTATAATTTTATTTTATTTTATTTAGATTACTTTTCAAGCAACCACAATTGACAACTGAGTCTCCACCGGGAATCGAACCCGGGACCTTTGGATTAGTAGTGAGATACCTAACCAACTGAGCCACGAAGGCCGACAAATTTATTGATACAAATTCACGTGAGGCTTCAAAATGCTTAAAAAAGATTGTTTTATGACTGGCATAGTAATCCAGTGTCGGTGAGTAAGCCCCTCTCTAGTTTGCTCGACAGTTTTCATTCACCTATAGCACAAGCATTTATGCTTAATTTAGGAAATGTATGAGGATGTATATGTATTTTCAAGACATATTCATTCTTTAAAAAAAACAGCTATGACCCATTATGAACACTTTTACATACCTATGTACATATATTTAATAAATTGACTATTGTGTTGTGTATGCAAAAAAAAAACTGTAACATCAATAAATAACATGAATAAATAAGTAGTTACCTGCTAGTCATTTTACTAACATCCTCATCTCTCTGCTGAATAATATCTTGTACAGAATGTGCGTAGGAGCTTTCCACCTGCAAGATGGCTTCAAGTGCTGGAGAATGAACTAGTCTATGATATGCCGCAGCAAATACTTCCTCATCAGATGCACCTCGTTGTTCCGCATACTCTAATGTCTGTTCCTTGTAATTCTTCTCCCAGTTCTTGATTAAACTTTCCACGTCAATCTCACCACTTTTAGCTTTCTGGATTAGACCTTCATCTCGATTATTGTGGTATTCTTGAGTTTCTTTTTCAACATAATGAGTCAATGCCTTTTCCAAATCTATAAATACCAAAACAAAATTAACAGTTAATTTTTACATTATGATAAAAAATATGTTGAATTGATAACCACCTCCGTTAAATGGTATAACCACCTGGTTAAAAATGTGGGCAAGGATAGTCATAACAGATTATTTATCTAGCAATAACATCAGAAAGCACTTTACCCAACAGCAGGTTCATAAGGGACACGATAATATTCCAACACAGAAGTAAATTGAACATTCAGTAAAATTATACGACAAATGACTAGAGACCTGAATTTTTCGCATTTGTGGTAAACCCGATCTTATTGGTAAATTTGGTACATGAATTATTTGGTTCCTTATATTTTTTTCTTTAGAAACGTCATTCACATGGTAATGTCAAGACTTTCTTAAGCGACCCCTGTCGCTTGCATATTAAAACTGATGAAAAGGCTCAATGTAGATGTAAAAAAATTATGAACTGTGAAAAGTTCGATGTATCAAAATATTTACCTTCTTCTATAAAAACTGGAATACGAAAAGTTGATATAATTCGCTGTGTGAGCTCTTTAGTACATCCATTAAACGGAATTTTAATTGGTATTTTCAATTTAAACTTCACTTCTTTCACAGTACAAGTCGGAAAAGAAAATGTGAATGTTTTTATGTCATTATTATCAGCTGTCATGGTGAATAGCGGTTGAATTGTTCGAGTGAAATATATCAAAATAATACGAATTAAATTATATCAAATATGGTAATTATTTACAATTTAATTAAATTCTTATTAATTATTTATACTTTGATTTTTTTATTGAATTATTAACATTATTAGAAACACCCACAATTTCTTACAATACTCAAAAAAAATAAATTGATGACAGTTCAGACCACTTTGACACCATTTGACACCGCAGACAAAATTTTGACGTTTCACATTATTATGACGAGAAATAAGCTTCGAGAAACTAGCGATATTCTGCGGTGAATAGTAATATTAAAAAAGGTTGATAAAACAGTTATCGCTATTATCATTATTTCTATTTTGAAAGTTGTCCAGCGTGCTTCGCAATTCAATCAGTTTTTGTACAAATGTCTAAGTGAGCAAGATGGCTGACAATGACGGTGGCATTAGTAGTTCCGCTGAAAATAAAGGTGAGTGTTTTATATAGTTTTTAAATAGTTGAAATGCTTTGATGTTTGGCTCGAAGCTCCCCCGCATCAATTCCGACCATTCAAACGGGATATCTCGACTCTCGCAGAGTTCAAAACGTCGGTATTTGCACCGACAATCGTAGCCGTCAGTAAGGTGATAGTTTTATTATTATTGAAATATTCGTAATGATTTCGTAACGTAGACTACATTTTACCCCTAGTTACGTTACAACAGCAAGCAGCTGTCACACTCGCGAGGGGGCCTGTCAAAGGACTCGTTCTTGGGTCATCCGTTCGATCAAAAAAGTACAAACGTTCGGAGGTCGGCGATCGGCCTTGCTTGGTATGGGATGGGCGGTAGTTTTCACGGGTTCAAATCATATTTTTATTCGATCCTGTCACGTTGCTCGGCAATTTGTGGACGCTGCAATTTTTTCGCGAGTGTAAAATTGTTTGATCTTAGCATACGTGTTGTGCAAATACTCTATATTTGATCAGTGCGGATACAACCGAGTGAGTTAGATCACTGCTGGCAAAATCTTTTTATCACTTTACGTCAGCTGATCGCGATGTGTTTATGTTAAAAGACGATAGAATAAACTTACGTATTTATATCTTATCTTTATTATGTTATTGATATTATTTAATCGATACATAATATAGTGTTTGCAAATTGCTTGAATTTTCTGTGTGTATATTCGGGTGTTAAAATTTTACCGTACTATCATATTTGACAGCGACGTTTTTAACCTGTGTTCAAAGTGAATTTGTTGTTTTATCTGTGTAAAAGAACTGTGAATTTGTTGTTTTAAAGTGTCTCAGAAGTGTGATCATCGATCAATGATAATGTATGTATGTTTATTTTATTTATTTGGTATTAAATTTTCACTCTTTAACTTCTGTTATATGATAAGAATTGCTTCTTAATTTACTTATGACATTGGTGTGAGCACTTGTTTAGTTGATTAAGCTAAAAACGAGGATGAAAAGTATAAAAATATGTCGTTAATAAAATGAAAATACATGGGTGATTCGGCCATGGATGACATGATTGTGTGGAGTTCAATTCTCTCTGCTTTTTATGGTGTGATAAATAAATTAAACACGGTGAATTAAATACATTTTACCACTGTTTTTAAGATTATAATCGCTCATTTTGAAAACAATATGTTTTATTTTATTTTGCTTCTCGGGCAACTAACAGGTACTATGTCAAATATTAATTCAACACGCACTCAATAACAAGTTGCCACATTCTGGAGATTTACCGTCTGATGGATCCAGACTAAAACTCGATTAAAAACAGTGTCTTCACCGGGAATCGAACACGGGACCTTTCGTTCAGAAGTCAGATATCTATCCAACTGAGCCACGACGGCCGACACATGTTCTTATAAAATGCGTTCATAAACATGTATTTACTGACACGAATCTTTTTATGATTACAATAAATAATCTATATTTTTTTAATCTTTAAGGGTTATGAAGTAAATATATTTTCTTATAAAATAAAAGTAGAAAAACTAGAATTTTTCCTTACGGTAACAATTTAAATAATGTTTTCATGAGCTTTATTTGCTCGAGTAAAATATACTTTATCACCCTTGGAGGCTAATTTAGAAGTAAGCTTTACAAATTACTTTTACTCGAACATCTTGTTTATTTAAATGGGCACCTATTTCAAGCGACTAATTTGATGTCGTAAAGAATTATAAGCAAACATCTTGAAAAATCACATGGGATACGCAGAACAAAATTTTTGGTGTTTTGTTTGGTAGGTATATTATGTGCAAACCCCCCCTTACACACAGAAATATTGTTTGTCAATATAGAAAAGTGTTATGTTCGATTTTGTCAGTAGAGAGAAATGATTCAATAAGTAGTGTGTAAGTTACATAATTGTGTGCGTAGTGGGAACTATCAATAAGTAGTGTGTAAGTTGCATAATTGTGTGCGTATTGGAACTACCAATAAGTAGTGTGTAAGTTGCATAATTGTGTGCGCAGTGGAACTATCAATAAGTAGTGTGTAAGTTGCATAATTGTGTGCGTAGTGGAACTATCAATAAGTAGTGTGTAAGTTGCATAATTGTGTGCGTAGTGGAACTATCAATAAGTAGTGTGTAAGTTGCATAATTGTGTGCGTAGTGGGAAGTATCAATAAGTAGTGTGTAAGTTGCATAATTGTGTGCGCAGTGGAACTATCAATAAGTAGTGTGTAAGTTGCATAATTGTGTGCGTAGTGGAACTATCAATAAGTAGTGTGTAAGTTGCATAATTGTGTGCGTAGTGGGAAGTATCAATAAGTAGTGTGTAAGTTGCATAATTGTGTGCGCAGTGGAACTATCAATAAGTAGTGTGTAAGTTGCATAATTGTGTGCGTAGTGGAACTATCAATAAGTAGTGTGTAAGTTGCATAATTGTGTGCGTAGTGGGAAGTATCAATAAGTAGTGTGTAAGTTGCATAATTGTGTGCGCAGTGGAACTATCAATAAGTAGTGTGTAAGTTGCATAATTGTGTGCGTAGTGGAACTATCAATAAGTAGTGTGTAAGTTGCATAATTGTGTGCGTAGTGGAACTATCATCACCAAGTTCATAAGTATATTGTCACTGTAAGATTATGTCCTATTTTGATTCGTTTTCTTCAGAACAAGAAAACGTCTAAATCAGTGGGCGACCGTGGATAAAAGGACTACATACCGTAGGCCACGTAGTATATCGTAGGCCACGATCCGCGCGGTGCGACGTATTGAGTAAACTGCTAGCCTTAGGACAGGGTTTCCTAGTTGGGTAGCAGTGATCTATTTGTTTTCATTGTAAAATATGTTGTCACAAAAAATAAAAAAAATAGTATGTACATATAAATAAATTATAGATGTGGGTAAGAAATAATTCATAATTAACTTCCCATCTGCTGGGAATTGAATCCAGGACTCTAGCACAGAATTATCACTATGCCACGGCGTTAGTCCAATATCGACGTCAGTATGTACTCGAATTTCCAGCTGATTGGTTTTCCACAGACAACGGTACATTTATTTTCTACGTTTTTAGATGTCAAAAGTTTACAAATGATTCAATGTTCCGGTGAATTGAATGCTGCATTATGATTTTCTGTTTTAAAATATTCAATTACTGGTATCAATCACAGACTAAGGAAATATGCAGAGCTGACATTAGCTACGACTTTAGGCCAGGAGATTGGTACACAGAGTGAGGTGGATCGGGGGTGTTCCAAAAACATTGTGTTTAAATATACATCGGATATTAATGATGCATTGATATTATAGCAGTAAAAGTATTTGCCTTTCAAAATTTAAATCCCTTTGTTAACAACTTGTACTTATCTACTTTTTGATATTAGTTGTTTCAATTTTAATTTTGAACCATTCCGAAAATATTCTAATACGTTCAAATAAGTCACGCAGTGTGTGCAAAGAAATTTTGTTTATGTCTATAGAATATTGGTCTTGGTATCAATGCATTTATGCAATGCAATTTTTTAATTAATATAATATTTATGGAGTGGAGAATTCATACGTATACGGCCTCTTGGCCATTATAAAAAAAGGTAAATATAAAACTAAATAAAACATAAATAAACATAAACTTTAATTAATTGTAAAAAAAAATGTCCCCAGAAGAAGTTAGATGCACTTACTTAAGGGGACCTTCCTTAATATTCCCTTTTTTCAAACTACCATCTGCAAGATTATGCTAAATGCTAACCTTTCGTTAATTTTCATCTTTTCAATGTGCCCAAACCACATGAAAGCATTTATTTTTATTGATGTTGTGTGCGGACATATTGACATATTATATTTACAAGGATTTTATTTATTTATGTTTTTGTACATTGTACATAATATAAACAAAATAAAATTCACACTGGCGGGCCTATTGCCATCAGGCAATTTCTTCCAACCAACCAAAACCATATTAGCTCAATTTTTGTAAAGTACCTACAGTATTTGTATGTAAACTTCGTAATATGTAGGTACTCTTCCATCAAAACCATATATAGGGCATTCATATATGATGTGGTTCAAGGTCTGGATTTCTGTGCCACATTCACAGCGTGGGTCTTCATTATAACTTCGTAATTATAGTGAATAATGAGAGCATGTATTAGTATAAGAAATTAACGACAAGTTAATAAAATAAACGAGGACACCCTTTTCAAAGTTTTCTTCATGTTGAAATGTTACTTTAAAAAGAAATTCATAAAAATACTCCTAGTTTTATGCGATAAGTGCTCCATTATTGTTTATAAAAATACTCCTAGTTTTATGCGATAAGTGCTCCATTATTGTTTATAAAAATACTCCTAGTTTTATGCGATAAGTGCTCCATTATTGTTTATAAAAATACTCCTAGTTTTATGCGATAAGTGCTCCATTATTGTTTATAAAAATACTCCTAGTTTTATGCGATAAGTGCTCCGTAATTGTTTATAAAAAAATGTTACAAATTAATGTAACGAAACGAAATCTAGTATTTTTACTCCCACAATACTATGGAATAGTGGAAAGATAGGATTACACATTTTTGAGCGTATTTTTTTACATCAATTTTTCAACGGGTATCATGTAGAGAATGCTCAATATGAGTTTCGTCGTGATATGTTTGTATGTATGGCGTACGCCGTAATAGGTGATTGCCGTATGCCGTACGGATTATCCTTTTTGTGTCCTCTACACAGCCCAAACTATAAGTCTTCATATTCTTCTTCTTCAGTCTGTTTTTTTCCATTCTTGGACATAGGCCTCCCCCTTGATCCTCCACAACTCCCTGTCTTGAGCACACTGCATCCGTCTCCCTTCGGCACATTTCTTGACTTCATATTAACATCATAATATGTGTAAAATGCATAGACATAGAGCTGATTTGTTTTCCATACACAAATTTTAATTTCTTCTGTATGATTTCATCATTAACGTTGTTTTTTGTGTCCTCTCTGCAGCCCAAACTATAAGTCCGATTGACTTCATATTGATATCATATATGTAAAGTCCATCAACTTACAGCTGATTAGTTTTCCATACATATCAGTAAATTTCTTCTCTGTGATTTCACCTGTTCAATTTTTGAACTTTTTCTTATATTTTTCTTTAATAACTCCCGTACTACGACCCAAAGTGTTTGATATTAATTATAGACAAAATTTACCTTCAGGAACTGTTAACTAATGAGCTTATTATTATCACGTTCACTTGTAAACCACTTAAAGCTCTTTATCCTTATGAATTTGTAATTCAATTCAAGCCGTATTATCGAATATGGAATTAATTAACTTTGTGGTAAAATAACATTTAGGTATTTAACTTTGTTTTAACCAATTTTAATTATAAGCCTCGCTACATGTTGTAATAGGTAGGTACATGTTTTTAATTTGCCTGACGAGAGAACGATAAGTTTCGAAACCGGTAGCGAGGTTTACAAATACACGTGGTTTAAACAAAGCGAGGCTTATTGCATTGAGACAATCTCTTCCAACCAACAACTTGCCGAATTTAAACGATTTCTTCATTAATAGAATGGAGTTTTACCAATAATTTATTGTCCGTTGATATACTACGTAAATGAATTAATTTCTTCATTCTTAACTTAGCCACAAAACGTTATGTTAAATTTATTTATTAAGAACATACAATTACAAAGAAAATATATTTAAGTAAACTGCTTCACTACACGGTCTGTCTTCGCTAGAAATCTTTCTTTATATAGGTAAATAAATCTATGTAGGTACCTAAATATAATGTGTAGTAAATCCGGCTCTATAAGATTGTATTATTGCCATTTTTGATAAAATAATATTGTTTCCAATCCATATAGAGGTACATTTTAGAGAAAATACTTGAGTTAGTGCCAAAATGCCGTTGCTTACATTATATACCTAACCACCACCAGAACGGGAAATCTTTCTACCGTGACTATATACCTATTATAGTGTACCTATATATATTCATTTAATATAATAAGGGTACATGTATACACCCACACTACATCTGGTAATACTAATACCACAAACTTAACAGCTGTTCATTCTGCAATATTAACTTTATATCGTTTTACACGTACCAAATAGCCGAATATTAAACCAGTGGATTGTGGCTAACACTATACTCCTCAATACCAAGTCACTCCACAAAGTATTGTGAATTCATAACTCCCCACTACATCCCATTGGGGTAGTGAGGAGTAAAAATGAGTAGTACAAATTTTGTTTGGAAATTATTCAGCATTTTCATGGAAAGAATTTGTTAAATTATTTTTGATTTAAATAATTTATTATGAGTACTTGATAATTATTCAATGCCATTTTATGAAAGCGATGTGCCTTTTTAGCAATATGAAAATAAAAATATCAATTTTTAAGTTGCCTTAGCTTGTGGTCACTTTGAGAAGCACTAATCAGATATCATTCAAAATCTATTGAGGTATAAGCGAGTATTAGATAATATATAAATTTACAAAATTTAGAAAGGAATCAGATAATTACTTTAGTCTATAATCGATAAAGTAGAATAAACACGCTGTACATACATAGCACATAGTAGGTTAAGTAGGTACACAGCACACACACAGATAAATTGTGATGAAAATTTCTGAATACAATCTCAGCACGATACTAGTTGATAATCTGCAATAAAAAAATATCAATCACAAATTCATAACTCCTCACTATATCCCCTTAGGGTAGTGAGGAGTAAAAATATAGATAAAATTATCTTTGATGAAAACACTGGTTAGTTATAAAAAATTGTCATTTGCCAATAAACACCCAACTTGCGCAGGATGCATTATCGTCAAGTGCACTGCGCGGAAGAATTTTTTTGAAAATTACATTGAAAAAAGAATTGTTCACACGCTTTGACTAACGACAGCCAATCAGTGTATAAATAATTAGTTTAGCGAAGGTCGCGAACCCATTTCATCAAAATGAGGTGCGAAATGCTGTACACTGTACTGTGTGCTATCTGTAGCACGCGATCAAATTTATGCATTTTCCCAGACTGGTGTAGTTGTGGTGTGATAAGGACTATATTGTTGCACATTGTTTTATTTGACTTGTATGTCATTTTATGTACCTACATACTATCAAGTTAATACGACTATTCTATGTACTATTGTTAAACTAATTCAAGTCGAGTTAACTCATCTCTCTTTATACGTACCTACATTAATTATTTTCGTTTCAATTCTTTTAATAATAATAATAATATATTTATTTAACATAAGAAAAGAAAACTTACAGAAACAATACACCACAGAGACCACTCAGTATTTATATAAAAACAAACAAAAAAAATATACAAAAAAACACGATAAACAAAATAAAAAATAATAAAAAAAAACCATGGGTGCTCCCTGATTGGCATCATTCCATCATTTTATCTATGTCTATCTAACTAGGAATAATTCCTGTTTTAAGTAAGGACAATTTCAATGTATTTTCACTACGCTTTTACATCATGCGATAGAAATTTCAATCGATTGAATTAAAAAAGAACATAAACATCAATATATAGAAACAAGAAAAAAAAACATTTTTGCATTAACAAAATGTAAAATAAAGCATAAAAGCCTTAACAAAATATAAATACAAGAGCATTAACAAAATATAAAATAAAATAAAGCATTATGGAAAAGAATGACAGCAGGCAAGACAGCAGAACTAAAACATTACCTAAATAAGTATGTTAAGTTTGTTAACTTATATTCCGATTGCGATCGACCTATACTCAGCAACCACCTATTTACAAACTTTTTCAGAACATATTATTTATACTCTCCACTTCTATGCAAACCTATTTTTACGTCATTTTTTTTAAATGTATGTAGAGCTGTGGTAGTTAAATTTTATTTATTTTTTATCATTTTATTTAACACTGGATAAACATAAACACTTAAAATAAAAGATGTCTGTTATAACAGTTTTCCTTAGATTTCTTCATCAGCCCGTTTGTATCCAGAGTTAAACAAAGGCATGCCCCCCTCTCCGTCCACTCCTCCCTTTTCCTTAGACCTACTCGTTTATTTCTTTTCTATGATTTCATCTGTCAAAACTTCAAAATATTAGTATGTAGAATGTGTTTTAACCTTCGTTGTGACAAAACGATGTACCTGACTATACCAAAAGAGCCACTTCGATGCAAACTAGTAATTGAAAACGATCCTATTGAGCTGATCATGCGATTTACATACTTTGGTGTAGAGATCTCCAGCAGACACAACATGATTTTAGAATAAATATTATATTGTTTTTTTTAGTTTCTATGTTCATGTATGTTCACAGCATTTAATACCCTTTTAAAGGATAGCCTGTAATAATATTACCTATTATTAATTATACACTTTGTATATATTTTTAACCGACTTCAAAAAATAATATGTTATCAATTCGATATGTTTTTTTTAAATAGATTATTCGGTAGTTTTTTTTGAGAGCAAAGAAAATATATTGTCGGTCTTCGTGGCTCAGTTGGTTAGATATCTGACTTCTGAACGAAAGGCCCCGGGTTTGATTCTTGGTGGAGACACAGTTTTTAACTGTGTTTTCAGTCTGGATCTGTGAGACGATCAATATCGCAAGTCTCCAGAATGTGGCAACATGTTATTGGGTGCGTGCTAATATTTGACATACATAGTATCTGTTAGTAGCCCGAGAAGCAATAGAATAATACAAATACTACTCAAATATAAAATTTGTTTATGGTAGGGTCATGGTCTGATGAACCCGAGGAGTAGATAGGTACCCTCCTAGGTAGAGGTAATTGGGTCAATAGGAAGTCGTAATATGATTAGGAGCCATTCACTATGTCAACACGACCATCCGGACAATTTAACCACAAAACAATTGACTGGGTAACTTAGAACTATTTTTTGGATTCCAAAGAATATATTATCCTTTTAATCAAATATCATAACACATCTTCTAAATGAACTACTTTTTTTTAAATGCGTTACAGCCCATATCTTTGGCCTCCGTCAGTCTTCGCCTCCACCTTCTTCAATCTTCTATAATTAATAGTTGGGAAGTATCCTTTCCAACTTCATCGTCCCATCGCAGCCGCGGTCTTCCAACCACGTTCTCTTTCCTTAATGAACTACGTTGGTTAAAAATGTTTCTGGTTGATGTCCAAAACGAGTAGACTATGTCATTAAGGTTCTGAATAACTTGGCTCCGCAGTCCACCCTTAATTCAAGAACTCGGAGTTTCAGTGTGAACGAGCCTATGAAAAAAACTGCCTGCTACTTTACTTAAGACTGCTTTGTTTCGTAGATACAACAATTAATAGCTATAGTGCTCTTTGAGTGATCTTGTATCACTAAAACGCATTATAAATTATTATTACGCCACTGCATTTCTGAAATCGAAAGAAATTTGCTGGGCGAGATAGCTTGAGGCTGGATATAAAACTGGGACCTTTACATTATTTATTTTTATATTTTTTGTTGATTCTCTGGCTGAAAGTAGACAATCAAATGATGCTGAAGCAATATCGTTCAAGAATTATTTGAGAAGTATGATTTCTTAAGTTTATTTTTAATATTAACATTTTGACGATGTTTTATTTTTTTTTTATGTGACAAAATAAATATTGGTTTTTTATAAATAAATAAATTTATATTGTCAGTACAATAAACGTGGTTATGACATTTTTTCATTTACGGAGATATGTGGGATGGATTGATTTAATTTCATGTTTTTGTTTTATGATAAATACTAATAACTAGATGTTCATTAATAAATACTAGATGAGCATTCCACTAGTTATTTTTTATTATACACCTTTCGTCGGGAGAAATATGCTCTTGCAAAACTAGTATTACCTATTATTTTAAATTCCTCGTGTGGTAACAAGTAAAGTACCGTAATCATTCTTTATCATGGACTACCACAAAGTTACTATCAAATCCATTCATCTCATTTTGGAAAGACTTTCTTTATTCGTTAGATTATCGAGAATCGGCCAGTAGAATATGTAGATTCTCCTCTTATGAACACATCCCTTCATTCTCCATGTCTAGTTTTGGCCGAATTACCGACATTTATGTACGCATCTCGGCCTGTCTGGGTTGGAAGTAGGCACTGAGGCACCTCATCTGCCGCTCGCTGACCGCTTGACTAAGTTCGATGATCTTTTGCATTGCCCAACAGACTTGATCTTCTTTTTGGCGAGATTAGCGCCGCCGCATTATTTCCGAATGCGTCCGGAATCTCATTAAACGATCCGACCGACATTCCGGCTCGAAGGACCACTCTGTCCAAATGCGTTTCGCATGCATATTTACAGCCATATTTATGCATGCGATGGCAATTCAACTAGAATTTTTTCAATATAATATTTGTATTTTATTAGAATTTGTATTTATTTTGTAGAACTCTACTATAAAAATAAAGTATCAATAATATAATCGCGGTATATAATATATAAGATTCTTCTAGTTTCTCTTATGCTAGGCCCTGGGGCCTGTTGTTTGCAGAGACGTTGATCTCTTGCGAGGTTTGCGAGGAAAAATATTCCTATATCCATAAACAAAATCAAAGGAAGCACACGATATTTTAAAAGAATTTTTCCTTTATGTATTCAATAGTCAATACCTATATAGTACCTGTTGGTTGCCGAGAAACAAAATAAATAAAATTAAAAGAAAAATGTATATTTAGGTATATTACAATCAAGTATTGTCTATAATATTAGTATTATTGTTGAAAATGTCACCACATAATAGTAAATAAGGTTTATGTGTTTTAATATTATGTATTGATCAATCGATCGATAGGATGTTTGTATTTGGTAGATTCCGGTCGACCTTGTCCAATAGTTGTGTCGTGTAGTGTATGGAAGATCCGGGATCCAAAACCAGGATTCTTGCGAAGGTCATATCACTGCTTTATTACATACATATACATTTTGTGACCATTGAACGCTGCACAGTTTGTATCAACTGCGTTTTAAGAATTGTAATTAGGTATATCAAAGACAAAATGAAAAACATAATATATTATAATATGAAAACAAGGGGCTGTGGCAGTAGCGGAATTGTTTATAGAAGCCGAAAATCTTGGCTTGCCTATGAATATTATGTTAAGAAATTAAAGACCTACTATTTTTTGTCTGTTTTATTGAAACCATTCAAGATTAAAAATTTAACCGTTTGTAGATACGACGCTCGACAGGACCACAAATGTAAATATTATTTTGGCATGTGATTTTAAAATATTTTCATGGCCACTCAAATGAACAACGATGCTAAAAAAACATAAAATTTTCGACATCTCCCAATTTTCTTTCAGGGTTTGCCTAGTCCGAAGGTTCTAGGCACGACCCTGGGCTGTGGCCAACTTTAAACTCTCCTCTACTTTGTGGATTTTTTTTCTACTTGAAAGTTGGACAATCCCGAGTAAAACTTTTTGGTACGTTTTGAGAAAATTATAAATTTATATTGTGTGCATTCTTTAAACAACGCTATAAAATTCAATTTTCCCTAATATGCGAGCATTTTGTAAATTTTGGTTGATACTTCGTACGGGACACCGCCTATTGGGATTTGGGTCCATTCCGATGGAGTGCATGAAGTAGCGTTGGGGAGGATTTAGGAATCTGCTCACGAAAATTTCAAAAAGGCCCGGGTTAAAATTTAAGAAAACAAATCAGTTCTACGTAAATGCACTTTGACAATGTCACGTGGGGGCTGCGCAGATCAGAAATTTGAGTAATTAGCTTGATTGCTATATGTGCAAACTATCCCCCTCCACGACGTGAATTTTAGTTTAGTTTCGACGCTTATTGTTCAAAAATACATAAATAATGACAATCTTATTTTTCGTTCCCCGTCTCACTTTTAATTATAAATGATAACTAAGTTGTAATAGCAATACATAAAGAGTGGGTTGTGGCCAATGCTATACTCCTCACTACCAAGTCACTTCACAAAGTATTCAAATTTTGTATAGAAAATATTCAGCTTTTTTGTGAAATGTGTTTGTTAAATTATTTTTGCCTAGCCTAATATACAAATTTGCAAAATTTGAAAATAATCGAATGAGTACCTACTTTAGTCTATAATCGATAAAGTAAAATAAACATGCCATACATAGCACACAGCACATGACACATAGTATGTACATCACACACACACAGATACATTGTGATGAAAATTCAGCATGATACTAGTTGATAATCTGCAATAAAAAAATAGCATTAAAAATTGTGAATTCATAATAAAGGAGTAAAATAATCTTATTAAAAAAAACTTGTTTTGTACAGTTATGACCCTATTTGGAAATTTACTGCCTCACTAGACGTGTCTGTTCTAAAAAAATAATCATGTTATTTGCCGGAAACTATACCATGTTTCAAAATCTGCGTTGTTTTTAATGAATGAATTTTATAATATTTTTAGTCGTATAACGTATGGATTTGTCCAAGTGTACAATAAATAATAGGTGCCAACGTGTCTACCTTATATCGGAAACCTGTATATCGCTTCGTCTATCATATTTTTTCTCTAATCAATGTGCCAAGTACAATAATTATCAGTCTCTCGCGAAAAGGGGCTTTTTGTGTGCTGTCAGATTTTGCTTGCTATGTAATAATAATCTTCCTTGCTACTCTCAATCTAATCGAGCAATTTCGCCATATTACGAATACGGCATACCTGTAGTCTGATTGGACCTAATCGATTTGACGAGACGAGCTGTGCACATACACACACACACACGATATAAATTATTGTTAGAGAGAGACGCAGCCATGTCTGGTCTCGTCTGGGTAGGGAGCTCGGTTCAGTGCGCTATATTTGCGTATCATTCACCCATAGATAAAATTAATTCTCTATTTATTTTTCATACTTGCAACAATAATAACGAGGACGTATTTGAAGCCGGCAGCAGACTATCGGAATATTATTTCGTCACTGAAGAAAAGTGATAGAATCAGATTACTTTCGCCATACAGTAGCCAGATAAAATATGTGAAATTATGCATTTTTACTAGTTGTATGTAACACATGATTCTTCCTACCCAGAATATAAAAACAGCTTGATGCTATGAATGTATATATGGAGATTAAGTATTAAGATAAGGTATTGTGTTATAGGCCACTGCCATACAAATGGTATGAAACGATGTCGTCACTAAATTCAATGTTTACAAGAATGGTTAAAAAAATGAGATGTAGGTATATATATATGTAGGTAGGTAGGTAGGTAGAGTACTATAATGTTAATTTTTTTTATCGAAAATTAAATTATCTAGTTGTGGTGTTTCGGCGTTTTTCCTGCCGGGTTTTTTTTAGTCATTCTTGAAAATGCTGTAAATTTTCCATATAAAATTTGAATACTTTGTCGAGTGATTTGGTAGTGAAGAGTATAGCGTTGGTCACAACCTTTTCGTTTTTTTTATCTTAACTCTGTATCGGATGAATTAATTTACAAAGCCTTATAAAAATATGATCAATTTTTCCAAACTTGATTATAATTTAACGTTCGTTAGGCGAATCTGTTTGGCTGAAGGACGTCCACTTGCCGGTGTATTATCATTATATAACTTTAGTAAATTGAATGTATCTATACGCATATGTATGAAATTCGGCTAGGAACAGTTTACGGAATAACTTCAAACTGGCTTCAGTAATTCAAGCAGCTATTCGTTCATTAATGTGATTAGTGTTTTTACTGTAGTAGGTAAGTCTAGTGTACAAAATGAAGGATCTAGGGTCTAGACATTCCATTTATGAGGTCCTTTTTATTTTTTAATATGTAACAGATTATAAAAATATTGGTAAAATACAATCAACTTGAAAAATATATATCAAATTAAATGCTGTTATGAGTAATTGGCATCGACACGTTATTTTCGCAGACTTATTTTTTTTATCTATTTTCTGCAATTGTGAAAACTCTAAGATTACGTTTTCATGGAGTGCTGTTAAAACGTCACATCTTTTTTCTCTAAATTCATTTTTTTAAATTTATTTTTATTTATTTTATTACAAAAAAAAAATATTTAAAACATTAAAACGGGGAGGAGAAGAGGGGAAAAGGATATGTTTAGGATAAATTTAATGTATCAAAATTCATTCATTTAAGATTTTTTCAATAAAAAATTAATCGTCCTTGAAATAAGAATTCATGTCTGACAAATATTATAAACAGATAGAATTATAAACATCAGTGTACATTCCTTTTCCAAGCATAAATGCTTGTACTATAGGTGAACGAAATCGGTCGGGTTGAAATACGCTTTCACCATGATATAATTTTTTAATTCCATCCTTAACGTGAATTGTACTCGTTGTAATGATGCACACATCCGTTATAACATTACTCTCATTATATGGTGGGTTGCGATAAAAAAAATGTAATGTTCAAGATGTATTTGTAGCGTAGAATTGGAGGATCTACGCTAAAGCTTAATAAACCTTCTTCCTTCAGTCATCTCTCCACTGCTGGATGTAGGCCTCTTCTAAGTACATCTATTCGCCTTTTTTTTGGGCTTTTTGGACCATCTACTTCCAGCGACATCGGCCCTTTTCTTAGGTCGGCCAATTCCCCTTTTCATAACCTTAATAATAAGCCTTAGGATAAACTAAATCCATCTATATTAGACACGCCTTATAAAAATGTTAGAAATTGTTCGAAGTGATAAAGTTTCTTACGTTATCACTTAGGTGGAATGGCTGCGGGGTTTGAATTTAAGGCTCTAACGAATTCCATAGACGCTGCCTTTTCTGGGCACGGAAGAACCTATAATAGCCATTCGAAAAGTAAGTAAATAAATACTTAGAATTTCTAATTCGCTTTTAACACATTTTCCGAAGTTGTACTCGCCGTTAATAGAATCTATTTATCGGATCAACACCTTTAAGGAATATTTACCTTAGCAGATTTTTCCATTTCCATAGCGGCATTTCCTCAACGTACGAACGTGAATGCGAATGACGGACGGACGAAGGTCGATAAGTTTATTTAAATAGATTTAATAAAGAGAACTAGTGGCGAATTTTGTGCACGGGTCACGGCCTTGTATGTAATCTCGACAAGTACTATATACTAGATGGGTATTTTATTTTTTAGCCGGCAAACTTAAAGGACGTGTTTTTTTTTATAATATATATCCTCTATCGAACCACGCGCACACCTGTGCGTGCCCGCGCGTATGTAACTTTTTGGAATATTAACATGTATTAATTTATCTAAACTGTTTAGTTTGAACTTGATAGAGGAGTGTGTGTATAATAAAACTAGTGGGTTGTGGCCAACACTTAACCATTACATAAGTTCATAAATACTTTTTTATAAAGTCCTTTTCTGTTCTATTACGTTCATCTCATCATGTTATTCAGTCCATGTTTGCCCACTGCAGGACATGGGCCTTCCCTTTCTTGTTCCACTCTCCTCCCGTTCCTGTGTAATTCCCATCCACTGCGGTCCAAGGAATCTTTTGATGTCGTTCATCCATCTATAAGGTGTCCGCCCTTGCGGTCTCGACTCCACTAGTCTTTCCGTCCATCTGTTGTCTTTCATTTTTGCTATGTATCCTTCCCATCCTGCATTGCCATTCTCTCAACCACATCAGATAATTTGGTCTGACTGCGCATCCAGTCATTCCTGGTCCTGTCTTCTCTCCTTTCAATTTATCTTTGTGCTATTCGCAGTTTGTTAGCAGTCAGTTCGATTAAGTTGTCTTAAACAAAAATTAAAAAGACTATGTATTCCACACCGTGAGATCATATTTTAATTTTTAACAGATGATATTAAGGCTCTTAAGGACAACAGAGATGAAGGTTCTTTGGTCAATTACTGGTAAAGCGCTCCGAGATCGTGTTCGCAATGTTCAAATAAGGAAAACATGTGGAATACAGGACATCGTTCGATGGAGTAGATCCAGAAGAAGGCATTGGAGGGACCACGTAGCCAGGATGGATAGTGATAGACTTGCATATATACAGGCGAATGAAATCCCTTCTGGCCGCCACCTACCCGGAATGCCACCCAAGAGATGGAAGTCATCCCAGGAGGCATAGTTCCCGAAAAATAGACCAACTAGGTCTACTAAACGAAGAAGAAATTATAATCAACCGTTGTCTGTAGAAATCTTATTTATTTATTTATTTATAAACGGTATAAAATGTTATTATAGGGTGTTTTTTGTTTTATTTAAATGTGTTATTAACATTGACATACAAGACATGAAATTTAGAATTATAGGGGCTGACCGTACGGCAACCATATACATATTTTATAAACTCTTTCATATTCATACAATCTTGCATAAATGAGTAAGAAGATGGCAGTTTCCAATCTGACGGTATTTGACTTTGCTTTGTCGTTTCTAGAATGCATACAACGATACAACTTGAGATACTCAATAATATGTTTTTGCTTGTACATCGAATTCGCGATGTCTAATTTGTATAATATGTATTATGAGGTAGGTTTGAACAAGCACGGGTCACATAGGTCAGTGGACGGTCTTCTTTGTGTGTCGTATTGATTTTGTCTATAGATTTGGCGACTTCATACAAAGGTAGTATAACTAAACTATTCATACATGACTTATCATACGCTAATGTATCAATATACTAGTAGGTTATGCTGTGTTCCACCAGTTAAGAATAGCGCTTCCAATCGTTTACATAAAATAGTCTAAGAGATAGTAAAGTCAAATTCAATTCATTTTTCAATAGATGGTTTTTTGATATCTTCTTCCCTATTGAATATAGGTTTGAAAAAGGTAAGTTTGGCTCCGGGGAGTGGTTGCGTTTACCAGATCTCAAAACCACTTAACATTTTATTTATTTTAATTTTATTTTGTATCGCTTCTATGGTATCTAACAGGTTCTATGTCAAGTATTAATTTAACTCGCACCCAATAACAAGCTGCCGCATTCTGGTGACTTACAATAGTTATCGTCGAACAGATTCAGACTGAAAACTCAATTAAAAGCTGTTTCCACCGCTCAACATTCTCCTTTTAAATCTCGTTTAGTGTTCATATATTTCGACGAAAGATGATGCGTAAGAGATGGGTGTGTTTCCCAAAATCCTTAGAACTCATTTGTCTATTAAAAAAATCCCAGTAATTAGTCACTAACTACGTTGGAAGGCGTTGGTATTTCCGTAATCAAATTGAGGCGCTTTGAAATCGGTACATAATGTAAATACACTAAACATAATTTTGTTGTAAACTCTTTCTTCAATTGTTTAGTGAGTTCGTACGTGCGTTTGAATTTGAGTATTTGAAGATACGTGTTTCTGTATGGAAAGTGATTACCGACGCATAGCTTTTGTGTATATATTCCCGTCTAGACTTCACACACCAAAGGGAGGGATCCATCTTTCATTGGTGCAAATGTTTTTCTACATTAACGCATCTGTTTTATGTTTTTTTTATAAACTGTCGCTAAATTATGAATATGTTGTATAACAACTGTTTTCTTATCTTTATCCTTTATTATTTTTGAACCTTACAATTTGTATTCTTAGTGAATATTGAAAAACACGTAGATCGATGGCAAATGAAAAAGCAATAAGTAGAACAAGTGGACTAGGGTTCAAATCCTGTCAGAAATCCACGTTTATCTACAGTACATTTTCGTCAATTTGAATAATCTGAATATACTTTTGTTGTTATTATTGATTGTGTAATTTGTATAACGCATCTTTTGTCGTTAAAAACAGCCTTTTTAGCAGGTATGAATACCACGGTCATTTTCAGAGACTCCAAATTCATAACGGTCCTCTCGTGTTGAGTTTTTTTGGTTATTGTAGGATTAAAATTTAGCTGTCTTCGAAATCTATTTTAATTTCTTCTTCAGTCATTTCATTCTTATTTTATCGAGTGGAAGTCACGTCGATGTTACTTCTTTCGCTTTTATACAATGCTGGTGTGTATGTGAACAACAATTAGTTTACCACCCGCATTGCGTTGTGTGTTGTGTGTAAACGAGGATGAAATTCTACATATACAGCTTATAAATAAGTATGGTCTTCCAGCTTATTAATTTAGATACATTCAGTTTTCTACTGCTTTATTTCATTGTCTCCGTGTGCAAAACAACTATTGACTGGTCATTGACTAGTCAGATATTCAATTTAGATTTACTCCTTCCTCAGTGTCAACTATTTTTTTCGTATGGGTTATTAGATTGTAACAAGTAGGAAAAGCTTTGAAAATATCGTTTTGCAAACAATCCACGAATGTTAACTAGATATAAAGTTTTTTATTACAATTGATTTATCACTTCTTCATATTATTCATTCTTGGTTTATATTCTTCTTCTCTAGCCCTCGTCCCCCCACTGTTGGATGTAGGCCTCTTCCATACACTACCGCTCATCTATGTTCGGTCCCCTCCGAATTCAGGTCTTACCGGCTACTTGGACAATGTCGTCAGACCATCTTTAACAAAGTTCTCTGTTCTTAAAGCAAAGCACCCCGGACATCTGAAAGTAATTGATTCCCATTCGAAATGGCCACTCACATTTATCGTAGTAAGCCGTTTTGTCAAGTTTGTCCGCCTCCTTAAAGGATTTGGTAAATTGTGATACAAACGACCCGAGTGGAAGATGCCTCTCGGATATTTATTTTATTGAACACAGTTCTCAAACGTATCGCGATGTTTAGTTTTTCAAACCATTTTATACCACCTGATAGTGCCGTCTTTGTGCAAAATGAACTAATGTAATTATATAATGTAGTATTTTCTTTGCAATATTTTTTATTGTAACAGTAAACGTTTTAACTTCAGCTTCTTCGTGTATTTATTGTTTTGAATTAATCGTTTATGATTCTATTGTTGTTGATTTATTGCATATAATATTTTCTGTTTTGTTATCTATGAATACTCCGAGCATATATGATTTGTGCATTGTCTATGGCTTGCATTTATTGATTTTTTCGCTCCTCTATTATTGTTTTATACTCGTTATTTTCGTCGTACGGATTTGATAAGGCATACTTCAGGTGTTATCATTTTATTGCCAAATAGATAATTGATAATCGTGGTTTAAATAAACTTTGATAAATAAATAAAAACATTCATTGTTACCGTCAGACATATCTCAGAGTGTGGGTTAATCAGCGACAGACGTGCGGGTGTGCGAAACCCTATAAAAGGAAGAACGACACATATGTGTATCCCACATCAGTCTCGTCTCACCTAAAAATGCCCTACATCCAGAATGGGCGGTGAACCTCATTGCTGATCTTTGTAAGATGTTATTGTTGGCTGTTGTATTTTCGATTAGGTACCCGTCTTTTACGGGACACCCGAAAATTATGACAATAGAAAAGAATGGAAGCACTATTCTTAGCCGGTGGCTCACAACAATAAAAAGAACACTTTTTGCCTTATTTAAAATGCATAAAAAAATTAAAACAACTTTAGTTTGTAGAGCGGCACGATATCAATGTTTTTGGAATGATCCTGACCCATTCAACGGCGCTATGTAAATCTTGATTATTATTTGTATAATAATTTATATAGCATCGTTTAATGATTCAGGATTATTCCAAGGGCGCTTATATTCTGTCTAATGTTGCTCCATGAAACAAAGCTGTTTTCAGTCCTTTAGAGAAAGGTTTCTTGCTTTGTAGACTGCGGACATCTCGAGGTAATCTATTTCACTTTATAGGACCAGTCATACTGAAGCATCTATCATAGTAAGCCACTTTGTTGGCTCTGTCCAACTCCTTTAGGGAGTTGTTACTCTGCGATCCAGAAGACCTCCCAGATAGCACTTTTCTCAGACACAGCTCTTAAATATATTGTGGTGACAGGTTATTTAAAGCATTAAACACCGTCAAACAAATTTTGTAGTCAACTCGCTCTGGACACTTCAACCAGTGTAGTTAGTTTAGTAGTTTATAATACTTTTTACCTCGATACAAATGATCTCAACGCACGTATAGACAAAGTATCAATATTATTATTTACGGATTTTTCAAACTAAAAACAGGAAACGAGGTTGAGTTTAGTATTAACTAGTTTACGGTTTGTGAGACGTCATCGTGTAAAAGGGTTAGTCGGCACACCCGTTTGAAAAAATCGATAAGTATCATTGGTATGTACCTTCTGAGGAGGTGGAGGCGTGTTGAGGCCGGCCCAGTATTCGGGTCACAAAAATGTACGTTGTTTATTCATTTTCCAGAACACTCCCTGACCGCAAAGAGGGCTTACACATGAAAACATTTAGACGTTTCTAGAACCGTCGATATTAGTGGAACAAATTTTGTGTGGCTGGAAAATAAATGATGTACCATTAATTCATCGAATGGCCTTGTTCAAAGAAAAGTAATTCCCAGTGACATTATAATGGGAGTGTCTACATCAGTTATATCTGAAAGTATTTACAGTAATGGTCAATATATAAAAAACAAAATTGTACAAAAATATATACCTAAAAAACAAATCTTGAAAACTATAGGATTGCTCTTTGTGATAACAATATATGTATATGATTATCCTATGATCCAAAAGATAAGATGTTAAGAGAACAAAGTTCTCTTGAACAATTCGACAGTTGGATAATTATTCGTGACAATTATACAAATTGGCAGCCATTGAAACCGATCAATGAGCTTTTCTATGCACGTTATGCGTCGCGACGCCTTAACTCCGGCGATGTGACGTCGCGACGCTATCGCACCGGCCAATGACGTCTGACGGAAATAGAAAATTAAAGTGCAGTCACGCGGTGCGATTGTCAAATGTAACTGTTATGTTGAGGTTTTTAAAAGATAACGGCAACAAACTAAAAAAAAAAATACGAATCAATTTTCAATAGATGCCATTAGATAAAAATTTTCGTCATTATTCTCATATATGGCGTTAGTTATTTCACCTTATTTTCAAGCATTGTGAGAATACCGCACAGAATAAAAAATACTAAAACGTATTTTTTTTTAAAATGTTATGTTTCCGAATAAAATAAAATCATAATCGGTGAACGTTGCGCAAGACCCTAAATTGATCACTTAAACAAGCTGATGACGGCTCGTTAGCTCCGTATTTCCAATTTCCAGGATCTCTTATAATATATATATATATATATATATATATATATATATATATATATATATATATATATATATATATATATATATATATATATATATATATATATATATATATATATATATATATATATATATATATATATATATATATATATATATATATATATATATATATATATATATATATATATATATATATATATATATATATATATATATATATATATATATATATATATATATATATATATATATATATATATATATATATATATATATATATATATATATATATATATATATATATATATATATATATATATATATATATATATATATATATATATATATATATATATGTTAACTTTTAGGTTTTCACGGGTATAAGATGAAAAAGAATTTTCTGGGTTAACCCGTGTCAGATAGTCCTGAGAAGGACTGTTTAAGACCTGACGTTTCGCCCGAATATCATCGGGCATTGTCGATGATATTCGGGCTCCGATGGACTCAACAGAAGGTGCTCCGATGGGCTCATCCTTAAGTCCGGTTATTGCCAACATATTCATGACATTCCTAGAAACCGATATTTTAAAACAGACAAATTTAAAACCACTCTTATGGCGTAGATATGTCGACGACATTTTTGTTATATGGCCCCACGGTACCGATAAACTGACAGATTTTCTAAAATATATTAATAGTTTCCACTCGGACATTCAATTTACTATGGAAATCGAAGAAAATAATAGCTTACCTTTCTTGGATGTCCTTGTCATCAAAAATGACGATGGCACACTTGGTCATACAGTTTATAGAAAGCCTACTCACACAAACAGATATCTAAATGCAAATTCAAACCATAGCCCGACTCAATTATCTTCTATAATTAATACTCTAGTGACCCGATCCTTCAGACTATCTGATAATAATAACATAAACAACGAACTTGACTGTCTCAAAAACGCTCTCATCTCCAACGGTTATTCAAAATCACGAATCGAACAATCTATTAGACGCTACAGTAATAAAAATATCAAAAAACCAGAACTTCCTCCGACTTCAATAGCTTTTTTGCCATATATCAAGGGCACGACAGACAAGATAAGCCGCATTCTGAAGAAAAATAACATAAAAACAATTTTCAGAACAGAAAATAAAATATCTACCTTTCTTCGCAATCCCAAAGATTCAGTTGCACTCGAGTCGCACGGAGTATATAAAATTCCATGCAATTCGTGTGACAAAGTATACATCGGTCGCTCCAATAGAAAAATATCCTCACGAGTAGCAGAACATAGAGTGGACGTCAAAAATAAGAAGTTAACTTCGTCGTTAGTCCAACACGTTCTTAACGAAGGCCACACTATTGATTTCGAAAATTCATCCACCATCGCTAACTTAAATTCCGAACCACAACGCATATACAGAGAGGCAATTGAGATTTTCAAACATGCAAATAATATGAACAGCAGAAATGACGCGATAAGAATTCCTCAAACATGGACAAATATTCTAGATAGTAATACTCATAAAACTAAAGTAATAATTAGAAATTCAATACCTCCACACATAACAAAACAAACAATATTTGAAAAACCCACTATTAAAATGACAACTCGTTCGCAAAGTCGGCTTAACGGTACAAATAATAGAACAAATAGCTAATAGGTGCGGGGAGTGAAGGGGGGAGGGGAACCTACCCGCTCGCTACCTCTGCGCTCATGCATAGACTGGCGCTTCTCACTTGACGGAAAGCCTTAGGTGTGTGCGGTCGTGTTTCGCGCGCGTTCGTTCTCGCTCGGTTTTCGTTGCGTTCCTTCGACAATGCCCGATGATATTCGGGCGAAACGTCAGGTCTTAAACAGTCCTTCTCAGGACTATCTGACACGGGTTAACCCAGAAAATTCTTTTTCATATATATATATATATATATATATATATATATATATATATATATATATATATATATATATATATATATATATATATATATATATATATATATATATATATATATATATATATATATATATATATATATATATATATATATATATATATATATATATATATATATATATATATATATATATATATATATATATATATATATATATATATATATATATATATATATATATATATATATATATATATATATATATATTGTAATATTTTTATCTCGGTTTTCCCGTGTCAGTAGGTCTTGACTAAGACCATTTGTCTTCCGACGTTTCGCCTGAATATTACCAGGCATTTTCAAGGACTTAACGAAAAGCACGCGCGCGACACACGACTACTCACACTGAAAACTCACCGTCAAGACGGTGACGTCTTGACGTCACACGGGAAAACCGAGATAAAAATATTATAACATATATATATATATATATATATATATATATATATATATATATATATATATATATATATATATATATATATATATATATATATATATATATATATATATATATATATATATATATATATATATATATATATATATATATATATATATATATATATATATATATATATATATATATATATATATGTTATATTTGATGTTTTCACGGGTGAAATATGTTATAATATTTTTATCTCGGTTTTCCCGTATATATATATATATATATATATATATATATATATATATATATATATATATATATATATATATATATATATATATATATATATATATATATATATATATATATATATATATATATATATATATATATATATATATATATATATATATATATATATATATATATATATATATATATATATATATATATATATATATATATATATATATATATATATATATTTCAAATTCGTCGAATTAAGATAATATATGTAAAGTTCGTTTCATAATAGCGGCTGTTAGACGTCCATAATCAATACCATCTACAACAGCATAATCCTTAGAAGAGACATCTTGAATATTAAAGAGTTAAGTGTTCATGAAAACTTCCCGGGTCCTAGTATGGAAAACTTAACCTAAAATATTTTGAGAATTTTCCGATAGTCGGCATTGCATTGGTTTGGTACCTATAGTTTTTTGAAGGGCGCTAATAACACAAATGTTCGTTGCCATTTAGAGAAATTTGTACTTTTAACTACAGATGTTGATCTGTTGTTCACCAGAAAATTATCTATTACACTTTATAGGATCGTTTGTAATAAAGTATCGATCATTTATAGTAAGCTGCTTCGACCACCGCCTTTAAAGGCTTTGGATACACAATAACTAGAATGTGAGTAGGTATTTTTCTCTGACACAGTTTGAGTATGTAATGTGGTGGTATTGTATCTGTTAATACTATACCTAAGCGATCGATATTGTTAGTGTCTACAATAAGATTATTATCATTTCTCCGTACTCTTATTAATCGAATCGATATTGACAATGGTAAACCTAACTGTTTTGTATATAGGTAATACGATAGTGAATATCCAACGCATGCATTTCTTTATTCATAGTTTTGATGCGATTATTTATTTTGAATCATATTATTATGATTTTTAACTATTTAAATTCTCTAAAAAAATAGAAAAACAGTAATGCACAATTCAGTGTAATAATAGTAAAATTCATTATTCAATGCTATTACTATTGCTATTCCATATAATCGTTATTTCTTCATCTCGTTCAGTTTTATAAATTTTCATTGTAAGTCGTTCTTCGTTCTCTATTTCCGTGTGGTCGAACTATCGCAATCTCTTCTTTCAATTTCAATTATTACAGCTGATTTTATTTATTCCACAAATGAGTTATTTGATACGACAGGTTTCGAATTGTTATATATTTTAAATTATTTAAAATATCCTCTTACAAAATATGCAGAAAATCACCACAATTTGTTCCTACTTATGTTAATAAAAAAATACAATAATTAATTAAACACGTGGTATGTTGATTATTATCTATATAAAATATAAATCGATAGTGTAGTTTTATACATTTATTTAAGGAACAAATACAGTCTTATATAAAAAAAACAGAAAATATGTATTATGAAATGAAAAAAAGACAGACCAATTACTTTTGTCCACAATTGATGTACATTAAATAATCATAGAAGTATGTACCTACAATACAAGAAAAATAAATTTAAATATATTAAAAATTATTACATATATGAATATTTCACACATTTGCCCGTGACGGGAAAGGAATTTTTCATTCGTTTGTATCTTTACACAGAGAAAACGCTATGCAATCCCATCTCGTCATACATTATTTGCTTAATTTATACTCAAACAATACCTTTTTTTTATGCTTCCCTATCATTGAGACACAAAAAAATCATATGTAATATTCAACAAGCCTTTCGTTAACTAAACACAGTAATATCCTTGAAAGTTTAAATTATAATTATACATACCTACATATAAATGCATAAAATTATTTAACAACCTACCAATGAATTTCAGAACAGAAACAAATTACGAAGGATTTAAAAAAAATATTTCAAAAACTTTCCCTAGTGTGTTTATGGTGGTTCATTTTTATTTTTGTGTTATAATTTTGATGGTATTTTATAGATTCTTTGTTAAGTGTTTGTATTATGTAAGCAAAGAGCTGCTGTTTCCCCAAATACAAGCTTCTAGCTCAATTAGGAAAGGAAACATTAATTATTTTGATAACATGTTATATTGTATGTAATATATATATATATTTATATATGTGCATTTATATAAAAAAAAAAAACTTTTTTTTCTGGTATATTAACCAGCGTATTAATTGTACCGATCTATGCAATAATATCCGTCGGGTACTATTTAATAATAGCGAAATTATATTTCATTGTAAAGGAGACTAAAAAAATAATAATATTTGGAATGAAATCTTCCTTGAGTGTCAGGAATTATTTTTGACTACTGATTGTTTAAGTGTTTTCTCTCCGAAAGCGCTTTTGTGTACTAATCGGCTGAATGTTCTCAGCTGGAGGGAGATATATAACATGTATGTAATATTGTACAGAAATAGTTGGACTCTTGCGGCTAGTCTAAGAATATTATGGTCCATTGTCGCTTGCACTTTCGGATGCAATCAACGTGGTGCTAGATACAAGCAATAATATTACACTCTATCGTTTATGATATCTGCTAACGAAAATTATAAGCAAATGTATCGTTTTAATTAAATAGAAATGTGTGCCATTATATTCTTAGGTACAACAGTGAATGTGATTGTGTAAGAGTTTAGTTTTGAGGTCGATCTGTTATTGTTATTCGAAGCGGTTGTTTTCATTATCACAATGTGTTTAGTTTTATGTGTCAGATAATTACTGCTGTGAGTATTGCTTACTTTGTTTAATTTTATTTAGCAAGCCCTATTTTTTTCAATGTTTCAAACTCTCACTTTATTATAGAACTCTATGATCACATAGAATTGTCTTTCTTTCCCCCCTTAGCGCTTTTTTCCCGTTTCTATCGGGGTACTCTTTGACCATGATCCTGGAATTGGCGAGTCTGGTCTATTACATTGAAGCGACTGCAATCTGACCTTCGTAACCCTTAGAAAGGGGAACCAGACAAATTGGATCATGGCTTCACATAGCTAGTGATATAAACATAGAATTCACATAGAATTGTGATAGAAAAAAATTATAATTTTTCGTTCTCCTATTCGCCGGTACCGGTGGTGAATAGTGGTGACAACAATCTGTATATAGATTCAAAACGAGGATACGAAGAAGGAAGGGGGTAATACCAATAAAAATAGAAAACCCACAAGAAATTATGTTAAATAAGTAACTACTGTAAAATTAATAGGTGAAAAATGTGTATGAGATGTTAAAATTGATAATAGATTTTTTAACAGATTTTTAATTATCTCAATAGAGACGAAGTTGGAATATTTTACTGTAGGAGAACCGGGAAATCAAGGCACCTACAGGGCTTACGACCTGTCATCGGCTGGTTTACGTGACCACTTTATGCGCTTGCGCAACGTTCACCAATTATGCCTTTTTTTAATGAGATCCCTATCAATTCAATTTTGAAAGTTCTATATATTGTAATATTGAAATTCTTTTCGCTTGAAAATAAGGAATTTTTACTACAGCCATCTATGTGTGAAATTATGAACAACATTCTTATTATTTTTTATTTATATTTGTTGTAACGCCATCTATTGAGAGAATTGGTTTTTTTGTAAATAATGAGAGCAACAATTCTTATACCTGTGGTGACAAATGCATGTTTCGCATAGAAGTCACCCCTGAATTGCGCCAGACTTATAAGGTCATTTTTGTCTTATTTACCTACTTATAATGATAATAGATAGTAGATGCTTATGATAATAGATGCTCTGGTATCGTTGACTCGAAATAGTAAATAGATGTGATGGTACATTTACAAGTTTTATAAATAAAATATTTTTTTGTGTTTTTATCAAAAATTAAAGATCTTCGTGTCTCTGAATAAAATAAGGCTTAATTCTTTCGTTCTTCCGCTGTTTTTTTTTACAACGTCGATAAAGAAATCAACATTCAAAAGTGCATGTTTATTTGTATACCTATGAAATGTAATTCTTTGTTTCATCTTTCTGCTGTATGAAGATCCATCTATCAGACCACAAAGAATAGTTGTGATTTTTCGATTTATTGATTCAATTAGGTCACACTCTGTAGGCGCGTTTAAATTGTACATCTACTATAGTACATACATAATAATCGTGTGTCGTATTGTTTGGACCATTTGTCAAAATTCGTGATGTGCCCGTCCTCGTATTACTATGGAGTAGTAGAGTGTTACGATTTCGCAATTTTTAAAGTTTTGAACTTCCTTCTACTTCTGTATATTGTCCTCTTCCATTTGCTCCCTTCTTTCTTTGTCATCGGGTTTGTATCAGCATCCGAATTTTAGTTTGAATTCGCTTAACCCATAAACGATTTTACTCATGAAATCATCAAGTTGTTCTCATTGAAATGTATTTTTTATACACTTCATCTGTCTGTCCGTACTGGAGTTTTGCAAATGATTTTTTAACTAACTTCCCGACCGGTTAGAGCTCTGAAACTTTCAGAATTTGTGTATTCCCGATGACAATACACGTCAAAAATATTTCCAGCTTGATTTATTTGATAAAATTTAAACAATTTCGAATTTCATACAAACTTAGTGTTATTGTTTAAGGACCATTTATATCGTTTCACAATAGATTATGTATGTACTGTATATGAATTGGTTTGTTGTTTAAAACAACTGCATTTGGAATTATGTATTTGACATTGGCAGTATGAATGTAAGCAATTTACGGATTGACGTGAAATATGAAAACTGAAAAGTGTGTCCTCATTTTCTTTTACTTGTTTAAATATTTCAGTGCAACTAATGATTGGTTAATGTTTTCGAATTATTTAAAAATCTCTTTTTTCGAAGTTTAATGTTTGTGATACATGTAAAAAAGTATGTTCTTATGTCGTGTATTTTTTTTAGCAAACAAAATGCAATAAGCGCTGTTTTAGATCTATGCGAAACTTTCCTATTCAGGCAAACTTGTAATTGAAATATTCAGGTCATGTTATTTAGTCGTTGAAATAATTCCTTCAGATTTGTCTCGCAGATCGCGCGTGCGTAGCGTATAGTGTTTAGAGATGGAATCACACACATCATAATGGCAATGTTGGAATGTAACAAAATTTGGTGTCTTTGTCCCTCCCACGACGATGACTGAACATAATGTAAGTTGCTTGCTAACAATAGGTATAGTGTGCCACCAACAACTGCTAACTGCTAACCATTCCGTCGCAAGTAATTTGTTGGAAGCTAGAGACTTGTGCTGCGTGTGTGTCTTGTCGGTTGTCAAATCTCTTGAACGTATTAAGGGCCCGCGGGCATCCACTGAATAACCATTAAAACACTTAATGGCACAGAAAACTGTTAACATATTTATATCACTACATGAACATTATCTATAATTATAAACAATATTAGCGCTACAGCCCATTGTAAACCTTGGCCTCCACCAGAATTATACATGTTTTGCATGGTGTCAACTATTTTAAGTTTTTAGCTTTTCTTCTATGATATCTATAGCTTCTTCATATACTGGTTCATGGCCACTGTGGCCTGTTTGTGCAGAGTTTGCTACATATTGCGATGTGCATTCGCAGCTGTCTTTTCATATTTTTGGGGTCTTTCAGGCATCCTTTTCCCCTCTGTTTTTTTCATGTAGGAGATACCACGTGAAAGAATAGACTCCCAAAGACTACCACACCTTGTCCTATACGACATAGTTGCATAGTCTTAATTCCTCGCTTCCTTTTTCGCTTATCGCTGTGGTCAGTGAGTATTGTGGTCGTATTAGTTTTTTATAATATTGGTGTTGTTTTGAAAAAAAGGATCCATACACTACCAATGTTCCAAATGACTTGTGCCAATATAAATTTCAAATGTATTTATTTTGTTTTGCTTGTCGGGCAACTAACTTATACTACGTCAAATATTAATTTAATCCGCACCCAATATCAAGTTGCCACTTTCTGGAGACTTGTGATATTTATCGTATCACAGATACAGACTGAAAACACAATTTAAACTGTGTCTCCACCGTCGGACTTTCAACGCGATCCAATAATCCACGTATTTGGACAGACCTGTACAATTATATTATTAAGTCCCCCTCCAGTGACGGTGCCAGTGGCAGTGACTAAGATGCAGTTTAGATGACGCCACACTGCGTCGCGTGCTGTTCCATCTGTCACACGTCTTATTAATAGAGACTCGGTACACATATTTTTTTATTTCCGTTCCTCACCTACGTTGATGGTTCCCGTCCGTGTAGCTTATAAAGCGCTTGTCAGAATATTTCATATATAACTAGACTTCTCTCTCTCTTGACAAATTAATGTGCGTTTTATTATTCCAAATCTAATGACTGGCAGTGTGAAGTCTGTGATGTGTCTTTGGACTTTCACCGTTGCCTCTTTAAATAACATCGCATAACGCCTAATCTCTTGCATTTGTTGGTTCTTTACTGTACTTTTATTTTTATTTCCTTGTTTGAAATGTCCCAGGAGACATCAATAGCATTGATTTGAATCATTGTACTGAGAGAAAAATAGATCTGAAAAAACTGTATTCTGTAAAAAAATTTAAAATAAATATATTTTTAAATGTAATCCTAGTTTTAAAACAACATGTTGTAATAATATAAATTCATATTTATTTATTTAATATTGTTTTTCGGGCAACTAACAGGTACTATGTCAAATATTATTTAACACGCACCCAATAACAAGTTGCCACATTCTGGAGACTTACGATATTAATCGTCTCACAGATCCAGACTGAAAACACAATTAAAAACTGTGTCTCCACCGGGAATCGAACCCGGGACCTTTGGCTCAGCAGTCAGATATCTAACCAACTGAGCCACGAAGGCCGACAATTATAGCTTTTTTATTTTTTTCACACTGACAGCGTTTTTTTCTTCAATTATTCCTATTCAGGACGATGGTTTCGCCTGGATAGGGATAAAATAATTGTAGAAAAAAAACAGTGTTTAATTTTTATTATATATAGCCGTTTTATTTATTAATTTGAATCTTGTACATATAATTAAACACTGGCGGGCTTATTGCCTGATGGCAATTTCTTCAATCCAACCAGAGTAAATGTTAAATATACAAAACCATGTGAACTATGGTAATAAGTTAATCACATTACAAAATAAATAAAGATAGCAGAAGAAAAGTAAAAACAAAAAAGAAAAAACAAATAAAATAGCATATAAGAACAAATCATAGCAATGATAGGAAAACTAAAGGATAAGAAAAGGAAGAGAGGAAGATGTAATCAGGTTGTCAGATAAATATTTTTGCTTTAGCCTCTTCTTGAAGATGTTTAATGAGATAGACAACGTAATATCATAACAAGATTTTTCCAAGGGAAGTTTTTTACCTGTTTATTGGCTCTGCGAAACAAAGTAGTCAATGTTACAACTGAAAGCCTAAAGACTGCAATTCAGGGGGGCAAGTCTGGTCAAGCGATGGAATTAAAACAGTCATGATAACCCATATCATGGATATAATTATCTTATGGAGTTTTATAATATCTTAAGATATTATAGAACTCCATAACATAACTATAACCATGATATGGGTTATAATGATGGTTTTGATTCCACCGTTTGATCAGACTTGCCCCCTGGTAGTCAGGGTATTTTGTTCAACTTTATGACATGGTTTTTTCAGGTACCTACGGGAATTTTCACATTGAATATATGCGTATCAAATGTTTGCTAAAAAAAATAATGAGTTAATTTGAAACTACATTGTATTGATTTGGTAATTAGATTTGATTAATTGCAAGTCTGTTCCGTCTTCCGTCCAATCCACATTCTTCATAATAAAATAATCATTATTCACCCATTTCGCTGTTTTATATTGTGTGTAACTTTCTCCGGTTCTCCAATTCACGACGTTGGATTATATCAAGAATGTCTTGAGCGCTCTATACTCGATCGGGCATTTACTCAGCTCCGTCCGTCTATGGGCAACAACGGTTTGTTTTCTATTACAATACCAACCGACATACGAGTGCACTAATGTCGTTTCGCTGTTTTCACGGAACGCATCATTCAAATATGGCAAGCTAAGAAATATCTTCCTTCACTCTGCAGATAACTTCGTCATTGTCCTTCATTGATAATATAAAACAGACAACCGTTTTGAAAACAATTGAGAAGCACGTTTGTACATGAAAGTCACAATATTGTGATGATTGTTCCAGACCGCCTAAAAGTAATTGTTGTCTGTTTGAAAAATCGGGAGTAAGATTTATTTAGTGGAATTTTGGTTTTAAATCAAAACTTATATCTCGGTATAAAATTATCACTAAGCCAACTGGATCAATATTCATTAAACATATTGTAGCATATATTAAAAATTTTCAATGTTTGCTTCTTTTGTAGGAGGTATTTTTTCTTACTCTTGGTCTCATGGCTCGGTGTGGCGGCTATATTCTATTTATTACTCGATCACTTCACCACTAGGCCATCCCACTCCAGAATAGAGCAGCCACAACGGCATTGTCATTGACCATCATCAGGTCTTCTGCATTACACCTCACTGGCATATCTCGACAGATGAGGAGGTGTTCGTCAGTTTGTATCTCGTCGCAATTGCAGGAGACATCCTCTTATACCCCACCTAGGCATGTTCTCTTTGCACCTGGAGACACCTACGCGTAATCTATTAAGTGTCTTCCATGTCAGGTAGGGTAGTTGGTATCCCGGTCCCAAACTTTCTGACAGGTCGATCTGATCTCTACCGTATTGTGCTTGCCAAAGATCTTTCTTTGCCCTATCTGGTGGTAGTTTTAAAGGGGGGGCGGTGTAATTCTAAGGAAGCTTTTCCTTGATTTTAGTTATTACTCGATGAATGGTCTGCCTTTATGTAGAACGATCATGGGCAGTTTTTAAGAGTTTGATGTAGGAAGATTCTGTAGCGTTTTCAAAAATAGTTTTAGTTAGGTCGGTGAGTGAGCTTTGGATCTGCCACCCTCCACGCGCTCTTAGACTATTTCCCGATATTATTTTGTAGTTTTGGACCGATTATTCATCGTTATCTAAAGGTTTCGTTTTTTCTATTACTTATTTATTGTCTTCATTACTATTGAAGCTTTCAAATCGTCAATCTTTTTCCATGCTTAATAATCATATTCTGGCTGTTTTTTTAACACAAATGTCGAAATTTTCGCCTTTGTTGAGCATTTTTTTGTTTGTCGTCTTCCATCCTATTTTGGTCTTTATGTCAATTTATGAAAATTCTATGAGACGTTTTGCGGTTGTTTCTCTACGTGGTCGTTTAAACGGCTAATTTTGTTGATGAGTTTTTGTTATGAATGAGAAAGTACACATTGTAATATCATTCGTTGTTCAGTTGGGTAAGTATCTGACTGCTGATCCAATGGTCCCAGATTCGATTCCCAGTTTTTAATTGGATCTGTGAGAAGATCAATATCAAGTCTTCAGAAAGTGGTGACATGTTATTGGGTGTGCATTTAATTAATATTTGACATACATAGTTCATGTTAGTTGCCCGAGAAGTAATATTATTTAAATTACACTCATAGTTTGTGAGATTCCCTTGATTCATTGCTCTATTTCTTGATGCATTGCTTCGTTCTTGATTCATTTATGGATTCATTGCTTAATTTTTTAATTCATTCCTGTTTTGAATTATTGCTTCGTTTCTAGATTCATTTCTTTATTTGTTAATTCCTTGCTTCTTTGATTTATTGATTCATTGCTTCATATCTCAAAGATTTCCTTCTGTTTACTTCTATTCTCATATATAATGTTTACAGATTCCCAAAACTTCTCATACAACACGGATAATATTGTTTTACAAAACCTTTATTTTCAAATGTTTGAATGTTAACTTTGTGGTTCATATTTAACAAATTAAATTTAAAGATATAACTTTGTATTAACCACGTTTTTTGGTTGAAACGATGCGACCGGTTTCGGAACTAACTGTTCCCTCATCAGGCTAACTTTCAACTGAAACAGAATGTGACGACGTGCTTACAAGAAATCTATGGGGGCGGAGGTAGAGGTAGGGTGGGGGTACTTAGGGTTGGGTCTTGTGCAGGGTGGGTCCGATTGGCTGAAGGATTAGAAGTAAAAGGAAACATATTTAATAATGGACTGAAAGATAAATTTAACTGATTGTTTATTATGTTCTGTTTTGAATTAATACACTTTTTAATTTCTAGCGACTCTAAATTATCAAGACGGAGACCTACTTTGTTGACGTGTAAAATTTTTGTTCCCGATTGCATATTAAATTGATGATCATTAAGTACTAAGTGTTCTGCGAATTCTGAAAAATTATCATTGTTTATACATCTAATATGTTCTTTTACTCTAGTCTCAAATTTCCGTCCTGTTTTTCCTATGTAGACTGCAGAGCAGTCTCCACATGTCAGTTGGTATACGCCGGAGTTTTCCATTTTATTATCTTTATCTTTGGAATTCATTAAACTTTTTCCAATATTATTGTCAGTGTAAAATGCCGGTCTTATGTCTTTTGGTAAGAACATAATAAACAATCAGTTAAATTTATCTTTCAGTCCATTATTAAATATGTTTCCTTTTACTTCTAATCCTTCAGCCAATCGGACCCACCCTGCACAAGACCCAACCCTAAGTACCCCCACCCTACCTCTACCTCCGCCCCCATAGATTTCTTGTAAGCACGTCGTCACATTCTGTTTCAGTTGAAAGTTAGCCTGATGAGGGAACAGTTAGTTCCGAAACCGGTCGCATCGTTTCAACCAAAAAACGTGGTTAATACAAAGTTATATCTTTAAATTTAAAACCTTTATTGTTCGATACACGCTGCAGTCACTTACTCGATCTCAGGCATGACATGGCTTTGAACATTTTCATTTCAAAATTATTTTTTTGTTCATACTCTTGTTAAAATAATGCAGCCTTTGTCCGTTAGGTGCGTGTTCAGTGTATCGTTATATTGTACGAATAAATTAATAGTAGGTGTAATATTATTATGGTTGTGTTTAGTTGAAATTCTTGGATGTTTTAAAGTTTTCACCGACATCTCTCTGATTAATATTTTTCGTGTCGGGATTTATTGTCTTCACTCCTCGGAATATGTCTGTTATCATTTTCAACACGAATATTGTATATTAAAATTTCAATATCTCGAAAATAATGCATGTCTCTTATATTCAAACTAATTGATTTTATTGATTCGCGATTAAAAATAATTATAATTAGTAAGTGATGTGTAGACAGCGTATATATCTTATGAGCACTAAGCTCGTTTAGCGATATTATATGTAGTGTGTATTTATAAGTATTGTGTATATCCCTTCAATGGGTGCATGTACAACTACATTAAGAAAAACAAAGAGCAGAGTGGTTAACGAGTTGGGTTAGTAATACAGTGGTCGCAAGTTCGAATCCTGCCACGACCGATTTCGTTCACTTATAATACAAGCATTTATGATTAGTTTAGGGAATGTAGGAAGATGTATATGTACTTGTTACAAGGAAATATCCATTTTTTAAAAAAATATGGTTCATTTACCAAAATTACGTATAAAAAAATAGATTTTTTTTATCTTTTTATAAAATATATTTTTGAAGCGTATTTTTTTATCAATTCATTATTTTTCAACAGTTACAGCAATTTGATCGACTTTTTATTGATATTTGGCCATTCATGCCTATATCTATCATAGTAAAATTAATATATATGTGAGGCACCGGCTAAGAATAGTATTTCCACTTTTTTCTATCATCGTCGTTTTCGGGTCTTCCTTATGAGCCGGGTAATCGAAAATACAACAGGCAAAATAACATCTCACATAGTTCAGCAATGAGGTTCACCACCCGTTCTGAGTTTGATGGTAAGAATGAATGAATTATGTGTACAGTGCATTATTACAATATTATTATAACCCCTGAAGTTAGCTGTAGCAAAAACTCTTCGCTGTTTGTTCATACTCGTGGAATTAAACTGTTTTTTATTCATTCGTACCATAAATATTATGTTGGTATGTATATTCAAAATTATTTGGCTCATGAAGGTTCACACGAAATTTCACATCAACCTACGGAAGTTTCTTATTTTCCTGAATATTTCATATTCACACGTACCTTTCATGCTTTATTTATATCATAAGCAGGAATTCGGTATTTTAGACTGCGCACCAAGACAGTATCATTTATTATTTCATATAATATGTTCTTCTTCCTCTTAAAGTTAAAGGCGGTGATTTATGATAATATACTATTGCTTACTTGTATAAAAGAACTGGTGTTTTTCACCTGATATGTGATATACAACATTTTATCGTGCAAAATTGGTAAAATTTTACAGTTTTTTTTAAATAAGAAGAATATTTATTAAAATATTATAATTATAAAAAAACTCAGCTGATAGAAACTCATATTCTCTTTCGATTGAAGTAAAAATCTACTTCATAGTTTTTTAGTTACTTACAGTAAAAAAAAACAAAGTGTTTTCCTAAAACTAATTTTACAAGAAAAGTATTAAACAAATTCAAAAAACCCATGCAATAGAATAAAGATGTACATACAAACTGTTCCTTATTTCAAAGATGTATCTTTTGATGGGATTAGGGAAATTATTTTTAAAATACACTATATAGCCTACTATAGCCTCTTAAGTACCTAAATTGGAGTGTGGAGCGGGGTTGGAGGTGTGTGAGTTATTACTATAGATAATTTAGTGTTAGGCTATCGAAATTTAAACCCTATATCTTGCAAACTACATAATATGTGTAGTTTCCAATGTTGGAAATTATAGTTTTTCTCTTTACTTTTTACACACTTTTATTTAACTTCACCTGAATATCTGTGATTTTCAACCAACTTCCCGTTAGATCTCCGAGACTTTCAGAATTTGTGTATCACCGATGACAATGCAGGTGTAATTATTTAAGTAGGTACTATTTATATCGTTTCACAATAGATTATGTATGTTCTGTATAAAACAACTGCGTTTGACATGTGGCAGTATGAATGTAATAAATGTAGATACGGATTGACGTCAAATATATTTTTATTATTTACAACGCGAAGATTTTGAAAAGTGTGTCCTCTATTTTTTTATTAATATATCCATAGATCCATTTTTTACTATCTATGAAAATCATGAGTAATGTAGGTACACAATTAAAATTGTTTAAAAAATTTGACACGAAAATAGTTATTATATTTGTATCACATTTCAGTCATTACATACTTTCCTCAGAAATAAACCTCTATTTGATGTGGCGGACACAAATTAGCCGACTATTTACTACAATTTGATTTTAATGATATTTACATATTTTCAAATTAATTTTATTTTTTCTAATTTTATTATTTCTAATAACGATCTAACTAACGATCGATCTTGTTTATATATAATTTCTAAATATAAATTGCAATGCCTAGTAGTATTGGTACAAGTTCTCTTTCTAGATAATGTCTACAGGTATCAAATTTCTCGGTGCATTGTGCTTTAGTGCTTGTGTTGGTTATTGTGGTTGCTCTAAATATTGATGTTGTCGGTGGTTATTAGAAATATAAGTAAATTTCAATATTCATATCCTTTACTTCCATCCATTTATTTTACAATATAACTACTCTATAACTGTTTACCGCAAATGGATTACGTAAATTGTTGGACACTGGGTTTATTCGGGATTCAGTCGAGTTGAAATTTTAATCGGAGAAATTTATCAATTCAATATGATTTTATTATGTACGTTCAGCAATAATTCTTTACCACGTTGTCCGATTTTCAAGCCGTTTGGCTTTTGTGCGGGTTTTCTGGGGTCGATCTCTAGCAGAGGAGACATTCATTTAAATTCATTTCTCACGCAAGTATTGCTTTTTTATTTAGTTGGAAGAAATTTCCATATGGCAATAATCTCGCCAGTTGCGCGGGGTGCTAGGAAGTGTTTAATTCATTTATACCTCAGGGGTGGCCCCATATAGATATGGTCAGTATATTATGATATGATTCATGAGAAAATAATCCAACTCTTCAATTCGCAAAGGCATCCTGAATCTGTTCGACAGATTGCTAGTGTCCCATGTTATGGGCGAATATTTCGATTTTTTTTGAGTCGGTTTTTTAAATGAAAGATTATAATTATTTATTATTCACGGTGGTGTTGAACAAAAAACCTAAACTTATTCCTGAGTTCCTGAGTGTAAAGTCTTCAGTTAGTTTTATAGTTACGGACATGTTACACGTATTTTGTCTTTGTTTATTTTTTAATAATAATTTGTTTGTTTATAATCGATGACGACTCCGAATGCTCTGCTTGGGAGCCTATAGAGGATAAACCAATACTATACTATACTATACTACTCGTGCGGCTTTATGAGTAGTTTTTAACGATCTCACCATCCATAGCATGTAGTAAATACACACAAACAACACATGTCACATGTGATAATATCAACCTTGGCACCTGACCATACATCCACACAGTAAGGACAAGTAGTGATTAAATACAGTGTAATTAAGTTGTTACGATTTATTTATTGTATTACTACCTTAGCTAATATCCAACTTCGCTGCAGGGCTACTCATCAAGTTGATTTAGATAAGATTCAGACTAAAAACATTTCAATTAAAATTAAGTGATGAATTACGTTAATTTATACAAAAATAATGACGATTTCGTAATAAACTTTGATGTCAACGATATTTTAGGATTGAATGTAGATTGAGATTAGATTATGATCGAGTACTGATTTATACATTTTTAAGATTAAGACGGGATAAAAACGTATTAAGATCGTGTCGTGAGTAACCCTGCTGTTTGATATCGTTTTCCAATGGTGGTGTCAACTCACATTACGTATAGTTGTCGCCAAATAACTTAATTTAGTTACAATAGTTATTGAATACGGGGTACTGGGGTCTGTTTTCTGCATCTTCTGCTTCCATTTTCCTCGCATCCTCTATCATAATCTTAAAAAACTATGTATTTTTATCAGCAGTTTTCAATCTGTCGATTGATGCGGCTTCCAAACTGTAGAATTCCATAATAATTATGAAAAAAATATGAACATATAATATTCTACAAAGAATTTATTCAACTGCCGACGACCGTTTCGATTTATAAGGCCATAATCAACTGGTTGATTGTTTGACAGCTGGTTGAACCAGTAGATTATGGCCTTATAAGCCGAAACGGTCGTCGGAAGTTGAATAAATTCTTTGTAGAATATATCTGTCCATATATTTTCATAATTACTATGTATTTTTAATATTTTTCAAAAAAATGTATTTACGTAAAGTTATTTACATACTCAATATAAAACAATATATAACAAACGCTGATACTCTCTAGAGTCAAAAATTCGTGTTCGAAAGAAGAGCATTGTACTTATATACATATAACAAATTTATACACAACAAATTTGATCTTTAAGGCCCGATCTTTCAATCGTCAGATAAACTACCAGATAAAATTTATTCGACAGATAACGCCTTTATCGGTCGAATAAAAAAAAATGCGTTTTTCAATTCTCGGATAGCAGTTATTGGGTAGATAAACCTACTATCTATCCTATAAAGTTATCTGAGCGTTAGACCACTAGATAGGAACTTATCTGTCAAATAACAACTGTCAGATGAAGCAAGTTAGCGTTTTCTATGATCAGTTGTTGTGTTTTGTGCTGATTGAAGCCCGCCGAAAGGTTATTTATCATGGATTTCGATATACTTGAGGATATCTCAATCATGGAAGAATACGAAATGATAAACGAGTTCAATCCGGAGTACAATGTTCGTCCGCGGAAAGATCATTTCAATGATTGGGATGATCAAGAGTTTCTTCGACGTTTTAGGCTGACGAAATCTATTACTCACGAGTTGTTATCACTCATCATTCACGAATTGCAACAGTAAAATTAAGTGCTCTTCCTCTTTTTTTGTCCATTTTGACAATATGCAATAACAGTAAAGATCACACGAACACAGAATGCAGGTTAGGAACAGACGAATTGTCAAAATTTTAACCGCATGTTTTAACATGAGCACATGCGCAACTTGTCTCTTTCCCTCACGTACGATTTTGATATATGCATCTCTATTACACATAGAAATGTTACCAGGTATAAAAATAAGGGTCAGTTAACTAACCATTAACAACCTAGCGAATAAATGTTCATTGAAAAACGCCCTTCATTTTATTTGATAGATAAACTATGGAATTAATTTATTCGACAGATAACTATCTGGTGGTTTATTTGACGATTGAAAGATCGGCCCTAAATTCTGTAATTCAAGTGAGCAGGTCAATGATAAGTAATATTCCCTATATGACAGCAATTTCCTGTGTTGCAGTTGTATTTTTATTTAGTTGATTTTTCTTATTGTTTTGAATGGTTGATTATGTAGTTGCAATAATTTCTAATATTTGTGTTAAATCTCAAATAATTTCTGAATATTCCTTCTGCGTCCTTCCTTTCCTCATTGCTGTAGTCTGATAATTGTTGTATTTTTTTTTCTTCTTAGTAACTTTATTCTATTATACCAAAATTGGTTGGTCGGAAGAGATTTCCTTATGGTAATAAACTCGATCTATTCGATAGACGGTATTTGATGGTGAACTAACTTTATGTCCACCTTTTTATAGTTTTCTGTCGTTGCTATCTTACTGTACTGTATTTTACGTAGGTATGTAAGTTATGTATGTAATCAAATACTTGGATATCAGTGCCACGCGGTGACATGACGTCAAGTGCCTGCCCTTTACTTTCTTTGGATATATATTGATGTAGAAACGGTATATTGACAGATATACATAATTGTACGTACATTCGATCGCTACTGCCACCACCACCAATTCCGCTCATGGGGAATGTTGCCCCTTCGCAGAACGCTAGAATGAACAACAAAATAATAATGTATAGCAAAATAATAATATATATTTTAACAAACTAACTGCCAGTATTACAAAAACACAAATATTTTATGACTTTAAAAGAAAAGTCAAATTTTTAAAATAACAGTAAATTTTTATCTATTCCTTTTATCATATTCATTATGTATATATGTATGTGTGTGTATATGTGTGTATGTATGTATGTGTATGTATATGTGTGTATGTATGTATGTGTGTATGTATATGTGTGTATATGTATATGTGTATTTTGTTTCTCCTTTTTAGATAAATTTTGGTTTTTATTCTATATTCACTAATCAAAAAAAAAAATAAAATAAATAAACTTTAATCATCTGTATGTATTAGCTGTAAGTTGAATTTGATTTACAATTCATTAAATAATTCTATTATTATGTGTATGTAAAATGTAGATATGTTATTTTCTCCTGTCCCAAGCACAAGTTTTTAAACTTTATTGGGACAGTGCCTATTGGAAAAAAACTAACAATTTAAATTTTTGTACTATGTGTATGTTTATATTATGTTTACTTAATAAAAAAAAAACTTCAAAGCCCTCAAAATCGACAATCGACAAGTTCAAATACAGATTCACATTTACGGAATATTGTCGACTTCAGATCCATGTATGTATATCACGTGGCATCAGAGAAGTGACCAAGATCTCTGGAATCTAACGAATCAGTGGAAACTCTCCGGTAATAAGGCACTGTATATTTGAGAGAATCCTTGTAATTATTATTCGAGATCCAGTGTCCGTTCAATTGGACCTTGAAAGGCTCATGGACAACAACGAGGAGCTCCGATTTGTAAGAGAATACAATTGGGTGGAAAGACTCACATAGGATGTGTTCAGAATTTTGGTCCTGGCACTCGTACATATATTTTTCATTTGTAGTTGTCGATACTACAATTGACTTCTATAAAGACAACAATTTCTATAAAATAACATTTTTTTGTAAAATAATAATAACCAACACTTCTTTGCACCATGCGGAAACGGCGAGTTTATTACCATGTGGCAATTTCTTCCGACTAACTAAGGTTTCCAGCCCAGAGAAGCAAGATTTGCGTGAGAAATGAATGAATGATGGCCAGACTTTTGAATATTTTATTTTCTGTCCTAACTTACAGAAGAATGAAGGACGACTATTTCCGTTGTGAATATCAAAAAATGCACCAGTAAACGAATGTCTGTGAAATTTGATCTTAATAAGATATTACGGGCATGGAGATTCATGCTCTCGATATAAGTTTGTTTAAATTTATGAATCATTCGTTGCACATAGCTTGCTCAAGGAAAATGGTTTCTCGTCAGATTTTGCATTCACAAATTAGTGAACTCAACATCAACGTGGTTTTTGTTTCAGATGATAAAATGTCGGACTAGAATGATGAGAAATATGTCTATTTTGTAAAAAAATATTTCAACGAACGATCGTACCTCTGCTTTGTGACAGCGCATAACTCAATAATAGATTAAACCACAACACTTTTGACAAAAACATTTGAAGTCAATACTGTCTCGTAGTTTTGTGTTTTTTAGACCGTTTCCTTTAAAAACCGTAACCGTAACTTCATCAATCGTCAACTGTCAAAACAATTGCGGCTATCGGCGTAGTACTGCGCATGCTCCACTCAAGGATTTGAGTTTTGAATAGGTACCTACTAATTTGAAATTTGATTTGACGCACCTTGGTGAATGGGGCCGTATACATTGTGATTGTTTTAAGTTGTCCTAGTACCCCAGACCTGACATTACGTACAGTCGAAAACATCCTACGCTGCGTGGTTCTCGATGCGCGATTAAACTATGTACCTATGCCATGAATCATCCAATAGTGTGTTGTGTTGACTCACACCTAGTTAGCGACTGGTGAACGGTGAGCGGATAGGTCAATTGATGACAAAAACATCGACCAGGAAAAACGCAGGTCTCGTTGAAAACTATGGGGATTTTGGCTATTTCAAAATTTGTCGGATAATTAATTATACAAGCGAAAAAAATTACAAGGTCTTCCTAATAATGCTAACAAATTCGTAAAACTATTAATCTAATTTGATACCTTAATCATTATGGTTGTCTACAATATAAATGCCCTTCGGTGCATCTTGGGTTTTGGTTTAGTTTTATCACCTTCTTTACAAAATCTTTCACTTGATCGCCCGATTTTACCAGAAGTACCAGATTCTATTTTGGTATTGTTTCAGAGTAATTTTTTGGTTTATGTTTGAGTAGGGGAATCTTATTTTACATTAATAATATATAGACTAGAAACGAATGAAGGTTTAAATTTCAAACTTTCCAAGTTTCGGGTATTTTTAGCCTACATTTTACTAGGCCGTCTATAGATTCTATGAAATGTGTTTTTGATCTGGTTTTAACGATTGTTCATATACATTTGGACATAAATATCGGTGCCTCGTATTAATCTCAAGTCTACCGTGTCATACATAAATACAATGTATTTATATTGTGTGCGTGTTGAGTACTATCAATAAAACTCTTCAGTTATTTATTGAGCAATTCTATTTGCGATTTCCAAATATTAAAGTTTTCCATCATATTTTCTTAAATGCAATAAAATCATTGAAGTTATTTTTATCACACATTACATTATGAAAATCGATCGTCTATTATGAAATTGGTACTCAGATATAATAATGTTAAGTGGGTCTTTCTAACACAATACGCGATTTTTTTGAATTATTAACTAAGTTCCTGTCTTTTTTTAATTTTATTCTCGAATATTAACCAAATGTCGTCATTGTTCTAAAAATCCCGATCATTTCATGTTTTAAAATTGAGCATTGCTTAAAATTATAGCAATTAAAGATATTTTGATTTTTTTTGTGTTAAACGGTAAGTTTTGTATTTTTTAAACCCCTCCCTAAGGCTTCAAGCAAGCACAAAGCCTTATTTTTGGGGAGAATTTCGAAATTTGTAATGTTAAATTAGGTATTATTATTATTTATTGTTGTTGTAAAAATCTTTTTAATTATGCTCTTTACAATTGGATTTGCAATATTTAATTCTTTATTGAACATTTTATGGCCTTGCTAAAAGATACAGATTTCCGATTCCTTAATAAAAATCCATAAACTAGTATTTTATTGTTTATGAACCATTTGATTTATGATCGATGACCACCCTCATCGTCTGCTCAAGGAATGTTTAAACTGAAACTGTTAATTACTTAAATGATGGAGTTTATCTTATAACTGAAAAGTTTTAATCACTTAGACGATATAGTTTATCTTTGTTCTTAAATTTATTAACGATTAGTCAATAAAAACTCTTTTGAAGGGAGCTACTGCCTATTACAAAGTGTATTTAAAGATAACTTACTTATATTGAACTTTACAAATTGATTGATTGAACCGCTTATATTGCCCGCATTGGTTGTTAATGACGATATTTTGTTAATTAATTTTATAAGCAATATTTATATAGATTATTATTTATTAACACGACATATTAAATTCTCAATAACATACCTATATTTTAGTTTTACGAAATTTCAAATATTTCTACTCTTTGTAAATTATGTTGTAAACTAGCGGTACTTTTCTCTACATACCAGAATATATTATATAGATACTATAAGGATAAATGATGTGTCTGAATATTGTGAAACAATTTATTTTAAAATTTCGTACACAATTGTGGATATTCCGATATCGTATATTATTGTAAAGTTTAAAAAAATTTGGACAACAAACTATTGCTCGACCTGCAGATCTCAAAAACTGCGAGCTCATGTAAGCTCATCTGAGACACCTTAAAGGAATCCGCCAAAGTTTTCCCAAAAATGAGGCAATGCTGTGTTCGTTTGGATTATTGCAATGCTTTTTATGCTGGTCTGCCCACATGTCAACTGTGTTAGAGGAATGTACCATCGGAGAGACGCTTAACATTGAGATCGTCAGAAACACAGAATTTCAATTCTTTAAAGGAATTGGATAGAGCCAATAATGCGGCTTACTTTGATCGTGGTTTCAGTGTTAGCGGACCTATCAAGTGAAATAAATTGCCTTCTGAAGTGCGCGGAGAGCAGAGTTTTGAGGCCTTCAGTAAATTGCTTAAGACTTCTCTGTTTCGCAGAGCCAACAAATAAGCAAAAGCGCCCACAAAGTAATGGAGTTCTATCAAGAATAATTCGGTCGATAAATCAAAATAAAAATTTATACAAAATAGATTTAACAAAAAAAAAAGAGCAGAGGATTAGAAAAGTGCAAAATAATCAATTGTTTTTATACCATATTTATATTATGTTATAAGCTTCTTATCAATTGTTTTTATACCATATTTATATTATGTTATAAGCTTCTTATCAATTGTTTTTATACCATATTTATATTATGTTATAAGCTTCTTATCAATTGTTTTTATACCATATTTATATTATGTTATAAGCTTCTTATCAATTGTTTTTATACCATATTTATATTATGTTATAAGCTTCTTATCAATTGTTTTTATACCATATTTATATTATGTTATAAGCTTCTTATCAATTGTTTTTATACCATATTTATATTATGTTATAAGCTTCTTATCAATTGTTTTTATACCATATTTATATTATGTTATAAGCTTCTTATCAATTGTTTTTATACCATATTTATATTATGTTATAAGCTTCTTATCAATTGTTTTTATACCATATTTATATTATGTTATAAGCTTCTTATCAATTGTTTTTATACCATATTTATATTATGTTATAAGCTTCTTATCAATTGTTTTTATACCATATTTATATTATGTTATAAGCTTCTTATCAATTGTTTTTATACCATATTTATATTATGTTATAAGCTTCTTATCAATTGTTTTTATACCATATTTATATTATGTTATAAGCTTCTTATCAATTGTTTTTATACCATATTTATATTATGTTATAAGCTTCTTATCAATTGTTTTTATACCATATTTATATTATGTTATAAGCTTCTTATCAATTGTTTTTATACCATATTTATATTATGTTATAAGCTTCTTATCAATTTCATGATTCCTGGCAAGCTTAAAACGATCTGTTCTGTTTAACCACCAAGAACATATATTAGAGGAGATCCTCGTTCCTGGACCGGTTTTTAGAAGTTGCAATGTAACCTTGCAGCGGGTACATGTCGATAGAAGCCAGTCACTGGCTACTGCTGCTCGTTGTGTTTCTTTCTTCCCATTCCATTCCCATTTTCCCACAGGCAGAATACCACTCGCTCATTTACCCGTGAGACCACGTGGGACGGGAGCCGACGGCCTCTAACGTCCTTTGCAATATCCCCAAAACCAGTTCTAATCGTCTTGCGATGCGATGGCTATCTCGTTTCGTCCACATTCCCATCTGTGTACAGTCCCTTCTGTTTGTTTCATAGAGATGCAATCCCATACATATTGTTAGTTTGAAACGTGCACCGTGCGTCTATATGGATTATGAGGATTTATTGGACCCCGGTAGATAGGAACTATCAAAAATTTCGATGTATTATTAACAGTTATAACATAATGCCCTTTTTTTCACCATTTTTACACTATCATACCGCTAGAACCGTCACGGACGAGATTTTCGGAGATTAAATGCTTAGCGTGGCGTATATCTGGTGCTGGCCACTAATTGAATTGCACGTTTTTGATACCCAATTGCAGCTCTATACTTATTTATTTATTTATTTATTTATATAATTTATGTACATGTGTACAAAGGCAGGTTTATTGCCATAAGGCAATTTCTTCCAACCAACCCGAGCAACGTGAAGTCTCTTAGTTAAATTGGTACAGTACTAATTAAGTGAGAAATAAATTGATAAAAAATAACATAAAAGAGTAAGAAATATAAAAAAAAAAATTACAAAGAGAAAAAAAAATGAAAAGAGAGTTTAAAAATAAAAGAATAATAAAAATAACACTGATCATAGCAATGAGGAAAAGGAGGTTACGGAAGGATACTTCATTATTATTTTATTTTATTCGGAAAAAATACAGCTTACATAATAATAATAAAAACAAAATTTATACCCCTATGGTTTGTTTGTGGTTGTTGCCAATGGTTTTAGCGATATGGATTTGTTCAAATTTGTATAATAGTATGTGTTATAGCGAGAGTAATAACTCATGTATCTCTTAATGCATTTATAATTTAAACGAATAGCTGGAACAGTATATGTAATATTAAATATACCATGAGAATGAGAATACATAACGATTACTTCTTATATGTAGACTATAGCAATGCCGAAATTATAGAAATAATGCGTCGATTCTCGCTATCGTGTAAAAAAATATTGGACAATCGTACGTCCGACAGATCAATTACATCAAATGTTTTTGAGATACAAGGCTATTAAAATATATTGTATAATATTATATGAATATGTTTAGACCGCTTTTTCACTTGTAGTTTTTGTTCTTTTAGTCCACTGGGAAATATGATTCGCATTGTGATATTTCGTTATTATTTCTCGTTGATATTTTTGGTCAACCCGAAAGCACGTGATTGTGATTTTGCCATACGAATTTATCATAAATTGTCAACGGATGAGAATCATATTATACTTATACATATTACGTATTCGGGCATATTTAGAAATGACGTAATTTAGTTTTTTTTTGTTTTGAGGCAAAATCTACGGCGTCAGATGATGTCCCACGTATAGTGAAGGTCATCTACAATGAATGAAAATTATACTACCACCAACCAGATCCTGCGTTAGATGCAGTTTCATGTCTGCTGTTGTTTTGAGCGCTTTAAATCATGGACGCAGTGCTAATATAAAAGCTTTTTTTGTCTAATTTCATCTCGGAAAACAAGAGATAACAAATGTTTCATTTTGTTTCCAATTAAACAAATTAAACTTATCGAACTAAACTAATGAACTAAATAATATTCAATCTCTTGTAAGAATGTTATAAAATAAAAATAAAGATTTTATTCGTCAATTTGCATTATATGAACGTGTATACAAAAATACGTTAAAATTATTAAAAATTCTTTTCTATCATCACGGAATATCCCATAATGTATGGTAACCAGCGAGAGGTGTGCGGATTTGCATTAACTTAGGAAGCACGACAAATGCGTGTATACCTACACGCCAGTCTCGTCTCACCTAAACAGACACTACACTCAGAATGGGTGGTGAACCCCATCGTTGTGTAATTTTGCCTGTTGTATGTTCGATTACCCGGCTATTAGGGGTGTCCAGAAACGATGATAGCAGAAAATATTGCAAGCACTATTCTAAGCTGGTTCCTCACAGCATATGGTCGTAATTTATTGTTCAAATTAATATATAATTATTGTGGCACTACGTTCCATGGTAATGGCTCTGATTCTATACTGATTATTACCAATCTGTAGTTTCCTCCCGACACCAGAACTCACCATTCAATACAGACGAAGAGAAAAACTATTTATATTATCTTTTTTTTAATATTTACTTCTATGATATATTTCTAACATTTCGTATTGATTAGACACGTACAACTAAAGTTTTTTTCTGGATTGTCGTTGTTGTTTTTTTTTTTTCAAAAAAAAATTTGCCGCTAATTTAACCAAATTTAATTAAGAGTTGGCCAAATATTAAAATATTTTCTCCAGAACCTTCAAATTGTACAACTTTGAAATAAAGATAAGTTTATTATTACATCTTCATTCTGTCAAATTATTTTTTTTTTTGAAATTCGAATTTATTATTATAATTATTTTGTAAAATTAGTTTTAATAAAAACCTTTTTAATTGTTTATTGTAAATAAATAAAAACACTATAAGGTCTACAGAGATTTTTACTTAAAACGAAAGGAAATAAAATAAATCGTGTGATTTCTTTAAATATTTTTTTTTTGTAGAAAATAGCATTGTTATATCATGTCTATAAAAAATAACGCGAACAATAACACCGTTTTTCACTTTTCTACAAAAATAACACCCCTTTTCAAAAAAAAAAAAAAACGCAAATAATTCATGTCTCGTCCCATTAGGGGCGTACCTACGTGTATATAAAATAAAAATAAATATACACATATTTCATTCACATTCTTATACCGTTTCCTTTAAATCACTTCCATAACTTTAGCACTAATCAACTGTCGTAAAAAACAATGGCGGATTACGGCGTTTTACTGCGCATGCTCCACTCAAGGATTTGAGCTCCGAATGAACAGACGTACTTGATATGAGTAGGTTGATATTCGATTTGATGTACCTCGATGAAAGAAGCCGTTAGTGTGACCCATGTGAAATATTATTAAAATTTTTGACATTACTTTGACCTTGTGATTCATTCACACACACACTCACACACGCACACACATTATACACACACCCTTATACACACACGCACACAACTTTTATCTATTTTCCTTCTGTATAAATATATTATTATTTTTTTTTTGTACTTATTTGAAGCCACTCGTTGCTGGAGATAGGTCACCCGCCCAACCGAATTAGCTAATTTCAAATAACACAAATTTGACTGGGGCCATAAAACTATACCTATATAGTATTTACCTGCGTGTAGCCGCGTGAATATTCTTTGGCTATTTCACATTTATTTATTTATATACACGTAGGTGGGTACTGTGTGTGTACTGCGTGGAGCCTGCAGTAACGAGATGGTTTCAATTAACTTGATTAAAAACTTTGTTATTACTCTTAACCAGTGTATAATATAATTATATAATGTTCGTCTATAATTGGCTTCATTTAAATGTAAAATGTTTATCTGTAATTTTTTTATATAGCTGTTGACAAACTGTTAAATAAAATAAAATAAAAAATAAAAAATTGTTAATTTTCACATAAATGCAGTAGCAGTTCCAACCAGGTTTCTTCTATGATTGTTTTACGATGATATATTATATCGACTGAAAGAGATAATTTCATTTGAGATTTTATCATTGAATTGCACGAGATATTTCCGCTCAATGGATTGATACTATTTGCAAAACATTTTATCTGACAATTCATCATGTTGCATTTGTGGTTTTGTTTTATTAATAAAATATTTTCTTATTAACAACTCTAATTAATTTATATAGTTTATTGCTGGTAGAATCGTTGCTTTTATCATTGAGACGATGTTGAGTTTTCGCATTGTTTTACACGAGTTTGGTTTGCGATATCCACTAATTCTCAATTTAACGCTATGGTTCTCTGTGAACAAATGAACATTGTGCGATAGTTTCATTGTATATAAGTAACATTCTAAAATACTTTATTACATTTCGGAGCACAGCAGACAAACACGCGAAAATACACCTATGAGTGACCCAAATTTTTCTCAGTTTTTAGTTAATTCTTGTGTCTTTTTGGGAGAATTTTATAGTCTTACACTATGTTGTAAATTTTGTGTATAAATGTAGATAATTTCAGGAAATAGAAGTGCAATAATGTAGTTTTATGGTGACTGTGTGCGAGTGCTGAATAACGACTCGTTATAATTTGAAAGATATTCCATTTGGTGTGTGAAAACGGTTAACATATCCTCAGTATATGCATCTGTTGGTATGGCTGGCGTCCGTCGCGACGCTTCCTATTTCTGTAGCGGCTCCCCCGTGGAATTTGGGAATATCCGTCGGTGATCGCTACGCGGTTTTATTTTGATCGTCCCGGCACGCGGTATGTTGTGCCGCGCCATCAATTTTAACGTACAGAGTGTGGATATGTCTATCTCCATCTTCATCTTATCTCCATCTCCTTGCTTCTGTTTCTATTGAGGGAAATTGATACTTTGTCGCTCTCTCTTATACCTTCCTTGTTGTCTTGTTCATTTGGCGTTCGACCACGTGTACCAAGACTTTATTATGAGGATGTCATCATACGTCATGTTTGTTACTGTTGAGTGCGTTATTTTTATGACTAATGTTTTATGTTCATTTTGTTTGTATACAATAAGAAGATTTTATTAAGATCGATGCCTGTGACGTGTATCTTTACTTCCTGTTTAAATCCAATAACGTTGTTCTGGTTTCATATGTACTTAAATCCTCAAGACAAAATACAAAAATGAGAATTTTGAGGTACTAAGAAGAATTGAAAACATGCATATTTACAAAGAGTAACAATAATATTACCTGCAACTATGATATTTCAAGAGCGCTTTTGCATTGTTGGATCTCCAAAACAATGTGGTCTATTTGATCAATTAAAAAGGTATATTTGTTACAATAAAGAGTTCCAATTTGTTTGCGGTTAATTTATTCCAATTTGAAGACAATATTCATTAAAACTACGACCATCGAGACTCATTCTATTGATTCTATCCAATTCCTTCAATGAATACCTTATCTGTGATCCAGACGATTTCAATGTGAGATGCCTTTCTGATAACACATTTTTTTGGTGCAATTTTTGAAATTTTTGCTAGGCCACAATGTGTCGAAAATTGTTCAATGTTCCATAAGTATATTCTTTCAGCGTTGGTTGACCATTATTATTTTCCGCATTTACGTATTTTTTTGTTTCACAAGTTTTGATAGTTTGGAAACATCCATAGAATGAACTGAGAACGAATGACGAATACACTATCTATATGAATCCGAAAGAAGTCAGTGTAATAAACTGACCAAATTTTGGCAAGGATAGCATGATCATGTAAAATATCGTACATAAGATTTTGTTAGACCCAGTAATGAGCCTTGGTGCTCCTGTTCGAAAAATTAAATCAGCGATCCAATGAAAAAAAATCAGAAATGTTTTTCAATTATTGTTTTAGTTGTTGAGTAACATTCGTCATACTTTTCTGCATAAATTAATATACGATATGTCTGTAGTTATATGGAATTAAGCGTTCATTTTTCTCGCGTGTCAGTTGAGCATTTTTTTGCATTAAGAATTATACGTGTATCAAACTATTCAATAATTAGCATATATTATACGTTGTGATTTTTTTGCAATGACTGATTCAGCTTCTCACTGTTTTGGGACGATTTTTTTCTCAGCCTCCTGCCGCGTCTGAACTTCTATAACAATCTTTGGTCTAATTGAAAATACTCTGTTTTTTACGTTTATGATAATTTTCTGGTTAACCATTCATTAAATCTGTACACCTGGTCTCCACCTCAAGTCTGTGAACGTACATACATACATACATTTGTAATAGGTGTAATAAATTATCTCTTCTGACGTGAATTCGCGGATTGTTATGTTATGCAGAATTTTGTATTTATCCAGTAAGTTATATTCAACGTGTGTCTATCAGGGTTGTAGATTCTGAGTTAGTTATTCCGAGTACTCAAAATTTGAGTAAAATTTCAAGTGTGATATTGTTAATGTCTTTGTTAACATGCTTCATCTCACATCTGTAAATGCTCGTTTTAGCTTATCATCAGTTTTCCTCTTTCTAGAATATCAATCTGCTTTTGTGCTTTTCTTTTCTTGGTTGAGTATTTCCTCGTACTCCTTTATTAGCCCTATATGTTATGTTTTTATATCGTCATTACTTTTCAGTTTGTAAAATCATCGTTTTTCATTAATTTTATCATTTCTTGAGATGGGGTTATCACAATAAGGTATAAGGCAATTTTATCTAGGTTTTACTGAACCAAAATCCAGACCCTATCTTTTGCCATACATTCCTCGCTACATTTGCGTCTGTTGCATTGTAGCATACACGCTCTTCTATTATTCTTTCTTCCCCATCCTTCAAGATTTCATTTACACCCAATTTTATATGTTGGTTAAAATAGTTGACCGTACTTATTAAATACATAGTTAGATAGGTAGATAATATGTATCGTGTCTTTTTGTAAGTAAGACAATTGGTCTCGATTCCATAGCATCTGACTGTTATAATTATTATTCATGAGTATTATAATTACTATCCACACTTGACACATTTGTAAACGTTCATCGGTTACACATTTTCAAGGTTTTTTAAGCTAAGCTAATTTGATTTACATCTCTTTGTTGGTTGCATCATGTGTTCGACTGTTACAAATATCATTAACGTATAGAAGTACCTACGTATCTGCTGTTCTCCTTCAGTACTGCTTGTGGATCTGTATCATCTCTAGCTTTGAGGACATCTCATATACCTAACAATTTCACGAGGTTAATCAACGAAAAAAATCAAATATTTAATGCACTCAGCGCAATTTTTCATAGCACTTTGTGACAGCGCACTCCGCTTTGTGACAGCGCATCAACAGCAGATCAAGAGACGGTCTATAAGAAGATTAAACCAATCAGCAACACGTTAGGCAAAGCATTTGAACTCGATTTTTGTGTTAACTTTATAGGTATTTCATCAACGTTTGTAGAATTTTTCTTTTAAAAACTTTTCATATTTTTTCTTATATGTTATTGGTAGCGTTACAGATCATTCGGTTTCCATCTTATTTGGCTGTTGCGATATTGTCAAATTTTATTTATTTTAATTCCGGCAAACCTTGACCATCGGCCGGTCATCGTCTGAACTTGGCAGAGTTCTGTCTTTCTTCGCGTGGGTCTAATTATACTAAATGGCTGTAATTCAGTGGCAATTATGTAAACATCAAATTTGGATCTCGCCGCTGCTTGTTTGGCGCGATTTTTTTATTTCTTAAACTAACAGTTTACATCGCTATGCTTTGGAACAATCGATTTTGTAATCTACGAATGAGTTATTTTTTTCAAACCGGCTTCGAAGCGACTGCGTCTTCCTCAGAATAGATATGAACTGCTTTAGATACTAGATATCAACTACTTTACAACTACTAGCTTTTGTATAAAATTGCTCATTCGTTGTATAAACAAAGTGAATCATAAATATGTTACAAAGTTGACTCCGAAAATATTTAAAAATATTAGTATTACTTGTCCAAAAATCTTTCGAGTTTATATACGTATGTATATAGGTATGCGAAGACCTTTGTGTATTGAAATAAACAGGCATTTGAATGCACGCCATGACATTTTGGGGCAGGCGGAAAGAATCGGATGTCTCCGTTTGTATAAGGTAGTTTTTATAACAATACAATAAATTTATTACCGATTTTGACTTCTTGGTTCGTTCAGCGAAACAACGAATTCTGCCCCTAAGTGGAAGAAAATCATCTGTACAAATGTTTGTAAATTTATACGTAGATTGCCATTAAAAATTGTGATGTTGAGTGATGTTCGTTAATTTGACTAGTTCTTGACCTTGTTGGCCGACGCCGAAATCGCACGTGACATCTAAAATTATATTTCGATGCTTCCGTCCGTTTCGGCGTGGATTATTGGGCGAGGTTAAGATTTTCGTGGAATCGTAATGGGGAGAGATAGAAGAATCGAGTTGTTACCAAGAAAGTCCGACCTTCACTCGCGACTGCTGGCTCGGAACGTGTCTTTGTCTGGTAGCTAATGCGCAAGCTATGCAAATATTCATTTCGAGTTGGGCTGCAAATCTTCGCGTAGACAAAGCCAATATGTATTTTCTAATTAGATGCTTTGGGTGTGTGCGTCTCGTTTTGTTTTTGAAAATTATGCGAATCTATCAAAACAAAATCCTCTTTTACTAATTGTTCAATAGCAGTTTAAACAAGTGCATTATTCATTTTATTTATTTATTTAATAGAAAACCAACTGTTTTTTTTTATTTTTACAATAAATAGATATAAAAGTAAGATAATAATAATACACAACACATACATGGATCACACAAAAAACACAAGCCTCGGACAAACACCGCTACCTGGGGAGCGCCAGGGCACGTCCGGAGTTAGCGCTGGGCGTAGCAGCATGAGAGCCGCTAATGACATGCTGTCGAACAGGCGGACACATGCCGGGACACCCGAAGAAAGAACAGCCGAAACCCAACACACCCGACCTGCTGAAAGTGCTTTGTCGGCAAGTCAACCGACAACCACCAAAGCGGGAAAACCACGACAACGCATGAAATGGACAGATGACATGAACATAAACCTCATGCGTTGCTACTACACTATCACACAAGGAGACACACAAATAATTGGATACAGACAGGAGCTACATACACAATTCACCACAATCTACCCAGAACTCTCACACATCACAGAACAGCGACTGGCGGACCAGAAAAGAGTTATAATAAACAACAAAAGAATACAACTATCAATACTTGATCAAATAAAACAAGACGCAATCAGAATGAGTAATCAAAATAGAATAAGTACATTAACACAAGACATAACAAATACGCAAATAAACCACAACAATCCACAGGAAATATCAATAATACCACAGCAAAATAACACTGAACAACCAAATATAAACATAACTAACGAATCCACCAATATGAACAATAATACAACAATAAGCCCTAACAACAATGACGAGACCAACGGAAGAACAGAACACAACCCAGACACAAAAGCACAAATCACAAACACACTAGAACACACAATCGAAATATATAAAGATAGCGACCCCACAACAAGACCACACCTACCAAAGCTCAAAATCAACAAACAAACCATTAACATGATCAATATTATCAACACAATTCTACATAACATGATTAACACTGAAACAACACTCGAAAAATTACATCTATTAGTTTACTGTAGTGCATACACCATTATTACACTAAACAAACAAAATATAAACAATAAAACAGAAAACTCCCATAGAACACACAGAAGCACTATACCAGCATGGCAACACAGAATACAAATCAAAATCAACTCATTAAGAAATGAAATAGGCAAAGTAACACAAAAAATTAAAGATAATCTAAAAAATCCAAGAAAAATACGGGAAATTGAAACGATTAAAGACAAATACAATGAACACAACCTAACTATACTCCTTGATACGCTAACACAAAAGTTATCAGCACAATCACATAGATTAAAACGCTACAAAAAATGCTATGACAGGAAAACACACAATCTCAATTTTCAAACAAGCCAAAAAAGCTTCTACAACAACCTAAAAAACAACAATATAGAAATTACAGACGCACCTAAATTAAATGAAATTGAATCATACTGGGAGAACATTTGGTCTGAAAACAAAAAACACAATGAAAATGCCACATGGATAACAGAGGAAGAAAATGACAATAACCAATTTCAAAACATGGCCACAATACAAATAAATATAACTGACTTCAAAACTGCTATAAAGAAGACACACAACTGGAAGACACCAGGCATAGATAATATCCAAAATTACTGGTACAAATATCTCCCTGTAACACATGAAAAATTCTCCGAACTATTACACAAATGCGTAACGGAAAACCAAAACCTCCCATTTTTTTTCACTAAAGGTATCACATATCTCAAACCTAAATCAACAGACACAAAAAATCCATCTAAATATCGTCCAATCACATGTCTACCCACAATATACAAAATTCTTACCTCAATTATAACTACAAAAATAGATCTTTTCCTAACACAAAATAACATATTAACAGAAGAACAAAAAGGATGCAGAAAGCAAAGCAGAGGATGCAAAGAACAAATCATCATCGACCGGACAATAACAAATCAGGCGATAAAGAAGAAAAGGAACATGTACTGTGCATACATAGATTACCAAAAAGCCTTTGATAGTGTCCCCCACTCATGGTTAGTAAAAGTTCTAGAAATATACAAAATTGACATAAAACTTGTAGAATTTTTAAAACAAATAATGAACACCTGGAACACGACAATATACCTAAAACTAAACAACAAAATGATGAAATCAAAACAAATAAACATTAAAACCGGAATCTTTCAAGGTGACTCCCTAAGCGCACTATGGTTCTGTATCTCCCTCAACCCACTCTCCAAGATGCTTAACAAAAGCAAACTTGGCTACAAAATCACAACACACAACTTAAATACCAATCCTATAAAAATCAACCACCTTTTATACATGGACGATTTAAAACTATATGGCAAAAATAATGACGAACTAAAACAACTAATTTATAAAACTGAACGCTTTAGTAATGACATAAAAATGAAATTCGGTATTGATAAATGCAACACATGCTCAATAGTAAGAGGTAAACCCAAGGAACACACGGGAAGCACCTTGAAGGATACGAATGAAATAATACGCGCAATGGACGAAGATGAATTTTATAAATACTTGGGATTTCTCCAGAACCCAAGCATAAAAGATAAAAAGATAAAAGAAACCACCAAAAACGAATACCTTAAAAGACTAAATCGATACATGAGTTCTATAAGGAATCAACTAAAAAAAATGCAATTTGAGATAATGACGTTTTAAAATTTTGTGTTTATTCGTTAACAGTTTATCAAGTTGTGATTCGCATTATATATTAAAAATTATATTAAACAGACTTGAAGTTTAGTCTTGTTTCATAAAACATCAACATTTTATTGTTTTTTTTATATATGAATAGAAAAAAAATATATATTTCAACAGCTGTCGTACTTATTTCCATAAACAATTCATATTCAATGGCCACATTTACTTCAATAAGGAAGTAACTCAAATGTTTCCATATTAAAATGGTTTTGACTGTCTATTGTAGCAAAAAGATGCGTCTATGGAAACAAAAGCGGCCTTCGTAGTTCAGTTGGTTGGGTATCTGACTGCTGATCCAAAGGTTCCGGGTTCGATTCCCGGTAGAGGCACAGTTTTTAATTTTGCGTTTTCAGTCTGGATCTGTGAGACAATTAATATCGTAAGTCTTCAGAATGTGGCAACTTATTATTGGGTGCATGTTAAATAAATATTTGACATGGTACAGCTGTTAGTTGCCCGAGAAGATATATTAAAAAAAGCGTCTTTGACTGGGATTAGGAAATAGAGATATAGGCAGTTGCATAAATATTTTGGTCATGGCCAAAACGAGAATGACAGTATTGACGCTACTATCGAGCGTGAGAAAACGCGTTTCCTAAAGAGTGAGGACAACATTATCGCTGTTCCCTGCCAACGGACATCTACAATGCAATCTGCAAAAAGGGAAGAGGATATTCAGTAAAGGAAATGGCCAATGACGATTTCATTGATCTAAAAAAAATATGCTCACACATTGGAAAGACTTTTAACATCAACACAAAAAATGAAAAGGTTAATGGGAATCAGGTTAAGATTAATAATTTTCTGAGGAGCACAACATTCAAAATCCATTTTATTTTTTTATGGTGTGCAGGATTTTAAAACAATCAACTTAGGTTATAAGATGAGGGGCACCCGTCAAATACCAGTGATTTCAAAAGCATATATCTGCTGCTCGAAAATTTCTGCTGCTAAGAAGAATTTGATATCGCTATGCGAAAGCTTTATCATTCCTAAGGTTCATTGGCAGTTTTACCATAATTTTAATTCGGACGAAAATGAATTTGATCGGGTTGACGCAATTGGATCATCTGACGAAAACGAACGCTGTTTTTTATCACAAATGAATTTTAACCTGTTTTTTATAACCCATATATCTTTATTTCAATGCATAATAATTCGATGTAGTTTTTCTTTGATTATTCCATTTTTCAAACAATGGTTATAAGGGATGACTGCCTGAAGTAAGAATTGAATTTTATATTTATTAATTGACAAAGGAATCTAGGTGGTAGGCATGTACATGGAAAATAGAAATCATCCTATCTTTCAACCTTTTCTTTTACATATTTTATTATTTAATTCATCATTTAACATATGTTTTGATTAATCGTATAAAAATACAATGCGGACAATACAAAATGAAGGAATCCTAATACCTAATTAAAATTTGTTGTTTCAAGGATCAGAATGACAGTAGTAGTAGTAGTATTGGTTTATCCTCCATAGGGGATCCCAAACAGAGCACTCGGAGTCGTCATTGATTACGATATAGTGGAATGACATGTTTGAATGTGAATAAAACAAGACAAGACAAATGTGTTGTGTGATCTGTCATCTCTATCTACCTTTGCAGGGAAACTCAGTGATAAGTTGATTCCTTATTTAATTTTTTTGGTAGTTTTAATTGTTTCCTAACAGAATCAGTAGAAGTATATTTTTATTAACCTGATTTTTAATAATTCAATAGGGAAACAAGTCAGATGTTTCCCTATTGAACTAAAAATAAGTGGTTTTCTAAATAATTCCATAAGGAATTTTTCGCTTTACTGAGGTAACCAAGCCAAATTAGTTTTGTTTCCTTATTGAATTATGAAGAGAAGAGTTTTCTTCATAAAATGGCATCAATAACTCAAAATCACATTTTTTTGACTTAATTCCTTATTGAACTCGTGTATCGAAATATCCTCCTCAAAACACAACTAAATGGAAAAAATATGACTAAAGCAATAAACACATACGCAATACCAGTACTAACATATACATTTGGAATAATTAAATGGACCAATACGGAACTTGACGATCTCAACATTAAACTCAGAACAACATCATCAAAACATAGAATTCACCACGAACATTCAGCAATAGAAAGATTCACACTGCCAAGAGAGGAAGGAGGAAGAGGACTCATAGACATTAAAAATCTACACCATACACAAATAAATAACTTAAGGCAATACTTCTACACAAAACGAAATAGCCCAATACATAATGAAATCATAAACATAGATCACACATACTCACCACTTACACTTAACGACAACGAACGCAATCTAGAAATAACAACACATGACGCAAAAATTGAAACATGGAAAAATAAAACATTACATGGAATACACCCAAGTCATCTACAACAACAACATATTGATAAAGCCCTTAGTAATAATTGGCTCAAACACTCAGACCTCTACGCAGAAACAGAAGGATTTATCATAGCTATTCAGGACAAAATAATAAAAACAAAAAACTACACGAAACATATTATAAAAGACAATACAATAACAAACGACACATGCAGAAAGTGCAAATTACAAAAAGAAACAATAGAACACATAACAGGTGGCTGCTCAACTCTTGCACCGACGGAATATACAATAAGACACGATAACATCTGCAAACACATATATTTGGAACTAGCCCACAAACATAAACTTATCGAAACACACCCCAAGTGGTATCAATACACACCCCCAGCTGTAACAGAAAATGATAACTACAAACTATACTGGAATAGAGACATAATCACAGACAGAACAAACCTACATAACCGACCAGACATTACATTAATCGACAAAATACATAAACACACATATCTAATAGAAATATCGATACCAAATACAGCAAATCTACAAAAGAAACATTTAGAAAAAATAGATAAATACATACCTTTAGCAGAACAGATAAAATCACAGTGGAAACAAGAAAAAGTTACAATAGTCCCAATAATATTATCGTCTACAGGCATCATGCCAAAAACTCTCCAAAAAAATATAGACATACTAAAGTTACCCCCATACGTAATCACCAACATACAAAAAACTACAATTATCAACACATGCACAATAGTCAGAAAATTTCTACAGGTACCACTTTAAACAACTACACACAACCACACAGACACACAAACACATAGCCTCACAACTTGAGTACGCTCCGTTGTGAAGGAAATTACCGGATCATAACCGAGATCAATCTACATATAATAATAATAATAATAAACAAGGAAACTAATAACAGGTTCACCTAGTTGGACGTCCAATGAGACAGTATAAAATTAATACAGAATTTTATAATGATAAATAAATATGCAACAATTAATGACTATTTTAGACTAAAAGTTGATATTAACATTTTTTTATGATTAAATGTTTAGGGAGGTTAAGATTAGATTATGATCGAGGGTATAAATTTTTAGGATTAAGCCAAGATTATAACGTATTAGGCACGAGTCTTTAGTAGCCCCATGCAATTAAGTGTCCTCTTGGAGTATTTTGTCGGCGCCAGCATATCCCAATATTTCTATGTTTTATAATAAATTGTACTAGTGTTACACTATTGCATTATTGTTCTGTATTTTTTATGTAAAAAGGAAAAAAAAAATAAGTAAATAACAGGTTTTCACTTAAGAAGTAATAAATTAAAAAATATATAAGTATATAAATTAGATTTCATCGTACGATTGAAGACACTCGATTTTTTATATACACAATTTAAATTTATGACGGCTGCTATTTCGTCCTGCTAAGATATTTTCATTATAATATATTGCCCGTACATACTGGCACCCCAAATATGCAGACACCTACTGGCAATATGATCAGTCAGGTGCAACATATCTACACATATACCTGCTTGGGAGAAATATTTTGGTAATACTATTAGAGTTCAACTACCTCCCGGATTGTTGTTAAACGTGTCAATGAATACCCATCAATTCACCGTTCCGTTCAGTTCAATTCACATATTTTTATACCTATTTTCAAAATAGTCTTAAAAATTATGTACCTGATGGTAACGATGAGCAGAATACATACAGAAACGCAGTGTAACTTAATTTATATTAATAATGGAATTCTACGACACCGGCTTAGAATAGTACTTCCCCTGTTTTGTGTCCTGTATGAATCGGGTAAAAAATACATTATGCAAAATAACATATCACGTGGTGCAGCAATAAGGTGACCCATTCTGAATTTTGCCTTTTTAGGTGAGACGAAACTGGTGTGTGAGGGTACACGCACGTGTATCCCCACATTTTGGGATATGCCGTGTTGGTATGAATGAATGAATGAATTCTACACTATCGGTCTATCAAGGATTCATTATCAGAGTGTAAACATTCAAAGTAATATTGCTCGCTGGACTGAATGAAATAACGTCTCGCTAAAGAAATGTTGAAATTCTATAGCCAGTCTCTTTCCGTTCTGCCATTGTGTCTCTCGAGTCCATCGTCGTTGGTAAATTGCCAAATTTCAATTACTCGCTTCATAACGACGATACATTGTTATTGATTTTTTTCCTGTAACCTTCCGTCGCTGTTTTTATCGCACGAGGCAAGGCTCAAATGGGTCGCGCCGGGTCAAGTGTCAAAGTGTAGGACCAATAATTATAATATGGGATATTAAATGATTTGATCCGATCGACCTGAAGATAGTCGCTAATAACCACACGTTTTCTTATAAAAAGTATTAAAATTATTTGTTCTCGGTGCTTTGGTATCCGCCTTTCTCCTACGTTTATTTTTATTACAAATACCATTGTATTTTATGTTTATAATATTTATTTCAAATAACTATGATTGATTAATCATGTTTGTGTTCAGTGAAAGCAGATATTATTTTTATAATTTATTTTTCTTTACTATTTAATTATCATTTTTGTTCATGTTGAATTTTCCTCTTTGTTTTAAATATATTTTTTGATTCCAATTAAAGCCCTCAATTATTTTATTCTTATGTAAGTAAATTGTATAAAAAGGTAATTTTACATTATTAGTTACGATAAGTATTATGTAATGCTTTTATCCAGTTTCATTCAGTGACATCTAGTGTTCATAATAATAACAATGTCGGTGCTCGATTTTTTTTTCGATAGAATATAACGAACATATTTTATTAATATCTAGCATTGAAAAAAGGGAACCCAATGAAACACAATATCGGTGAACGTACATATGTAGCCCAATCGTATATTTTTTTATGTAAATGAGCAGATGAGAGATCGCTTTTATTTTGTAGGTTCTGGTTTTCCATATTTTTCCTATGAAAAAAACGTGATTCTGCTCTATCCCTTTGGCTAAAGCTTTGTTTGCAACGTTACTTTATTGTGAACACTAGGTATGTATTTTTAAATCAAAGAATTGATTTTGGTTCTATTTTCCTTGTATCAGAACAATCGTTTTTAATTTTTTAAATACTGCAGTATTATAATTTTTTATTTTAATTTATCATTAAATGACTTCTTGTTCCTATCATGGTTTATTTAATAATATTTTTATGCAATTACGAGTTTCTATGGATAAATAGGTACATATGTACGTACTATATACTAGTAAATAAAATAAGTTAATTAATGTATTTTTTGTATTGTTTCAGGTTGGTTGTGATTTCTTGAAATTGCCAAGCTTTGATTTCTCGACCAGATTTCATCATATGCGACGTTCGCAGTAAGTTGTACATTGGATATATTTCTCTTTTTCCGAAGAATTATGTCGCTTCTTTTATTTCAGTTCATTGCTAAAATTTATATTATATTTTTAATCGTTTTTACAAGCATGTATGCAGTTATAGTTCGTTCATTGCTAAAATTTATATTATATTTTTAATCGTTTTTACAAGCATGTATGCAGTTATAGTTCGTTCATTGCTAAAATTTATATTATATTTTTAATCGTTTTTACAAGCATGTATGCAGTTATAGTTCGTTCATTGCTAAAATTTATATTATATTTTTAATCGTTTTTACAAGCATGTATGCAGTTATAGTTCGTTCATTGCTAAAATTTATATTATATTTTTAATCGTTTTTACAAGCATGTATGCAGTTATAGTTCTCTTCTTAGAACTGCGAATAAGAATAGTAATAGAAATATATTTGTTTCAATTTTATATCAATATTAGAAAACCGTTTATCAATTTACTGTTAATTTCTTGTTCAGTCACAGTGGTAATGTTTGATTGACGATGAGTGCTGTTAACTATGTATTGTAAAGTGAAGTAATCTTCTGACCACATCACACCGCACTGCGGCTGTTACTTTTTTATTGATACCCAATCGATCACCGATGGATAATAATGTGCCGTAGATATCTAGCTATTAGCTTTATTGCTATTGTTGGTGAAGGAGATTATGCCATGTTTATATTACAGTACACCTATCTGCATATTGTGAGTTTGTTTTTCCTAATGCTTTCTCAATTAGGTATTTGTTTAACTTTAGATTTAGTCTCTTCAAAATACTAATTTCCACTTGGACACTCGAACCAATATCTCGGATTAAACTTATTTTGTATAATTCATGTACAAAACTTTGACTTTTTATCAAAATCTTTTTAGATAATCTATAGATGATAGTATCGAATAAATTTATGACGACGTATAATTTAATACAATCAAGCAATATTTTGAAAACACAAGAGATATAAATTAAAAACACAATACAGTATTAAAAAATGTGCATATTTGTCACATAAAACACGGGTTGATATTAAACTTGTTTCGAAATATGTTTTCTTGGGATTGATATAACATATATATTAATGTTTATTTGGGGTATACACATATTTTGCTTGTCGCGAATATTGCTTTTAGATTTCCCATTCTGTAACTTGTAGTTATCTGTATTTATTAGTGTGGTGTCTTAATTATTGTAGTCTTCAAATTTACAATACCAATACCTTGTGTGTCTCTATTAAGCATGTATATAAAAGAAGATTATTTTTTTCTTGTTTTCTGTATCATTTGCATACGTTCTATAATAATATTATTTAACACATAAATGCATCTGCAACTATCTTATCATTATGTTAACATTCTAATGCTGATAATGTCATATGTTTGTAATAAGATTTATCGCACATGAACATGTTAGATACGCGGGGATAATTTCAATCAACTTGTTGCATTAGGTATTACTATCATAAGGATTTCACCAATCGGGTTCAGGCTCTGTCATATTATATATGTTTATCTTCTGGCAATATATCCAAAATATTAAAGACTGAGAAACATCAGAGAATGAACCGGAGTTCATAGAGTGAAGGAGCTGTTCTGGTTAGCTCTGGGAAGAGAAGCTTATTCCAGAATCAAAACCGACGTTGAGGGATCTGACATGACACGGAGAGAAGATTAAAGAATGCGCTGCAAGCATATTGACGCAAGACGATCCTTTATTTGTTATTAATTTAATATAAACATATTATTTATCATTTCTCATAGCAGTATTCGCAACTTTCTTCGCCAATATTACATTTTGAAGGCATCTATTATATTTCTCTGCGACTCTCGGCCAAACCATCGCAGTGTGTTGCTTTTATTATGTCAACCAAACCCTTCTTCAAGTTACACAGTAAAATATCTTCATCCATATGGATATTTTACTTTTTGCATCTCAATGACAGTAGTTTTATCTTTTTCTGCCATGTTTCACGTGTGTCAATTTCGGTACTACAATTGCATTGTGTCAAGTATAGTAAAGTTCCCTATGATTTCCTCGGTCTCAAAGAAATTGAAGTCTTGTAACAATTATTGTCGTAGGTGTCTGAAAAGTTCCGATTCCTTTTTTTGTAATATATTTAAACTCGCCGATGAATACGTTTGTAAGTGGTAAATCTTAAGTGTATTTACAGCATGAAAGTATGTAATATAAATATCGATATCGAAAAGTATCAAGTGTACCTACTTGAGGTTGAACTGTATCAAGTGTTGGTATTTTCGGTTGAATTATGTGCAAATAAGACATTGTTGCTTGTTCAAGTGTTAACTCTAAGATAACAATATTCAGTCAGCCTGATGAAGAATTTTTTAAGCAATTTGGATCAATGTACATACATAGTCCAAATATAGATATTAGTGTTTATTTAATAGTGTAATTTTTCTGCAAATAACTGAAGTTCCTTGTTTGATCGTGTTTTATGGAAATACGCGTGCTGTAGAATTCGTGTTTAGGGCACATTTCATTATTGTGGTTGGCTTTAACGAGATTCCATGGAATTTGTATTATTTTATGTTCATGTTGTATAAATATTTACACTATGAAATTATTGGTTCAAACATATTTAGCATCTATGATCATATTTACTTTCCGTGTCCAAGATCATCAGCCTATGTTGTGTCCCTCAAGTAATTTGCAGCCATTTTGAGGTTAATTGAAGAATTGATCCATTCAAGTTATTTGCCTCGATTTGTGTTGCATTTTCTTCTGTTTTTTGAATTTAACTTTTTTTCTAAGTATGTATCCCCATGTAACTCGAAAAGCTGTAAAATGAAAGAAACTTCATTGTTTATACAATCTTAACATATTATTGTCATGGCCTCTTAGTGAGAGCTGAAAAATATTTTGCATGCATTTTGTTTACTTTTTGAGAATTATATGCACGAACTTTCTATGGTGTTTTAATTCTCGGTTGTTTAGGAAATCCTTGGTTTCTATACTTAATTTTTTATCTAATGTTACATATTTGCAATGTTTTGGTGGCATTTGTTTGAAGACCGTTTGTTCATTTCTAAGAAATACAAAATAAATAAATTTTTACTTATGTTTTGTAGTCTTTGTTTAGCCCAAGCTACGTTCATCAAATTTTTGACTTTTCTTAACATTTTTTGTTTATATTTTGATAAATAGAAATGTTAAATTATTTTTATTTCGACATAACCTACAAATTACTTCAGTACTCAACCCGTTTATACATAATGTTTTTTCCCATCATCATTATATTCCATATATCGCTCGCCTCTTGACTTCGCCTTTAATCGTCGTATTGGAAACTCTTTCGGTTTCCACTATATTCCTTTGTTATTCATTTTTCATGGTGGAACAGCTGTTGTTGTGCGCGCGCATCCCCTTCCACCCCGAGGGTTGGTATCCCTGCTAGACAGCCAACCTCGTGACACGATACATCCGCACCTTACACGGTTGCCATCTCTACACCCATCACCCCCCGTCTGACGTCTGACCGTCATAACCTCTCCCGCCTAGAGCGGGTCAGGACGAACTCGCATTAGATCCTTTGCCGTCCTGAAACACACTTAACACAATCCATCCAATCTTGTGTCAAATCATATCAAATAGACCATTTATATCAGCTGTTGTGTCTTTTTTTAGGATTCGTCGTAATTCAATCAATCGTATTGGGTTTTATTTATAGTTCTTTTTTGTCGTTGTACAATGTGGTGTTGCAGGCGTATTAACTCCGCCGATTGGCCGTCTGTAGGATTGGATTTCGATACTGAAGGTAAATTGATATTGTAACGAGATATTCGGGCAGTTTTGGCAGTGATATTTTGGAATGGCTTTTACGTGGCTTTTGTCGGCTCGTCCTTTGCTGTGCTGCTTTGTCTCTCTCTGTCTCGAGTTGAGTCACACAATCAAATTTGTCAGCTGGCGCCGAGTGCAAAATAGCAGTGTTTGAGAATCGATCGGATACTGGCTACCAGCAACCACAGCTTATATTGACTTGATTGCTTCCACGCGTGCACGGAACTGTTTTTGTTATTGTTAGTTTTTTGTCGCCATTAATGAACGTTACTTTTACAATATTTTTATTGTCTGGCTTTTGGCACTCTTCATTCAACATCGCTGCAGACTGAATGCCGTCGAAATCTAGACTGTGTGTGTTTATGTTTTTTTTTCGTATTTATTTATTCATCTGTTACGCAATTCGTATCTACTTCCACTTGGTAGCGATATATATTTTTTATGTTTTGAGCAATCAATAGCCGGTCACACAATTTGTTTTAGGCTTTTGACGTTTTATCATCAGTAATAATATTTTACTTTGGTAAAGAAATCGATGGTGCAACACGTTGATTTTTCTTTACAATTGAAAACTCTTGTGACATAATTCGATGACCTATGTATCATCAGATTTCGAAGAATGCTTTAAAAATACAAATACAACACTAACTGTGTTCATAGTTGATGCATAAAAATATGTGGTTTCATATTCTTTGGCAGATCTTCTATTTTCTCTTTTGTGTAAGATTTAATAATTTGAATATGATTATTTTTTATTAGATGCATTTATCAAATTATTTTCCACAGCTTCCTTTTGGTCACATCTTTCACCGACTTCAGAAAACGGAGAAGGTTTTCAACTTAACGTGAAAAATTGCAAAGTCGTCTGCAATTAATAACAATTCTTTACCACGTCATCCGAATTCGATGATTCCTTATTCATTACAAAGTGATTTCTTCTGAAGTGGTTCCATTTTTTTGGTTCCATAATGTGGTTTACCCATATCATGGATATAATTATAATTAACTCCATATGATGATTATATCCATGATATGAGTAAACTTGGGTGGTTTTGATTCCGCCGGTTTACCAGACTTGCCCCTAGAGGTTTGTTGATGGGAATCATAAGAAATCGTGAACCTTATCACTTTGCGTATTATTATTGTATAGGTGAATTGTATGATAGATAATATTAGGTGTGAGGCACCGGCTTAGAATAGTGCTTCCACTCTTTTTTATTATTGTTTTCGAGTGTCCCGTAAGAGCCGGGTAATCTAAAACACAACAGGCAACAATAACATCTGACATAGTTCAGCAATGAGGTTCACCACCCATTCTGAATGTAGTGCCTTTTAGGTGAGACGAGACTGGTGTGTGGGTATACACAGATGTGTTGTGCTACCTTTTATAAGGCAATGCACACCCGCACACCTTTCGCTGGTTACCCCACATTGTGGGATATTCCGTGATGGTATGAATGAAAAAAAATATTAGGTACTACATAAATACCATCACGCCATGTCCCTCATGGGGAAGGCCCTACACAACATTTTTCTATCTTGACATAAATTAATTTTTAATTCGGTTTTTTGTATAAAAGATTATTTCAAATGCCTTTTTGTTCAGTTAAAATGCCTATTTTGTTCGGTTGTCTTGTACTCTTAAAATTCCAATATTACACTACATCAGGCTTTTTCATATAAAGTTTTTTTGGATGTAGATAATATCAACGATGTTAGTTATTAAATTGAAATCAAGTACTATAATTCCAATGTGTTTTTTTTTCCAATTATTGTTCGTCAATTTGATACAACAAACTTTTTCTATAATTGGTAATCTGAATTTCGGCTTCGCTGTAATGTATCATTCATGAGTCTTCAAAATCTTCAAACTGACAAACGGATTTTCTATTTGATTTACTGTTTATTGTCTATTAATTTTGATATTTGTTTAGATCTTCTGTAACTTCATTTCATATTCCCTATCGACTTTCTTCAAATGGTTTTTGTTTTCACGTAACTTCCGAGTTTCGTTGTACGACAAAGTCTGTTGCTTGATAGAGACGTTTCTTTCATCGCACTGTGGACGGACTATGTAACATACCTATCACTTCCCATCCATCTTGTGTTTGGATAATATAAGATACATACAATAATGTTATGATGGCTCTCTTATTGTTTGTAGTTTGGGCATGTTAGTGTAGTGCAGTGATTTCCAAAGTGGTCCAGGTAACTCGACGGGGGTCTACGTTGGCGTGAAATAAAAACGGGGGTTCGCAGGTTGTAAATGGGGGTTCATGAAAATTTATCTGGTTTCAATAGTAAAGAATAAAATTTTTGGCTTGGCTTCACCTATTAATAATGTTGGCAGATAATACATTACTTAAAAAGTAAGGGAGCAAAAAAATATCTATTAATTTTTTGGTGATTTTTGACAGGCTGTATTTCGGTGAAAAATGGTGGAATTAAGACTAAAAAAACATTTGGAAGCTTTAAGATTCCTATTTTCAAATTTTTTGTCTCAATTTTAACACAGCGCGATAACGCGATAAAATAAAATTGCAAATTTTTGCTTATACTTTTGGTCCAAGGTCATGATTTTTTTTTCAGTTATGCCGGCATATGGATCAGATAACCTGTTTATTTTGCATAAATTTCCTTTATTTTAAACCTCCCTTAATTTTCTTTTTATTTTTACCACTCCGAATTTAGGGTTGGATCTCAGCTGCGACGCAAATTTACATTGTTAGATTAAATCACAGTTTGATGAGTTTTGGGAAGATGGTAGAAATTTAGCAGAAGGGGTTCCACCGAAACTAGTAATATTTTGATTGTGATCTACGGGAAAAAAGGTATGGGAACCTCTGGTGTAGTGAGTATTGAGTGATTCAATCAAAGTACACACCCACATTTTTTCCTATATCTGCCTTCCATGCCGCCAGGCCTTAACTACATTATTATGTTTGTAATGTTGTGTACGTGATAATTTCACTTGCGTTTTTTTACACATGTCTGTCTCTATTCTGGGTTACTTCATAAGTACAGTAATACGTCGAGTCGAGTAATCGTAGTCACAAATATCTCTATAATGATTTCAGTAAAAATACTACAAATTACAAAAAAATCGTTAACCAACTAAATGATACTGTGTTTTAATTTATGTAATTTTCTATGGCACAGTTAATGAGCCGTTTGGTTTCTGTGCGGGCGTTCTGGGTTCGATCCCCAGCGGAGGAGAAATTTATTTAAATTAATTTCTCACGCTAATATTGCTTCTCTAGGCTGAAAACACTGGTTAGTTGGAAGAAATTACCATGTGACGATAAACTCGTCACTTGCACAGGACGCAAGGTAGTGTTCATTATTACCTAATAATGATTGCTAAAGTTATAGTTGCAAAATTATTCCCTGATCTATTCGTTCTCGACAATTCAGCACAATTAAACTTACACAAAAGTCTGGTACCTATGTACATAAGACGGTGCCTTACCGTTAGTCAATTTGTGAATTTCAAACAAGTTGAAAATTCTAACTAAATCTATGAGAATCTGAAACTTTGTAAAATGGATGTGTTGTCAGATTTTTTGCACTTATGTATGTAGCTGCTGCGCTGCGTTCAACAAATGTTGTATTTTATTTAGATGTAAGTCGGGTCATTAATTTCTGCTTACAGTTATACATCTTATATTACAATATACCTATTTATAGAAAAAATGCAAGAGTAAGTATTTTCACTGACTAAACATAATATAGAAACGAATTACCCGACGTAACAATAAAAATAATCATTTGAAATCGCCTTTTAGTGATACATTATCACTCCTGCCCCCCCCTAGACAACGTGTCATTTAGCTCAAGAAAAGAACCGAGAAAAGAACTAATTGCGAAACGAATCTATTCTTGAATATTTTTAATTTATTTTCTTTTAAATTTGTATATACCACGTTTTTTTTTGCTACCGATTTCGAAGCAGATTTTCAACTTAAAGAACATACGGTGTCGATTATGGAATCCAAACATGGATTTGCTTGATTATTAATGAGGAATCCCGCAAATGCGGGATCCGCATAACTTGCGGGACTAAAAGCAGAATATGGTGTTTTAGTCATGTTCTCATTAATACATGTTACATTTCCATTATATATAATGCAGTGTTTTTCATTTACTTAGCAACTGAAAAAAGCGTTTGTAATCCCGAAAATCTCAATCCCGTAGGCGTGTGGGATCGGAATTTTAGTGCGGAATTGAATTACCTAGTATTGATGCAAGATAGAAGAATATGTGATTGGGTTTTGTGTATATTGAACTTGATTGGTAGGGAAACTGTTTGACAAATTAAGAGAATGATAATATAGTATATAAATTGGTATAGTAAAGTAACAAATAAATGAGGCAAATAAGATCTCACCACACATTCTGATTATAGTGCCTTTTTTGGTTAGACGAGGCTGTTGTGTTGGGATGCACGCATGTGTCGTGTTTACTTAGTATTACACACCACATACCTGTCGCTGGTTACCCCACATTGTGAGATATGCCGTGATGATATGAATGAATAAATAATACTAAGTCGTACTTTATTGACACGTCAAGTAATAATTTAGTGCCTACGAAAGTTGAAAATTATATTTTGCGATTGGAGAATACATACATTGAATATGTTAGAGTATCTTTTCGGACATATCGTTGATACAAACCTACCATCACGCCATGTACCTCGCGGGGTAGGCAGAGAGAACCGAACGCCACATTTCTTAGAACATTCATCGCCTCGTTCACATGGTCGTGCCATCCCTTTCTTTGGCGGCCTCGACCTCTCATTCTATTCCTGTCCGCATTATATATTTCCTTTACTCATTCATTCTCCCCGTGTGGCCAAACCATATCAACGTGTTTATTATGTGATGTATTGTATTATGATAATATGAAATCAGTTAATGAGCAGTAGCTTACCTCAGTATATATGAGGTAGGTATTCTCATTAATCATCTTATTATATGGTGTAGCAAATATTAAAGAATGTCAAAAATTTCATACGCAATTAATTTTTAGCATATCTAATATTAATAATAGCTAATTATACATGTCCATTTCGATGTTCGTTCTATCGTACGAACAATTTCGTATATATGTAATGTCTACAGTTTAGCAATGCACAACTATTTGATTTGTGGGTAAGTGGGGTATGTGTTTTAATTATCTTGTAATAAGGATGAGATGATAGGAGTGTCTCTCTTGTGAAACATAACTGATTTGTGTAAATGGATATGTGCATTGATAAATATACCCGGTTTTATGTAGAAAGGAGGAAAAAAGTGTTTATTTCTGTCTGTTAGTTGTATAGCAATGATTTATTTATACATCTTCCTGTACATAATATATAGACAAATATAATTGTACACTGGCGGGCTTATTGCCATTAGGCAATTTCTTCCAACCAACAAGGAACACACTTAAATACTATTAAAACGAAAAAAAATAATTCATAGCATGATCAGGTGTTCAAGGATAAAAATTCCTTCTTTAGTTTTTTCTTGAAAATACAAAGTGAGTTAGACGACGCAATATTCGGACTAAGGCTATTCCATAATCTTGCTGATTGTACTTCGAACGAAGAGCTGAGAAATTCTGTATTATGGATAGAGATAGATAGTGTTGTACGTTCAGCAGATCGGAGTGGAAGTCCATGATTGGATAAATAAGTGAATTTGCTTTTGAGGTACTGTGGCAGGTTTGGGTTAGAGAGAATATTGTACAATAATGACAAAATGTGTACATTGCGCCGCAGCAAGGATTCCGTTAAAAAATCAGGAATCAATAAACTGAATAATTGTTTCTTGAAACAAAATAATGATTAAAAATCTTGATTCCAGATTTTTTAAACGTAATTATGGTTCTTAAATAAATATATGTTTTTCCGCGTGTTTAATTTTTAGAATCATTTCTGCGGGAGAGCAGCTACAGTGCATAAATATAACCCAGGTGCAGTAAATGCAAGTGAAACATACAATATAATGCATCGCATCGCGGGAGTATGGTGTGGTGTATACATACATCAAAATAAAGTAGGTATATTACATAAGAACTAAGAAAATTCATGGTCACTTTGTTGGAATCCGTAATTAATTAACTCAATTAAATAATGAATTAAAGTGCTTGTAGTTAAGTGTACAATTAAATTATTAAAGAATATATATTTCAAGTAGGTACCTATGCCATTCACCTATATAAACTGTAGTTTTATTTCACCATAGCAAATTCATATATATAATTTGCAATGGAGTACTACCAAGAGTTTTCCGTTGAATAGTCAAATAAAAGCAAATAGTGCATTTTTTTTGTTTACAGAATTGCTATTCCTAAAATCAAAATCGATATCCAGTTTATGGCTCCCTCGCGGAAAATGAATGTTGCTCAACATTCAGAAAATAATGATAAAATAAATATTGTTGCAAATACAATCATATGTCAATATTTCGGCATGTATTTTTTGCACATAAAAAAATTAAACACAATTTGCTCTGTTTCACGTGTAGGTAAAATATTCCAACTGTCGATTTGTTCAGGAGAACTTTGTTCTCTTAACATATCGACAATGTTTCAAGCCAGGATACGCGAGAATTGTATGCAGAGGTCTACTTTTTTCACGGCTTTTCCAACTTTGAAGTCAAAAAACACCAACTTAGAGGCTTCGCAGCATATATGTTCCATACACGGATTTACTCAGAATTCGGAGTAGAACATTTCGTCTGTGTGTGTCTGTGTGTGTGTGTGTGTCTGTGTGTGTGTCCGTCCGTCCCTTATAACTTTTGATCCGCTCAATTTACAAAGCCCAAAATTTCAGAATATATAAACAGTTATAGGCCTACAAAACTTTTATACTCGGAATTTTGAATTTTTTTTTCAGTCAGGGGTTATCAACTTTTGAATTTTTATTTTATTTTTCCATATATCTCAGAAACCATAAACGCTAGAACGCTGAAAATTGGTACAAACATAAACAAATACAAAATCTCAAATTGGTATTTTCAAAAAAATTCCAGGGTTTCTCAAACATTTTTTATTAAGAAAAATATTTTTTAACTGCCTATATTTCCAATTTTTTTAAAAATATCAAAAAAGCCGAAACACCCCAACTAGATAATTTAGTTTTCTATAAAAAATATTATCATTGTATTAGCACATCTCTAATTTTTTTTAACAACTTTTATAAAAATTGAATTTAGTGACGACATTGCTTCATACAATTTGTATGGCAGTCGCCTACACACAATATCTAAGAAGACTTAATTGTTTGATACTAATCTCCAAACATACATACATACCATCATGCAGTTTTCATATTCTGGGTAGGATCAAAGGACTAACCGCCATACTATCCTATCTTGACATACATACCTAGGTACATGTGTTGTTTAGAAAACCAAATATCTTAAAATATTAAATAATTTGTATTTATGGGTTTATAGTTTGGTACTTATTCTTCAACTTTACATACTATCGCTATCGACAGTTGGATCTCATGTGTTACTTGCAACTAGTTGTATTTCAAAACTATAACGCATTGATAATCGTTTACTATATGATGGATTACCATTGGACTGTATTGTACTGTATCTACGTACATACATATCTTACTTACATAGTGTTGTCTTCCATTGTCATGATGTATGATGTCAAGACGTGTCGAATAATAGTTTGATTTACACGCTTATATTGTGACTATTATATGTATATCCATCTCCCTCTTTCTTGGTTTGTCAAATGATATAAACGTTCTGACCTTGTTGCAAATTGAATATATTGAATTATCAAGTAGACATCACCGTGTCGAAATTTCGCATCATTTCTAGCATTTATGCCAGCTGATGCGCTTAGCCATTCGTTTATCGTAATAATATGTCGTAATATAAATCTGACTACAATAATTAATAGTAAACGAAACAAGAAAACTACATTAGGGCTTGGTTGCTGAGCGCTGGTTTAGTAATCCAGTGTTTATTTTTTATTTATTTATTTTTATCTTGTTTAACAAATTTTTGTAATTGCTCACTTGAGCGTTGAACTTATATAGAAACAATTAAGTATGTATACTAATTAAGTTAGCTCTTACCACTGAGGGGTTGGAACTGAGTTGTCCATAAGGCTAGAGATTTCATCTAGAACCAGTTGTTTAGTATCATATTTCCAAAATGAGGCAACTTGTTATTGGGTATGTGTTAAATTAATATTTGACATAGTACCTACCTGTTAGTTGCCCGAGAAGCAATATAAAATAATTTCGACCATAGTTAATAATTTGCTTGGAAATGTTAGAAAACATTACATGATCGCTGTACTCTTTCATGCATTCAACTTGTCATGGTTTTAAACGCTAGTATTGGTCTTGTTAATTAAGGAACATTAAATAATGTATCATAGTCCATAAAATGGAGGAGCTGTTCCGGTTAGCTTGAGACAGAGATGTTCATGCCAAAGTAATAGCCGACGCGACGTCGATATCTGACATGGCACAGAGAGAAGGAAAAAGGATAAGAATTGGTATTGCATGTCGTTTCATCATTACTACCCGCCTTCGTAGTTCAGTTAGTTATGTATATGACTGCTGTTCCAAGGGTCCCGGGTTCGATTCCCAGTAGAGACACATTTTTTAATCGTGTTATCAGTCTGGATCTGTGATACCATTAATATCGTTAGTCTCCAGAATGTGGCAACTTGTTATTGGGTGCGTGCTAAATAATTATTTGACTTAGTATCTGTTAGTTGCCCGAGAAGCTGCATTAAATAAATAAATAAATTACTAACCAATTTATGAAAAGCACCTATTAGAATAAAAAAATAGTGTATATTCAAATATAAATATACTTCATTTTCAATTTAATTTAGTATAAAGTATTTTTATTTCGTTTTTAAGAAGAAAGCTTTTACGAAATTTGTATGTAAGTGTATAAATTATGCACCCAAATTTTTTTTTGCCTTTGTTTTATAAAATAATTCTGTTCGTTCATTTGAGTCTTATGCAATATTGTTTTTCATACATCTCCCACGCGCAATTCATATAATATTTAATATTTCTCGTTTGAGAATATCGCTGATGCAATTACAGCTATCGAGTCATATTTTTATTTTATGCTGCATCCTAAACACATTTATTTATATTTTTTTCATACACAATGGCGGAGTAATGGCAATATTTTAGGTATTCATTTATTGAAGGTTTTAGCATGATTTGTAACCAACATGATAATATAAAAAAATAGATTAAAAAATGGGGACACAGGTGAGGAAAATAGGGTACAAGAATTGAACAAGGAGAGAAATATCGTAAGATGTGTGCGTGTTTATTTATTTAATCAATTCAATAAATTATAATAAATAAGGAAGTAAATATCATTTTGTTTTGGTACACTTTAACCATAAGTTTATATGGTGCAGCATAGACTCGAAAACTTACATAAGTAGATAGTTTACTTTTATTTTATAAGGTGAAGTTTGCGACCTCAGACTGATGAACGATTTCAAAAAGAAGAGAGGCGCCTTTTTTATATGAAATGTGACACGCCGCGCCGTGGATCCAGCTTGGGCAATATTATTGCATTACTTATTCTAGTAATTGGCAAAATATTATTAAATTATTAAAAAAAACGCACGGTTTTACTTTCACTAAAATTTTAGAGTTTTTTTTTAATTGCGTATGGCTTTTCACTCCAAAGGGGTGTTATTTGCCAAAAAGCAGTGTAATTGAATAAATTTGATGTTTTGTGTGTGAAGATTATAAAAACTCTATTTTAAATCTTTATTAAAAGAATTTATTCAGACTCAGAAATCTTGATTTTGACTACGTTAATTACATTGCTTAACTAAGACGAAATTCCTATATATTATTTTCAAGATATTACACTTTGATATATTGGCATTATTTTTAGCGTAGCAATAATTTAATCTTTTTCACTATTTCATATTTGTTGCAGAAATTGATAATAATTTATGAATTGAATGCATTATGATGTTATATCATTAATAGCGATTATAAACCCACCTTCTTTAACCTACCTAATTACTAACATACAAATACTATGTTTGTATTATGCAATGCAGTTTTGCAATATGTTATATCCTTAATTCATTGCCCACAATACCCACTTATGTATTCCTTACTCAATGCTCGTACTGACTTACTTACTGCTATACTGCTAGCCCTCTTTTCTCCACTGTTGCATGTATGTATCTTCAAACATCTTCCACGCTTTCCGATCTCCATATGGACAATATCGTCAGCACATCTTCTCTATGGTCTTCTCACACTTGTTTTTTCCTCCCAAGGCCTCCATTCAAGAATTCCAGTAGTCTACCTGCCATCCTCTCGCTTTGTCATATGATTAGCACATTGCCACTTCAGTTTGGAGACGATTTTTGTCTTTTGTCGGATGATTAAATTTCTTATTTTGTCTTACAAGCTAATGCCTAGCATATGTCTCTCCATGGCACGGTGCACACACGCCTCAGCTTCCGTTCGTCATAGTCGCAAGTGCTAGCGTCATAGTCTCTAGTCTATAAGTAAAAACTGCCAGGTCACACGAATCATATAACTCAATGCACATATTGAAATGTCATTATTTTTTTTTAACCAAAGTATTAAATAATTTATATTTTTTTGTGTGAATAAAAATGCATTGAATTTTTTTATTAAAAAAATTTCACGTTAAAATTAACCATACCATAGTGACTACAAAACATTCGGTTACTCTAGCAAAATGTTTTATGCATACAGCCAAACCGTACATTGATAATAGCCAACATTAGCCTTCCCTTTCAGTGTAAGGTGAGACTTGTGTTTCCTTATGATCAGCTATCTTTGACACTATAAGTTGTCTGCAAGGATTCGAGTTCTCCGGACTCTTCGTGTTTTCTTTCAGAGTTGCAAGGGGTCGTTATTATTCCCCATAAGCAGAACGGCGGGAGGGGGAGGGGTAACTGTATGGTGTAGGAACAGTTAATGTGCAAAACGCTCCCCTGCGCGGCCAAATTTCTCAAGTTATTTGCCGGAAACTATAGCTACAGTATAAGACAATATAATAATACATAAGACAATAGATGAGGATGTTGTCACCGGAACAAAAAGTTGACTGTGTTGGTTCAATATAGCCGGTGTAGTGTCTCAACTACGATGACTCAACACCGTCTGTATATCGATATCCGGCGATCAGTATCTATCTGTCTTCTCGAATATTGCACAATCATCATCACCAACTACCAGACAGCAGGTTAAATCATTTATACCTAGAGAGCAGGTTAAATCATTAACACCTGGAGATATTTCGTTTATATGGAAACAATAATGCTTTGTTTTATTTTCCAGAATGTAAGTTTTGACTGATGAAGAAGATACATAATATCGTTATATGAAAAAAATATATATCTTAGTTTTGGCAGGACTAAAGAAACAACAATTTTAAATTATAGGTACATACATATGTATATAACATATAATGTGGGGTAAACTTATAAAAAGGAAGCACATTACATGCGAAACCTCTCCTCGATCGGACATAATAAGTCGAATATATGTAAAAATACCGTGTTTCTATTTTATTTAGTAATCTTAACATTATAATATCCTCTCAATTTTTAAAATATTAAACGTAATAAGAGTGTAGGTAGTGTGGATGTGTACGACGTAAGTGTACTATTCCATTTTCTATGTTTTAAATGCTTTTATTGTTATTGTCAAACCATGCATGTTTATTGTGAACAAATAAATAAATAGTTAACTTTGGAAGGAAGAACTTACATGACACTGCAGGAAGAAATAGAATATTGTCCCTGCATCTAAAGCTTAGATTTTATATCTGAATTAGTCTAGGATGTTCTGTTATATCGGGTCAATTATTAGTTGTCGATTGAAATACGTATAATGAATTGTTTATTTCATGCCTCTACCAAAGTGGTGGTGCTGTGATGTGCTGTGGTTCCGAATATAGGACGGAAGTCTGATTGATGTAGGTAAATATTATTATATAATACATGCATATTATGTATGTTCATATCTCGTTTTGGACAAGGTCATATCGATAATTCCATAACAGGTAGGTATATCTACTACATAATACATATAATGTATACATAACACAATCGTTATATGTAACATGTCATACAACCACAATGTTACTAGGTACCTTTATGTACCTACATATATATATAACATGTCGAGTGATGTCAGACAGTCATCTTCCCATATTGAGTTCTATAGTTTATAGGGAATGTCACTCTGTTCCGACTAAATCGGCACAATATGTCATAAATTCGACTTTCTTCTAAATAAATAATCCTCCCTCCTTTTCCTTATTTTCTTATTATTTATTATACTTGTAGTTTTGCAACTTGATTATTCTTATTGGCTCACTGTACCTCATTTTTTCAAATCAAGTATTAAGATTTACGCTTCCTGTATATGTAACATACTAATAAATAACAATATTAACTGTTCATACCTTGTTTCATGTACAGATTTGCATGTACCGACTCGACGTACGAGACACACGCCACTCTTCCATAATTATTGCTATAGAACTAACTCATCTTTAATCTCACCAATAAACAGAATCCTCACCACTTACAATAAGCATCAAAGTGTCCTACAACTATAAATTTTCCATAACTCGCCCTTCCAATGAAAAAACTTATTGTCCAATTTAAAATCAGCTTAGCAAGATAACACCTCATTACACATTCTTACCTACTACACATTCACATCACTTCACATCTCAGTACGTTATTAATTATAATGAATTGAAAAAATTTATTAACAAATTTGTTTCAGGTTAAAATAAAACAAAACTTCAGTTTTAAGTTCCACTGTAATAATTTAATAGGACACTAACTAGTATCGGTCATCCAGTGACCATCTTCAGAGTGTTACACTCTGAAGATGGTCACTGGATGACCGATAATAGTTATTGTCCTATTAAATTATTACAGTGGAACTTAAAACTGAAGTTTTGTTTTATTTTAACCTGAAACAAATTTGTTAATAAATTTGCTATGGAGTTCCATCAAGAATTGTCCGTTGAGAAGTTAAATAAAGTATAATGAATTGGTTTGCCACAAGTAATTGACTAGTGTTGTTTGTGTGCAATTGAATTATGTAAAAAAAAATAATAAATAAAAGTACGTATAAAATATTTTTGACTTGTTTATAATTTGAAACATTTATTTTTTTATTCTTTTCATGTTATTATCGCGTTGCCATATTACACATTGTATTGTATATTTACATTAACTCTGGTTGATTAGAAGAAATTGCCGTTTGGCAATAAACCCGCCAGTGTACATATTATATGTACAAGATTACAAATGTTAAAATATAAAATGTGACGTATATTAAGAATTTTCATAATTTAAGTGTGGATACAAATGAATAAATAATGTACTCTTTTCCCCCTATTTTCTTTCTTATTCTTTTTCTTATTTCGTACTTCAAGAAAACAATATTTTTTCTATAAATTGTTGAATACATTACTTATTTGATTTTGATGTAAATCCTTTAAAGAAATGATAACTTGATACTCTTATATACTAATATTTTAAATAAACTGTAAACTGTTGGTTCTGTATAGGTATCTATAAAAAAATCGTAATGTAACCACAATATTTTATTTTATTTTATGTAGCTTCTCGGGCATCTAACAGGTACTATGTCAAATAATTATTTAACACGCACCCAATAACAAGTTGCCACATTCTGGAGACTTACGATATTAATCAATATTAAAGCTGTTATTGTCTGTATACAACATTTATAGATAATTAAAATCAATAATTATAAATATTATTTTTGAAATCTCATCCCGAGAGTTTTTCAATAAAAACTTTGTTTCACTCTCGAAAATTTATTTTATGGTTAAATAATGTGATTCTGAATAACTGTAGTTGTCAAATAATGATAGATAAAATATAGGTACTATAATAAAAATAACCGGAAGGGGTTTTTATAAAATCAAATAATTTGTATTTCACAAAGACTGGACGATCGGCTGATTAGGTCCTTGGGCCTGAGCCAAGTTGAAAACTCTTAGCGATATCGCCAAACGCAATTTTTTTTTGTATGGGATTTGACGTTTATTGTTTGTTGTTGTAGAACAAAGATCTACTACAAACGTCAAATCCCATACAAAAAATAGCGTTTGGCGATATCGTAAAGCGTTTTCAACTTGGCTCAGGCCCCTTATCAGCTGATACCCATAGAAAGGCATATAACTTTATGTATATATTTTTTAGCATGGTGAGGTCAACACAAAAACGGCGCATTTATATGTCATCCTAGTGTATTTATTATGATATTTCCACGTGAATATATATATATTCAGATATCATAATATTATACCAATTGTACTGTGTATCTCAACGAACAGTATTTTTAATTTAGTCATATGTTTTGCTGTCTTATTCCAGCACTTATAATGCCGCGATATTAATTATTTTAATTTAATTACAACGTAATTCAATACCTACTAACATAATTATTATATTTTAAAGAGTAATACAAATAAACAGAAAACCAATCTTTATGAATTAGATCTTTATTATCTTAATTTAAATAAGTTGATAAGTTATTTAGAAAAAAGATGTTTCGAGAACAATAATAACATTTAATTAATGGGATTAATCAAAGTAGTAATTAGCTCAATTATATGTACCTACTTCGTATTAAAATATATTTTAAATATTCCTCAAAAGCGTCATTGACCATTTAAAATAATAATAAAATCAGCCGAACGCGGTTCGTTGGCCCGAATATCGGTTGTGGTGTATGCCCAAATATCGCCTTACATTTTAGAATCATTTTACAGTTATACATCTCAGACGGACCCCATTTTTATGCACTGAATAATAATAAATAATAAAAATCGCGTCTCAGACGAGCGGTTTGTCAAATTATCATTTTGGTTGTGTGCAGTTTAGTTTGGTTTAAAACCAATATTCATCGAAATACTTCGTAGAGTCGTTACGTTACGAACAGCTGCTTATGTTGATTGTTTATTTGTACGCCTTGGTTTTTCTCTTTTCTTCGGACATCTGTTGACGAGTAGCCGAATTATATTGTGGTAGTGTTCCACTATTATACCTCGAAATGGTTTGAGTCTCGACTAATTTTCATGTAAAAGTCAATTTTAATTCATTTGGTCTTTCACGTCTATTTGCGAATACTCAAATTGTTGACCAATATTTATGGTATGATACATTACTTTTTTACCGTAATAAATTTTTTATTTTTTTCGAGAAAAAAAGTGAAATATTTCATTGATATAAAACAATAAAATAACAATATTCCAGGGAACGAACACAAATACAGGGAAATAATTTATTACTTATGTATAAAAAAAAAATCTATTGATCGAAAATTCCACAATACATTTGAAATAATATGTGAAAAATACAATTTATATTTTTTATACATTAGTATATTTTTAAAAACTGAATAAATTTTTAAATATAGGTACCTACTTTTATTAAAAAAAAATCATTAGATAGAGTTCAATAACATAAATACCATAAACATTGACATTAATTGATTCACATATTTTTTTCTAACTTGATATAGTTTTCGCCAAATATCTTGAACCTGGTTTCCGGGTGCGCCGAGGGCAAATTTGTGTCTTTGCTTCGTTGGTATACGTGCAAATCGCCCCCCTTGGCGAAACGTTTCAAGATTTTTAGCAACAACTATATCATTATTAATTTTTTAATGAATTCTTGTGTTGCTATTTTTTTCGTGTTGTATTTCTTACTTAACTTATCGTTTTGAACACACGTATTTCGTGTCATATATTTTTTATAAAAATATTTTTTGAAAATATTTTAAATAATATCTATATAAATATTGGTATATTGGTATTACTACGCCTGTTTTTCGTAGTGAAACCACTATTATATTTTCACTTAGCTTCCTACGTCAGTGCTGTAGTTACTAAGTTGTTTAGAGCTCTTAACACAGATGGCAGTGTAGTGTAATGTAAATATATATCTCATTAAATTTATTTTGTGTGAAAAGATTATTTGATTATGTACTTAAGGGGGGGACTGCTACCAACGTACCTATTTTTCAATTTGATATACCATCATTATTTCTTATCAAATCGTTTTGAAAAAAAAAAATTAGATAGTTTGGATATTAATAAACAAAAATATACCTTAACTTTTTGATAATGTTCTGTATAAATTCTTGTAGAAAAATAATGGCATACCCCGATTTTCAACGTTTATCATATATTTTTAATAAACTATAAGGCGTAGAGTAATATATATTTTTTTAAATTAAAGAAGACAAAAATATCTAGAAAAATATGATGTGACGTTGCATTAATGCTTCAGGTTTAGTAAATAAACCTAAAAAACATTTATTTTCCATTCAGCGCCATTGCGTAGTAAAAGTTTTTTTGGTTTATTTACTTAACCTGATGCGTTAATGCAACGTCATATCATATTTTTCCAGGTATTTTGTTCTTCTTTAATTTATAAAAAAAAATATTGTTCTATACCTTATATTTTTTTAGAAATTTAAGATAAATGTCTAAAATCGAGGTATGCTTATTATTTTCCTACAAGAATATATACAGAACATAATCAAAAAGTTAAGGTATATTTCTCTTTATTAATGTCCAAACTAACTAGGTTATTTTTTTCAAAATGATTCGTTTAGTAATAATTATGGTATATCAAATTGAAAAAATAGGTACGTTGGCAGCAGTCACCCTCTTAATAAGGTTTTATTGTTTTTTATATCTTTATTTGTATTATATTGCATCTGGATGTATAAATGCTGCAATAAACAGAAATTTACAATAAAAAAATTGTAACCGGGCACTATAATGTATTCTTTGTGTATGTGTGTTTGAATGCTATCAATATAAATTACCCATGTAAATAGTTCAATTACTTGTATTTATTTATTTATTTATTTAAGGGACAAATACAGTTTCATAAAATAAACAAAAAAAAAATACACTGAAATATACAAATAAAAATAAAAAGTAGTCATAATCTATTAATAATTACACAATAATGTACACTCTAGTACAGTGATTTTCAATCTGTGGGTCGCGACCCTTAGGGGGGTCGCGAAACGTTATTCGGAAAAGGCATGGTTCTATACTTCAATACAAAACATAGTTTCAGTAAGAAGGATGGGCTTGTTTTTTTAAAAAAAATGACAAATCGTGGTGTTATTTTTGGAATGTTTCTTCTTGTAATTGAATGTATTGTAAAAAAAAGAAACACTATGAAATGAACATAAAAGAGACCAATTACGTTTGTCCACAGATGATGATCAATCAATAAACCATTCACATTATAACATAAAATAATTAAAAATACGACAATTTAAAACACTTAATTTTTAATAGTACATATTGAAATAAAACGTATTTCATATATATTTTATATATTTCTAATAAATGTTTATTTTTGATTGGTCCCCATAAGCAGAGAGGGTGGTGGTGGTGGAGGAGCTCTTATAAACTTTTATATTTAGTCTAATAGCTTAACGACTATGGTGCCATGTTTGTTTTTTTGTGCATTTATTTTTTTTTTTTTCAAAATTAAATAATTGTGTTATTTTTTATTGCATCAAATAAACCTTTAATTTATATTTTGAAATTTTAATCAAATTAAATTAACGTTTTAATTTTCTTTGCAGGTAAACACACCAAGATGAATGAATCCAACATTTTCGACTATACAACAGACGAACTAGGTAACAATCACATACATATTTTAATACATACATTCTTGAAATTGAAGTTTTGGTATTATTGATTATATAATTATATACCTACCTACCTACCTACATGTACATATTATAACCTATATTGTGTTATTTTGGAATACCTATTCTTGTATTTCTCTGGGGAACATCAGGGTGACAAATTACAATAGGCCGTACGTTACGTCACGCTATGATTTTTATTCGTGAAAAACTATAAAAGTACTGCGTCGTCCGATTTAATTTTATTTAATAAAAAGGGAAAATTTAAATCAATATTTCGGTCAGTACGCTTATTTTTATTCACATTGGAATTTTATCCCAGGAATGGGGATTAATCATATTTTTTATTCATATCACACAGTAACGAAACATGTTAAATAGAACACATAAAATTCACGAATAGTATTTTTATTCACATGAAAAATAATAAAATGTGCTTTTAATTACAAAATAAATTAATTTCTATTATCCTTTTTGTTTATTTATTTAATGAACTCCAGTAGAACATATGAATACACATATAAAACGAGTGTTATATTGTCTGGTATTGGTCGGGAATCAAACAATCGTGTTACCATAATATTATACCTACTATCTGGTATTGGTCGAGAATCAAACAATCGTGTTACCATATTATACACACTATCTGGTATTGGTCGGGAATCAAACAATCGTGTTACCATATTATACCTACTATCTGGTATTGGTCGAGAATCAAACAATCGTGTTACCATATTATACCTACTATCTGGTATTGGTCGGGAATCAAATAATCGTGTTACCATATTTTTGTTATATTCACTGAAAAATTCCTGCATGCTCTATACTTGACAATAATATTGATTAGATTTGCGTTCCCACACTTACAAACATCAACATTCTTGGTCGCTTCTCATTCCATTGCAACTTTGTATTTTCTTCTTAAACCGTTCATTCTTTCCACTTGGTAAAAATCAAATAATGTAATTTTTATATTACGGGGATATCATTTAAATATTTAACGGATAAAAAAAATAAATTTTATGAACGCAGTCTGCTGGCGAAATTGGACAGTTCGCTGGATTCGTTTTAAATTGTTACCTTTTAAAATTAAAATAACAATCCAAATTTTCGTCGGTCGTTGGGAAAAAGGCGGTCTGTCTATTGTTATGCTGGCGTGGGTGTCCCAGGGCAATAAAATCAATTCTGTTTTTTTTTCACCATCATACCCCACCTCAAGAGTTCATTCCGGTTCGTACATAGGGTGTTAACGCTGTTGGGAAATTATTTAGAAATCCACCCCTACGAATTCGATTCATAATATTCGAGAAAATGTTTTTTCACATCAATACAATATCTTTTGACTATTGCACTAATATTACTATCCATTAATGATAGTAGAACGTTGTAATTTTGAATTTTGTAACGTTTTTATATATGAAATTCTCAATGAGTATCATGCCGAAAGTGTGTAGGTACTATTATCGTCAATTTTTACGTTAATATTCAAGAGCGCTTTACGTAATCCTCGATCCCGCAAATCGTATGTAAGTACACATATATCATATTTATTCGATCCAATGCACATAACTTGTTTCGTTAAGTATTTATTTGAATATAATAATAATAAACTCTTCCTTGCACCCCGTGCAAGTTGCGACTTTATTGCCATATGATATTTTTTTGTAACTAACCAGTATTACCAGTTCAGAGAAGCAAGAATTGCGTGAAAAATGGATATAAATATATTTCTCCTCTGCTGGGGATCTAACCCAGGACGCCCGGAATATAATATACACTCGGGCGCCTAATATACCTACTGTATAGTGTTGCAACTTGTGAAAATGAGAGGAGAGAAAATAGCTTTACGTATTTTCCTCTTTATTTGTCATGACAGTGATTGCACCATTTTTAAAAAATCTTAACTTTTCCTAAAAATACTTCATTTTTCTTTATGACAAAACCGCGATATCTTATACCGGGTACTTTCGTTTCCCGGTTTGATAGTTTTGTGTGATGTGAAGTATTCAAATTTTTGTAGGTACAGCTCAAAATTTAATGTCGTCTTTTTGATGATGTCATATGTGTAAAGTGAATTAATTTTAGCCTATAACTTTCCGATTAATTTATTCGTACAATTTCAAAATGCTGTAAATCGGGCAATTGAGTGTATAAAGATTGTACAGAATGTAGCCAACTTTTGAACAAGAAGATGTTAAGCTTAGGTATACTATACTCGCCAAGACGGGTGCGAGTGGGCACCTGATAGGAGTAGAGCCATTCTGCGGCCTAGAAAACTAATTGTTCCAGGCAGAAGTAAAGAAAATTACGGAGAAAAGTGAGATCCAGCTACTGGATTGAACTCCCGGGACTCAGGCAGGCTAAAGACCTGCTCGGTAACAATGACCGAAAAAGGTCCAGAACATGTGCTAGTCTCGGCAGAAAAACCCTAAAAATCTCTGACATGGTTCTTCACTTGGGGATCATCTGCGGAAAATAGGATTAGAAGAATACGGCACATGCAGATTATGTAGGGAGGGGGCGGAAACGCCACACCACCTCGTGGAGTGATGCTGACACAAGTAAGAATGAACCTCGGGCAAGCCCCAAATAGGCATGAAACTCATACCCTATTTAAATCCCATGCCGGGTCCTACCTAAGCTTCGTATAGGCCTGAGACTCGAGGAGATACTGTAACAGGAAAATCGGTAAGCAAGTAGGGGGAGCGCAAAAGTTCCTACAGGTTGCAGTGCATATACTCCTAATACTAATATGTATATTTCCCGGTAAATAACTTTTCATTGTGGAGAGGGGCGGTTTTCGCAAGTAACAACAAAGCAATGAACCCAAATTTGCACTCTGCGCAGCATCATTTTTCTAGTTCTTTGCCGATTACTATATTTATAACGAGTATGTGGTTCAATGTGTATAGTACTTACATTTTTAGACACTTTAATTATTTGCTTTGATTTCTATAGAAAATTTCCATTTTTTACTGGAAAAGTGTATAGTTAAAAATTGAAATGGAAAATATACTTACCTGTTAAAATTTCGGTTTTGAAAATTAATTTGTTTCACGTAATTTATCCAACTGTCGATACTTTATAAAAAATTATTTCTCCATTCTCCTATTTATAATGAATCGACAGTTTGAGGCCTAGATACGCAAGATTTATATGGCTAGGTCTATATTTTTCGTGCTTTTATCAACTTTGAAGCCAAAAAACACCAATCTAGAGGCTTCGCGGCATATATGTTCCAATCATTGATTTAGGTACTCAGAATTCGGAGTAGAACATCCGCTTAGATCCGCTTGATTCATAAGGCCTTACATTTCAGAAAATTTTTAACCAACAAAACTTTTATATTCAGAATTTTGAATTTTTGTCTGTCAGGGGTTATCAACTTTTGAATTTTACTTTATTTTTCCATATAGGTATCTCAAAAACCATATAAGCTATTACCCTAAATATTGGTATAAATATAGACACATACAAAATCACAAATTTGTTTTTTTTTATTAAAAATTCCAGAGTTTTTCAAAATTTTTTTATAAATAAAAGCATTTTTTATAGTAAATTTATGTGTTTAACTGTCTATATTTCCAAAGTTTAGAAATTTATAGTTTGGTAAGTATTCTTCAACTATACAAACTATCGCCATCGATAGTTGGATCTCATGTGTTACATGCAACTAGTTTATAGATAATGTTTCTACATATTTCCCTGATGGACAGTAAAGTCAGAAGTTAGTCGGTTCCGACGCGATATAACAGTTTTAGTTGGCGGACTGATATGATGAATATTTAACTGGACGTGTTTAAATATAAGTGAAGTGAACTCTAATATTATATATCTCTACAAACTACCGACTCTCTCGCCCACGATAAAACTCTCAAAATAGATTTGACTTATTAAAATTTCATTTCATTGTTGCGGTACCCGACAATGCTCGTTTTTACGATATTGTCATAATTATAATGGTCGTTACACAACTCCCCAATGTGATCGTTTAATTATATAGTGTAGGTGTGAACTTGAGTATGTGACTGAGCGGTTAGTAATTTGGCTATCGATACAAAGAATGCGGATCCAATGTAGAATTATTTCATTCCTCCTTAACGCGGCATTTGTCGCGAGTTCGAATCCTTCTACGATTTCGTTCAACTATAGCACAAGTATACGTTTTAAATTAGAAAAATGTTTAAGGACATGTTCATTCTTTAAAAAAAAGTTTAAAAATAGAGCTCAACAAGTGAACTGCGACAGCAGACGACAGTTTTATGTAGCATGTTTGCATATTTATTGGTTGCAAAGTTCAGGGCAAAAGTGACACGCAATAAGCTGCACAATGTTGAACGTCATCTAATTGTATTGGTTGATTCAAATAACATCAGCGTTCAGACGCAAATGTGACTTCACCCGTATTCTTTCGCTTGGCAAGCTCTACGAATTTTTTTCTTACACTACTACCATACTATGGATTATTCTGTTATTTATAACCGGTATTCTTCGTGACAGCACTAGTGCTATGAATAATATTGATTAATCCATTTTATAATTATAATTTATTTGTTGTATTTATTTATTTATTTATACGGCTCTAAGCCATTTACATTAATAAAAAATACAGTGATTTCACAGCATGATTTAAAATATACAAAACAGCAGAGAAACAAAAAAATACATTATCAACATACATCAGTAACAAACGGAAAATATTAGAATCTACAGAAATGGTACAACATTTTAGGAGAAATACAATAGTTGCTAATTTACATGACAACAATCAGGATTAAAAAAATCACTGGATAGAGCATTAACATACCATAATTATATGTACAATTTGGAATATATCTCCTGGTAAATCTAATCAATTGATAGCTCTTTGAGGATACAAAATTTTGTGGAGAAAAAACTAGATACATACTAAAACAAAAGAAAATCGTGCTGAAGATACGTTTGGAATGTTCAAAATCATATATTTTCACAGTTACACTGTCGTGGAAGGTAAACAGTGTTTGGTTTTGGTCACTTCTCACCAGCTTTCATCTATAAAATTCATCTCTACTTATTCTTTCTTGTACTCGAACAATTGTGATGTTTAGTTTTTCGCCTTTTTTTTCTAAAATGAGAATCTCCAGTGTCACATAATATAACATCACAATTTCTCCGGAGAAATTCCTAAGACAGAAGACACTGACTTGTCTGTCTTCTTTGATTAATTTTTAAGCAGTGCTTGCTGTACAAGTGTACCTTTTACCTATGTACAGTATTCATAAATAAGATAACTTGGTTTTCTGTTTCTCTGACATTTCTCTTTAGCGAGATATCTTATACTTATTTGAACGTTTTGTTCTTTTGTCTCTTGTCCTGATATATTTATGGATGTTCTCGGAATATTAGAAATTACAACGCTTTAAACAGATTTACTTACAATAGTATACAATTTAATAAATCAAGATTATATTGTAGCACTCTTGATATGTAGCTAAGATTTTATTTATAAATCATTATTCGCAAAATAACACGCTTAGTGTATTTGAGAAAACTGTTTAGATTTAAAGTTGAAGCATTTTTTCTTCACAAAAAAGCTTGAAAATTATAATACAATGTACAATGTTTTGACAAAAGTTTTTGAAGGATAAACGTACGTGGTAAAGAAATGTTAATATTTACAAACAAATATGAAGCTCATTAACAGTGCTTATACTATTTTCTTTTAAAATCATATTTTTATTTTATTTCCATATTTAAATATCTTTGTATTATGTACATAAAAAATAGTTTTGTCAAAAGTTATTTGAAAACTGGATATTATTTGAATTGGATATTTTTCTACTTTACTTACATTACTTTTCGTGTTACTCTGGTACTTTTATCTTCTTCACCCATATGGGCAGCTGAGTCTGAGTTTTACAGCCTTGGATCAAGTTCTGTCAACCATTTCACCGCCTCCGGTCTCGCCTCGTGGATATCCTGGAAGGTGCCGCTAAATTTCCTGAGCTGACAGTCTTGCACCATGTGCTTTACTGTCTGCTCAGCTCCACATTCACACTCTGGGTTCTCCCTCTTTTCCCCACTTCCAGAGCAACAAGTTACAGCAACCTTGTTCCGTTCTTACACTGTTTCGCTGTACCCATATTTTTCGTGGCAGGTCGAATCTAGGTACTGTTTTTCTACATTAAAAAGCATATACACATGAAGAATATTTATAAATACATATACTTTCGTGTTTTCATGGCGTAGGCACGTACCCTACATATTTATTTGTTTAAAATGTTAAAACTTTTGTGTTATCTCAATGTCCACAAAGCTAGAATATACTTATGATAAAAAATTACTGACTTTTACAGTTGAAATGTATAAAATCAAATATATTATTAATTACTTTTATCGTTTATTTTTTGCTTACTTCTCTGATTTTGTGCCCTTTTTTTTAAAATATTATCGCGTTTTTCTACAAAATATACCATAAAAAACTGGCTTAAGTAAATAATAATAAATTTTCGTTGGCGACACAAGCTTTCGACGGATGTACGTCTTCAGACGCCGTCGTCACTTATTCTGCACGAACTGTGAGACACAACTACCGCTTGTTACCGATTTAGTATGCTTTCACTGCGTAGTACAAAGGAATATGACGAAAATCGGTCAACGTTTTTTTTTGTATTTTTAGTCAAACTCATTATTTATTTACTTTGGCTTTTGTAATTGTGACTTTTATATTTATAAACACAATGTTCAATACCGATTACTCCGTGTAACAATTAGTTATGTAGAAATACATTGTTTGTCATAATGTTTGTATTGTCTTGTCATATTTGACTAATTTTGTTTAATTGAAGTGTATTGACAATTCTGTCTGGTATGTGAGTGGAGATCTCAAATAGAGAGTTGGTTTTGAAACGCAAACATAATGCATTAACAAAAATATGTAAATTTTCATGATAATATGTTTATTTATTCTTGTGTTTCATAGCAACATAAACATTGTTCTTACATATTGTTTTATATTCAAATTATGTACAACTAAGTGCGCAATGACGGTTTATAGCTATAATGCAATCTCTTTCAATCTATCAAGAAGCAACCCGAAATCTTGAGTGAACTGGTACACTATTTTGGCTTCTGTGCAGGCGTCCTGGGTTGGATCTCAAAAAGAGGATAATTTTATTTAAAACTATTAACGATGCACTGCTTTATTGAATTAAATTGCCAAATGAAAAAATCTCGGTCTTTCCGCAGGTCGAAAGAGATTTCCATCCATCTCAAGCTACATGAATATATGTTTGTCTTACTTAGGGATTAGTGGCTATTATCTCTCGATATCGGGTGGAACGCCAGACATTAATTAAAAAAAAACTACATTCGTTGATTCATAACATAAAAGTATTCGAATTTTCAACTACAACGATTCATTCGTAACATAAAAGTTACTGAATTATCAACTTAAAAGATTGATTAAAAATAACCATCTTGATTTAAAAATATAAAGAAAGAATTTTATAATATATTTTACTTGGAAATGCAATCTGCGGTATTCAGAAAGTGATCTCATGAAGGAAGATCTTACAAAGCGCGGGCTAATAAAGGTGTTGCATTATTTCTATTATGTTCTATGAGAAGGTTTCATATTAACGCAACGAGGAATTTATCTGTGAAACAAGGTTCGTTTTTGTATTTCTATGTGAACTCGGCGTAGATGATTAAGTTGCATATTTTATTGTTTTTCAAAGACATACCACTGTTGAAGTTCGTATGAAGCAACTAACTGTAACGAACAGCTTTATCATCGTCAAACTCAATAACTTCATAGCTAGGTATGTAGTGATGGACATCTTTCCATGGTTTCTGCAATAACTTTTACAGGTATTGTCAATCAAATTTGAAAGCAAAAATTCCAAGTGTTTCATAATTGTTCGCTGTATATTATATTGTATAATAGTAAAAATATATCGCTATTTAAGATTTAGAATCTTTTCATGGGCGTTTATAGTTTACGAATACAATTAAAACTATATATGCATTGTGCTGCTTTAAGAGACATATATGATTTTAGTCATATCGAATATTTTTACTATCGCATATAGGTACTTTAATGAGATCACTAAGAAAAGTATGTAATAGAACGATATATGATAATCAAACAAAAATGATTATGGTTCAACAAGTATATTTTCCTTATTATAGGACGACCGTTTCGGCTGACTAGGCACTTATCAACTGGTTGATAAGGGCCTAGAAACCTAGTCCTTTTTGTTTGATTAAAAATACATAGTATAATGGATTTCTACCATCACCGCCATCGCCAAGATGGTGATGGTTCTACACATTAAACACCGTCATTATTGACAATTTAAGAAATATAAAGAAGGATGTTATAAGTAAAACGAAAGTGAATATCTTGAGGTGGTTTGGACATATTGAAAGAATGAACGACGAGCGACTGACCAAAAATATATACATGAGTGTAAAAATAATAATATATATGGAAAAAGATATATATGGATGGAGTGAATAACAGGGGTCGCCCCAGAAAGACATAGCATGACTATGTGAATGATACTTGAAAGAAGGAAACATAAGGACAATCGACTATCATGGATGTATAGGAAGCCAGGAATGTGTGCAAAAATAGAGGAGTTTGGCGCTCGGTTCTCTCTGTTTATCCTGTGAGTATGTATATACTTAAACATTTTTCCCTGCCGCAAGTCACTTGTATTTTTTTTAGTGACCGACCGAAGGTTCGGTTTCGGCAAGTTTCGGCAATAGAATCTAGTTTCGGCATCAGTTTCGGAGAAAATCTGCCGAACCTTCGGCCGCACCGAAACTCTGCGTTCGTGAATTATCGCGCGTCGTTCGGCTGACTTCGGGTAAGTTCGTGACTCGAGTATCACCCGCCACCATCAATCTTTCATCAGTTGAGTTCGCCGGCCAGTCGTAGAAAAAAAATGTAGAAAAACTGCTTTTTTTAGCGTACAATATAAGGCTTTTTAATTAGGATTACTAATGTAATCTATTAATTTACAAATGATATTTCGTTTTTTTTTATTAACAGAAATAAAAAATATTTTTCCACATACTTACTTCAAGTATTCTTTTTTTATTTCATTGAACACGCGTTAACTGTCAATAAGCCAAATTTCAGTAAACAATAGATTTTTAAGTGTCTAAAAAAGTTTCGGTTTCGGCTGAAACTGAGAGAGATACCGAAGATTCGGGTTCGGTTTCGGTTTCGGTAGAAAATCTTGTTTCGGTCGGACACTGATTTTTTTTAATAATTTATATTTCAATTGAGACGAAGTGGGAATAAATCTTTATAGGAAAACACGGAAATCAGGCACCTGCATGGCTTGCAATCTGTCATCGACTGATTTACATGATCACTTTAAGCGCTTGCGCAATGTTCATCAATCATGTTTTTTTTTTATTGACTTCCCTTAACAATCTAAATTTTGAAATTCTATGGGTATATGCTTATGTATTTTACGTGCTGTTTGGAAGTTCAATTGTTTATTACCACTGTTTTTTATAATGTGTTATTATTAGAATGTTATCCATTTTGAATTATAATTGAGATGTTATTATCTAAACGCAAACACAATCAAATTCTGTCGACATTAATTTTTTTCTAGATCTCATGGTCTTACGTATTTTTGTCGGCACCATTTTCGTAATAGCATTAATGGAGGTTATGTTGGTATCTGTCTAAAAATGCGATAATTATGTTATTAAATATTTTAGGTATGTACCTACCTACCTACCTGTGTTGCCATTCCAATTATTATAATAATAATATTAAAACATAATATTGTATTGCCATCGCTTGGTGTCTCTTTGACTCTGAAACGGATGTAACCTATCAATGTCCATCTAATGATAATATAACGACATCTATCGATAGACGATATCTATTATGAAATTATTTATTAATTATAATTCATTTACTTAGTTGTTTTTAAATAAACAATTTTCCTGAACTTGAGAGCGTTTTTTTAAGTATTGACGGAAGAAATTATACAGTTAAAAAGGACAAATTAATGTCTATGGAAAAGTAATCAGCTCTAAGTTAATGCACTTATAAATACGAAATAAAATATTTAGTCGATCGTTTATACAATAATTTGGACTGTACAGAGGACTTAGAATTTCATAGTGCGCCGTAGTTATACATACATACAAAAACATCATGACGTAACACACAGTCTGCACTATCTGAAACCTATTCATAAACAAATGTAAACAAAATATGAATAATAATTGTGAAATTATGATTCCACTATTCCATAGTAGTGGAGAGAATCCGAGTAAATAGTCTTTAGATATCATAATTCTGCTACTTATTGTCTAGTATAGAACTCAACTATAATTCATTATAATTACAAAATCAGATGATCATTTGTTTATTTATCTTTTTGTACATAATATTTTTTTCCAACAAATTACGACAAATTATGACAAGATTATATACTATACATATTTATAACAACAAACAGATATAACAAATCACAAAAAATACATTATACTAAGATAACATTAAAATAACACATTTCATAGCAATAAGGAAAAACAAAAAAGTAACAAAAAAGTAGAATCAACATTGAAAACACCGACCATTGTGGCATTGTCAGCCGTTTGGCTTTTGTGCGGGCGTCCTGTGTAAAAAGTAAATTTATTTAAGAGGGCATATAATGAAAACATGATATATTTAAACCGCCTAATGCAGTATGAAATAACCTGTTAAGTAGGGTAATTATCATGTGCGTTAAAAAGGCCGTAATTTTTTTTTTGTTATTTTAAGGATACACCTGACTTGAAATGAAAAAACCTTCACAAACGAGAACAGGCGAACTGTATTTGACATGACATTCCTGCATAAAATAGTGAACAGTCTTATTGACACCGATGTACTTCTTGCGAAAATTCCCTTCAACATACCGACGAGACAAACTAGAAAAAAATATACATTCAGACTTCCCATCTGTGGCACAAATTATGCACAGCACTCTTTTATATACAGAGCATACAGAAATTATGATTCTTTCTTCCATGACATTGATCTCTTCAACTCATCACATAGAAGATTTAAACTATCCATTTTGGCCACGTTCCCTCATCGCTCTGAGTGATCTTACGCACGCTTCCCATATCGTCCCATTTCCTTTTCCTACAGCAAATAATATTATGTTACTGATTGTTTTTTTTCTCAATTCATGTTTTGTTAACCAGTAATACTCATCAAACATTTTTGGCTTATTTGTTGTATTAATGTCTGCTTGTCTTATGTACTTAATTGGCTGTATGTGTGTTTTCAATAAATAAAATAAAAAATAAAAATATACTTGATACTTGCGCAGGGTGCAAGGAATTGTCTATAATATTTTTTTTTAATTTAATATACGATAGTTTTCGATTAATGCGCTATCTTTCATCAACATTGTTTCACTAATTGTTGTCAAAAATGTTAAGACTAAGCGGGTTTTATGCATTTTTGCAACGTTTACCTTTTTCCAATATCGCGTGTCATGTTTGTAAAAGATGATGGATTGATTTTGTTGATGAGGTATGGTTTTGAAGGGTCCTGGCGTGACTGCCTTAGTTAGTCCCTGTCTCCTTTGCAAGGATCACATTCCTAAGAGACGCGTCACACCGTGAAACCTGTTATGAAGGACTCATCTCTCTTTGTCTCGTGACTTGAATCTCTGTCATAAATTATCCTGCCATGTTTTACATGTCTCGGCCTTCACGGTTCAGCTGTGAGACGTTTCAATCTCTTGAGTCATGAGTCAAAGGTTTAATAACAGAAAGTTCAATAGCATCAGACTGTACTTATTTATTAGTATTTTGAATGTGTCATCTTGTACATAATGTATCATGGAACTAAAATATAATTACAAAAATTGAGTAATTTAATAAGTTGCAGAAAAGCGATTTTAGACCCTTGTTAACGTCTTTAACCTTGGGCATACGGTATGTACACAAATATGCACACTTATTACCCTCTATTGTATGAAACACGAACAAATATTGTGTATTACCTAATCTGTCATTTTTTTTTTCGTGATGAATAGGTAAAATTTAGAGTTATTTTAATAGCAAGAATAGTAAATAAAGAAACTCAGTCCGTAGATTTTAAGAGTGGAAGCACTATTCTAAGCCGATGCATCACAGCTTAAAAAATATTATTGAACTTTTTTATTTTATTAAATTTTCAGAATAGTTGAAAATATATTTTTTTACTTTCGATTATATTTTTATTATTGCATATGCGCAAACATTGGATTTTTTTCCCTGTCGGGAGTCAAAGATATTTTTTAACAGATTTTTAATTATCTCAATAGAGACGAAGTTGGAATATTTATTGTAGGAGAACCGGGAAATCAAGGCACCTACAGGGCTTACGACCTGTCATCGGCTGGTTTACGTGATCACTTTATGCGCTTGCGCAACGTTCACCAATTATGCCTTTTTAATGAGATCCCTATCAATTCAATTTTGAAACTTCTATATATTGTAATACTGAAATTCTTTTCGCTTGAATTTTTAAGGAATTTTTACTACAGCCATCTATGTATCATAGATGGCTGTAGGATCTCATTAAAAAGGCATAATTGGTGAACGTTGCGCAAGCGCATAAAGTGATCACGTAAACCAGACGATGACAGGTCGTAAGCCCTGTAGGTGCCTTGATTTCCCGGTTCTCCTACAATAAATATTCCAACTTCGTCTCTATTGAGATAATTAAAAATCTGTTAAAAAATATCTTTGACTCCCGACAGGGAAAAAAATCCAATGTTTGCGCATATGCAATAATAAAAATATATTCGATTACTTACACATTGGTACAAGTAGGTAAATAAGACAAAAATGACCTTATAAGTCTGGCGCAATTCAGGGGTGACTTCTATGCGAATAATGCATTGTCACCTCACATATAAGAATTGTAGCTTTCATTATTTACAAAAAACCAATTCTCTCAATAGATGGCGTTACAACAAAATAAATAAAAAATAATAAGATTGTTGTTCATAATTTCACCCATAGATGGCTGTAGTAAAAATTCCTTATTTTCAAGCGAAAAGAATTTCAGTATTACAATATATAGAAGTTTCAAATTTTTTTTTTACTTTGTTTGGGTATATTAACAGTTAACATAGACAATAGTACAAGTACAAAAAATAAGGAAAGATAAAATTAGATTTATTGAACTGTTTATTTTTAGTTAGTATCTACTGTTTCTTAGTATGATAACGTATGAAGTATTTTAATCGTCTTTGTTGTATCGTAGGTACATACATTGTCATTTTCTACCGGTTTGAAATATCTTCTTTAGGTGGCGCTTCATATAATTATAAACAGGTTCAGATGACTAAGATCTTAGAAGTGGGTTGGTCTAGTATCTACCTGCATCTCTATTGTTATATGTCACCGTACAACAGGCATTCTTGCTATATTTGATACTCATTTCTTGAACATCTTCATATAGGTACTCTACCTGTCATTTATTTATTTATCGTATGGTGCACCACATCTTAGAGATTATATAACACAAAATTTAAATGTAAACAGTACAAATTAGCATTATTTAAAATCAGTTAAAAGTATATTTAGTGAGTTATTCTATAAAAATAAGCCCGTGTAATTTCCTGCGTACGCTCTGAGGCCACAATCGGACACAATATTGTGGCCCAAAGTTTTATCGATTTTAACTGTTATTATTTGTTTTCATTAATGGATATGTTATTAAAATAAATAGCTACATAAATTTTTTTTCTCGAAATTCCTCTCCACCTATAAGTCTCTTCCATTTGGTTCAGCTCGTCTCTGACTTGTGTCCCCTACATCTAGGTTATTCCAGTCAACTGGATGATGATATCCGACCATCTTCTCTAAAGAGGTCGCGAGATTTATAAAAATATAACATACTTATCAAATTTCACTGTGTCAATGACATTAGAACCAATGTTTTTATTATGTGTGATTATGTGCCGACCACCATGGCACAGTTGGTGAGCCTTTTGGCTTCTGTGCGGGCGTCCTGGGTTCGATACCCAGAAGAAGAGAAATTTATTTAAATTTATTTCTCACGCAAATATTGCTTATCTGGACTGATGACATTGGTTAATTGGAAAAAAATTGCCATACGTCAATAAATTCACCATTCGCGCAAGGTTCAAGGAAGTGTTAATTATTATTATAAACGGTAGTATTTATTATCATACATACATACATCCATACCATCACGCCGTACTTGGGGTAGGCAGAGAGGACCGCCCGCCTTATAATTGATTTATAATCACATAAATGAAAATAAAACTTTAAAAGGAATATTTATTATACATTGCTAATGTGCTGTATTATTTGTCCTATTGTTAACCTACATTATAATTCAAAGTTTTTGGCATCACTTTTTATATTTTCTTGGCATTAAAATACATAATAATAAAATACCCGTCAAAGCTATCGTCCAAATATTTTATTATTATGAAATATATTTTGTCAAAGACTCTTCCGATTGTAACATTTTACATAACATCATTGTTGATGAATATATATATATATATATATATATATATATATATATATATATATATATATATATATATATATATATATATATATATATATATATATATATATATATATATATATATATATATATATATATATATATATATATATATATATATATATATATATATATATATATATATATATATATATATATATATATATATATATATATATATATATATATATATATATATATATATATATATATATATATATATATATATATATATATATATATATATATATATATATATATATATATATATATATATATATATATTGTTTTTTATTTTCAAGGCATTGCATCCTTTTGGATGATTTGTGCCAGAAAATCGACCAATTAGCAATTTAACATGAACAAATAAACTCAGACATTGTACTGAAATAAAAATATAATTTTTTTAACAAATACATAAGAATTAAATAAACAAATTAATACAAACAAATAAACTCAGACATGGAACTAAAATAAAGATATAAAATTTACAAATACATAAGAATGAAATATACAAATTGATACAAACAAATAAACTAAGACATGGAACTAAAATAAAAATATATAAAATTACAAATACATAAGAATTAAATAAAAAAAAGTAATACAGACAAACAAACTCAGACATGGCACTCAAATAAAAATATAAAATTAACAAATACATAAGAATTATAAAATTACAAAGTTGGTCTTAAGTGATTTTAAGAGGATCGCTTTAGTAGATTCCGAAGCTGAGCTCAATAATTGTTGATAAATATTTTTATGCAGAAAAATCAACTGAAATTCATTTTTATTAAACTGATAATGCTTTGGAATGTGTACTAAAGTCATTTTTATACTGTTGATCTTGGTCTAAATAAGATAGTGGCGTTTACAGGTATGACAGTCAGATAATTATTTTGATTAATCAACGTGTGGAAGTCGTCTTCCTTTAATTCTCTCAGTTCTTTAGCTTAATTTTCATATCTTTTTTAACACATTGTTTTGGTCATATGGAAAGAATGACCGAAAATGTTTTCAGTTTCTGAACTCAGTAATGATATTACTAGTTGGTTGTAACACATGAGAACCATATTATAGTTTATATAGTTGAAGAATACGTAACAAACTATAAACCCTTTAAGATATTCTGCTTTCTATACAAAACACGTGTAAGGATAGGGTAGTGTGGAGGACAGTCCTTTTTTTCCCACCCTGAATATGTAAACAGCTTGATGCCATGTATGTATATATCTATGCAGATTAAGTATCAAACTATTGAGAGTCCTCATAGATATTGTGTATTCTGCCATACAAATTGTAGTAAACGATGTCGTCGTTGAATTAAATTTTTACTGAAAGTGTTAAGAAAAGTCAGAGATGTACAGCTTTAATGTTTTGTGTATTTTATAAAAAAATAAATTATCTAGTTGCGATGTTTTTCGATATTTAAAAAAAGAAATATAGGAACGTAAACACTTAATTTTTTCATAAAAATGTTTAATAAAAAAAGTTTGAGAAACTCTGGAACTTTTTCATAAAAACTAGTTTGAAATATTGTATATTTGCACTAATTGTCAGAGTTCTACCTTTTATGTTTTTTGAGATATGTGAAAACATAAAATAAAAATTCAAATGTTGATAGGCCCTAGGGAAAAAAAATCTAATTTTTGAGTTTAAAAGTTTTGTGGGCCTGTAATTTTCTATATTTTCTGAAATTTTGGGCTTTGTGCATCAAGCGAATCAAAAGTTATAAGGGGGTGGGACACAGATACACACTAAATGTTATATTCCGAATTCTGAGTTAATCCATTTGAATAAAATATATGCTACGAAGCCTCGTAAGTTTTTTTTCACTTCAGTGTTGGATATACCTTAAATGTAGACCTGACCATACAAAAGCTCGCGGATATTTTCTTGAATATATATCAATATGTTAAGATAAATAAATTCTCTTGAACAAATCGATAGTTGGATGATTCATATTTTTTAAAGAAAACGCTAAAATTTTATGATTCTTGTTTAGAAAGGGCACTTTCTTTGTATATAATTTGCGTTTATAACATATATTTTCCTTTTCCATACGAATGAATGACTTTGAATTTGAATATCATTTAAGACTAACAATATAATATTTTACTAAATATTGTAGTTTTTCTCATTTTGAAATTTAAATTAATTTCGATGAAATTTTGATTAAAATTGGTTTTGTGTTCCAATTTCGGTTTTATTGATTTCAAATATTTCTACGAACCTATAACTGATTTTTCAAAATTTAATAACATTACAAATACCTGCGAATACATCCTCGTGATTAAATTCATACATAAGATTACGGTCCGGATTCATAAAACGTACTTAGAATTTGCTCAATGTTAAATTCGGCTCAAAATCATTGAGTTGGTTCTGATTACGCCTACTGAACAATTAAGAAAAATAAGTATAGTAAGGAAAGGCTAAATAAATGCAAGAAATAGCTATTAATGAAAGATCGAAGGAAGGATAAAGTTAAGGTTTTTCAACATGGGTAAATGTAATGTTTTTATATTGTCAATGTTGACTGTATTCAGGTTGTAGAATCTTGTGGGGTTTTTTAATCAAGCAAATTGATGAGATGATCTACATACTAGGCTTTCGGCCTATTCAGCCGAAAGGGTCGTTATGTTTTAAGGAAAAATATATATAGAATAACAATCACTGACCAATCCCTAAATATGTTTGTATACAGGTAGATTGTTTAATACTCTATAGATACTGACCAATCAAAAAATTGTAAGCTCAACCCTCTACCTATATAACCCGACAGAAACTCCACGCCGTCATAGTCTTGAAGATGCCCTAGCAAGGCGAAATGGCTATCGACGAATCAACAAATATACGTAGAATTTAAAACAAATTGTTTTATTTTTAATATAATCAATTTACTTGTTTAAAAAAACTTATGAAGAAATTTATTGGCGGGTTTTTATGATATCAAAATGATATTTTTTAACAGATTTTTAATTATCTCAATAGAGACGAAGTTGGAATATTCTGTAGGATAACTGGGAAATCAAGGTTCCCGGTTCTCCTACAGTAAATATTCCAACTTCGTCTCTATTGAGATAATTAAAAATCTGTTAAAATAATACCTTTGACTCCCGACAGGGAAAAAAAATCCAATGTTTGCGCATATGCAATAATAAAAAAAAATATTCGATATCAAAATGACTCAATCTCTGAAAAGTATTGTAATTCATATGACCCATTCTTTGTCTGCCGATTCACCATGAAATAATCCATCTTCGATTTGATTGACAGCTTTTGATTTAATGACGTTCGTTGCGATTTCTCTAATACATTGTGTATATCTAAAGTAATAAAGCAATCAAAATGTTAGTGTATGTGTGTGTGTATGTGTGTGTTTGTCTCACGCCTTCTGAAAAACCAAGAGCATCTAAAAACCTAATTTATGTGCGAACGTGTACCAGTATACCTGATGCAGTGTCACGCTAAAAATAATGCGATAAAAATGCTGAATTTTAAAAATATTTCAATAATTATTTTTTTCATACAAAATTTTCCAAGTCATATCTGTCAAAAAAGTGTACATTTTGCACGCAAATATCTGTTAGTTTAAAAGTTAGAAGTACGTATTTACACGAAGAAAATATATTTTCAAGTATAACTTAGCGTTTAAGTGAAAAACATGGTGAATATTTTGTATAATTATAATGTTTAACTTATTTTTAAAGTAAGCGTTTTGTACAAATGTACATATAACCCCGCCATTTTAATATCTTTTCATACGATATTTAATTTTCCTACCGAATGAATATGTTCTTTAAAATAATATACCTTTGAAATAAATGTGATTATGAAATAATAAAATGAAACACAAGACATTACAGCAAGTTTTAAGACATATATTGTAAAAGTCTGTTAATTATTAGTAAAGATATAGGCATAATAAAATTGCATAATTTGTATGTAATATTTGATATTTTGGACAATTTTCGTTTTTGTGGCTTCGAACAAACCAATGTATGTAGGTACCTACCTACATATCCAAAAAAATGTATCGAGCCCATTTGATAGTAATATTTTATATGTTCGATGGTTACTATGGTTACGGAAAGATTCTGATATTCAAATAAAATTTGATATGAATCGAATTTATTTAGAACATTGTTGTAGGTAGGTACCTACCTAATACTATTTACTTACAAATCAACAATATACTGATTTCCTATAGGAAAATTATTTTATTTATTTATTTATGTATGGATGCATGTATGCTATGTGCTCCTAAACCGTTTGTCCGATTACAATGAAACTTTGGTGAATTGTCGAGCGTATGCCCGGGATGGTTTCTGGATTTAAATTTTTTTCTTATTTTTCTTCTTCTTCGTGTATTTGGTCATTTTACCAATGAAAGCGGAATATCCTGGGAAACGAAGGTCCGACTGTCTCTCCATTTCTTCGCAGGTCTTCCAGGACGGTTCCTGGATTTAAACTTTTTTCTTCTTCTTCTTCATCGTGTATTTGGTCATTTTACCTATGAAGGTGGACTAACCTGGGAGAAGAAGTTCCAATTGTCCTTCCATCTCTTCGCAGGTTTCTGGATTTAAACTTTTTTCTTCTTCTTCTTCTTCTTCATGTATTTTTGGTCATTTTACCTATGAAGTTGGAGAATACTGGGAGAAGAAGGTCCAACTGTTCTTCCAACTCTTCGCAAGTCTTCCAAGACGGTTTTTGGATATAAACTTTTTTCTTCTTCATCGTGCATTTGGTCATTTTACCTGGACATTTTAGGTGGACTATCCTGGGAGAAGAAGGTCCAATTTTCCTTCCATATCTTCGCAGGTATCTGGATTTAAACTTTTTTCTTCATCTTCTTCGTGTATTTAGTCATTTTACCTTTGAAGGTGGAGTATCCTGGGAAAAGAAGGTCCTTTCATCTCTTCGCGGTTCTTCCAGGATGGTTTCTGGATTTAAACTTTTCTTAAGCGGCTGAAGGGACGGGATGTAATGAAGGGAAGGGATGCACTAAAGGGCCTGAAGGGATGGGAGGTATAAAAGGGCCTAAAGGGACGGGAGGTACTGAAGGGCCTGATTGGAAGGGACGTAATGATGGATTGAAGGGATGGGAGGTACTGAAGGGTCTGAAGCGACCGTTCGTGGAGTCTAATTCTTTTTCTTCGTTTTCTTATTTTATGTAGAACTTTGGTGAATTTTATACAAAACTATTTCCTATGGATTAATCTTCTTCTTCTTTTATGTAGACCTTTTAGTCAGTTTTTATGCAATCTATTTCCAATAGTCTAATTCTTCTATTTTATGTATTTTTTCTTATTTTATGTAGACCATTGAAATAGTTTTTTATACAAACTATTTCTTATAGTCTTATACTTATTCTTCTCTTTTTTATTTAGACTTTTGGGTTAGTTTTAAGTCTAATAGTCTATTGTGCAGAAATATTATTAACAATATGCACACTTGATGAAAATACATATGTAAAAACGAATGGGATGTGGGATGTGACGATGTAACCTGCACTAGAATATTTTCAATACTTTTGTTTAATCAAATTTAAACCATTTATATCATCCTATTTTGAATAATTTTCAACACCTTCATATTTGATTTCGTTGACGATATTTAAATAATGGGGGTTGTGGCCATTACTGAACTCTTCACAACGTTTATATTCAAATTAAAAACTATTTATTATAGTTTAAGTCTTTTTCTTCTTCGTTAATGTAGACTTTTGTGTCAATTTTAAGTCTATCAGTCTAATTGTGCAAAAATATAATGCACACTTGATGAAAAAATATAAAAACGAATGGGATGTGACCAACACTAGATCTTTTCAGTACATTATTTAATCAAATTAAAACCACATTCCAACATCCAAAATTACTAAATTTTCAATAGGTATATATTACAATTTGTTTTCGATGATAATATTTAAAAATGGGGGTTGTGTACAACGTTGATAAACTGTCATATTTAAAACCATTTCGCGTAGTCCATGCGTGCAGAAATTGTATATTATACTTCATTCACACTTTATAGCAATATATAAAAAAGAATGGGTTGTGGCCATCACTTGAACATTTTACAATGCTTAAACTCAATCAAATTTCAAACCACTTTTCATAGTCCGATATTGCAAAATAATTGGGTGACAATATTATAAAAACGATTGCTTATTCCTTCACAGTTTTACATTCTTGGCCAACGGCGGGACATAAAGGCTAGTAGTATTATAATTATCTCAGTTTATGTATATATAGGTATGTATATCTTTTAAATGATTATAATGACGGCTCTCCCACACGAGGCCTTCGGTACAACTTGACACGTTCTTCGGGTCGTCCAATACAGTGGACGGTCATCACATAAGGACCATCGCATATAAAGTGAAAAATAAAGTGTTATGGCCTATCTGAAAAATAACAAAGAAGGTATAATTCATATCATGGGACACTTGTTTCAGATTGACGAGTATACCCTCTACCAGTAGCGGAATTGCTAAAAGAAGCCGAAAATCTTGGCTTGCCTATGAATATTATATTGAGAAATTCAAGATCTATTATTTTTAATTAATTTTATTGCAACCATACTACAAGATTAAAAATTGAACAGTAAGTAGATACGATGCTTTACAGGGCCGCAAATGTAAATATTATTTTGGATTGTGATTTTAAAAATAATTTTTATGGCCACTGAAATGAACAACAATGCTAAAAAAATTTTTTGTTCGACATTTCCCAATTTTATTTCAGGGTTTGCCTATTCCGAAGGTTTTAGGCTCGCCCCTGCCCTCTACCAGTTGATCTCTCAACCATTCCCTCCAATATAGTGTGCAGGATATTCTCGTGTCGCAACACATGAATAATGACTATCCAATTTTAAAATATATTTTTAAAATTCCACAGCCGTTATCATTTTGCACGAAAATTTGTCCAAAATCGGTATTTGCAAAAAAAAAACATTGGTTCTAATGTGATGGCAACCAACTGTAGTATAGTGTTGAGAGATCGTTCTCTCTTCGCACTCCATACACCGCACCTGCCGCGTCCGTTTCCTCCGATAGAAAGTCCCAGACGACGATGATCTCATATCCTTACCATACCGATGCCAATTAACACAAGGAAACCGATTCGTCTCATACACTCAGTTTGAACAACTCTTCTTCTCCACTCATGACGACGTCTAAGCTAGAAATTATTGTCAAAGTGAAAGTGGATCGGTGTACATACTCTGCTATTAGTGGATGGGATTTAATTTAATACTATGTTATCTAGAATGCATCGATTCATGAAATCACCGTGTGTACATATTATGTATGATCGCAATCGTGGAGTGTTGATTTTAATACACCGTAAATCTATTACAAGTCCGATAGATAAATTATCGACTGTGGCATTTAGTTGATCCAATTTCTGAAAAACCGTTGCGACTGGTTTAATTTATAACAAAATATAATTGTTTTTTTTAAATTTTATATTGCCTTCGAGCAACTATGTCAAATATCAATATCAAACGCGTCCAATAACGAGTTTCAACACTTAGGTGAATTGTGATATTAATCGTATCACAAATCCAGAGTGCATCACAGAAAAACTGAGTCCCCATTGAGAATCAAAACTAGGAATAGGGTCATTAGGTACACATCAAATCATCCAGACGTGTCACCCATGGTCTCAGATTTTGTTGATATTTTTTTATTTGTTCCTTTTGACATCCTTATTTAATAATGCAAAATATTATTTTGATATCTTATATACTTTTTGAGATATATTTTTTTGAAATTGGTTAAAAAATGACCCGAGGGCTATTTCCGAAGCCTTGCATTTTTTTGACACCATAGTATAAAAACATCATAACTTTTTCAATTTTTAATGTATCTCAGTATTTTTTTTCTTTGTTATTCTTATAAATAAATGCAGATTTATTTAAATATACAAATATTCATTTAAATCTTATGCATTTTAAGTTAAAAATTTTAAACTTGTGTTTTCCGGTTATTTTTTTGCTAAAAACATTACATTCAAGAATTCAACTATCTCCAATGGGACAGCAAATATCAAAGCCACTCAATATTTTTTTAATTCAAAATACTATAAAGTTTATTAATGAATAAAGAAAATCATGGCTTTTTAAGTGACAATGTTAAAAATGTGACATAAAAGGCGAAAAGGTAAAAATTGGTCAAGGAAAGGATGGAACAGGATTACACGGATGTAGAAATTTTATTTTAATATCACCTTCCTTTTCATGTTTTCGAATAACTTCCTTCTTCCTTCCTTCGATGGCGCTACAGCCCATATCGAGCCTTGGCCTCCCTCAACAAGCGCCTCCAACGTCCCCTGTCATCAGTTGCCGCCCTCCAGTTGGACACCTGGAGAAGCTGTTCTGCATCCCTCCTCACACTATCCCCTCCCACCTCAGCCTTGATCTTCCAACCTATGAAGTAGTAGTATTTTATTTAATAACGCGAAAATGATTTTATTTTATTTTTTTTAACAGTATATATTAAAATGGAAAACCATCCAGTACTTTCGGTTGAAAAACTAAATTTGATTTTGATGTCAATGTATTTTAAATAAATGGATGTTATTCAAAATATTGCAATTACATTAAATGATAATATTTAGGATTCATTAGGCACTGAAAGCTTAGTTCTGTGTTGGTCTATGAAACGCACTTGCCAGATATGCAATTGTGGAGCTGAAAAGGGTCGCACAGAAAAGGGCGGAATGTATGAAATGAAGCGAGACTTGACCGCAATGCAATCCGCGAGAGAAGGTGCTAGAGTATTTCAAAGATTATGTTTAATTTGCATATTTTAATTATTGCTTAAGCTTTAAATTATTTCAGATCGCGTATTGTGTGTTTTTATTATTGAATGGTGTCATGATGTTGGAATTCACGTGTATGTAGCTTTTACTGTTCAAATTAATTATTATTGTTCTAACAGAATGTTAAATACCTCTCGACAGTAGTAGTTTCTCTCGGTCGTATAATAATTCTAATAATGATATGTTTTGTGCAGCATCATACATATGTACAAATACACATATCGTGTCTGATCCAGTTTTGTTGAATTACATTTTGTGTGTATCTCGTACCTACATTATATGTAACGGTGTTAAACATTAATTTATTTTATTAGCGCTTGTCCCTTGCGACTGTTGCTGTGCTCTGATCCAGTTCCTAGAAAATTTTAACAACGCTATCTTTGAATAATATTTTGTCTATGTATGTGTATCTCTGTCCGCCCGGAGACCCGATGTTAAAACTTTAAATTAATTTAACTTTTGCAGAAGCGCACTCGTCTGTTGAGTAATTCAAAAAAGATATGATTGCTTGTTGTTTTTGAGAAGTCGGAGTACAAGTTGGTTATTTATTCTGTATTTCGATTGCCAACTTATATACTTTATCTTCTTGCGTGTAAAATCTAGATTGTTGTAAGTTTGCTTTATTGTAATTATTTTTAAAATTCTTACACAAATCAAACGATGCCTGATGGTAGACGATGAGTTGCCTGATGGTATTTGCTTTTTTAGGTTGTCCTAGGAAATGCTGTCTTGCTCTTAGCTTAATATGTTTTTTTAAGGTAATGCTGCAAGTCTGGAATGTAAAATTCAGTAAAATATTTCGTTTAACAGCGAATTTCTAAAAGTACGAAATTAGTTTATTACGTTTTCATACATTACTTTCAATAAGCAAAACCCTGTGTTACAGGCGAAAAAAATCGAAATTGAATCGGTTTACTAGTATTGAGAACTAATAGTTTTGTCACCTATGCATGAGTTTCAAATGTTACAATATTAATTTTTAAATTTATATTATGAAGTTTTTTGACGTTATGTTTATAGTTTCATTGCATGATTTAAGTTAATTTTTGTCGTTTCGACAATATTTTTTTATATTCTTTGAGACCTCGTTTGTATGTTGCATTTTTTGCGCCGCTTTTAACAAACTTAAACTTATAATAATTGCGAAAAAATTTAGAGCACTAAATATGTTTTTATATTTTCTTCAGTTCTATTTCATTTCATATTTTCCTACTCTGCGATGTGGTGAGTCGCAAAAATAACTCGAAACAAAAAAATTAAACAGTACTTGAGTAAAGTACGAAGTTAGCCCATTAAAGTCTCATTAGCAAAGTTCCTCATTTAGGCTTTTATTATTTTCAAGTATGTACGATATAATGAAACAATAACTGCGTGTATTGTATTTCCACCATCACAGTTGGTGGGTTAAAGGAACAGCAATCATCAGAACATATCGTTTGTTATTGTTGCAATTGTCTTAGCACGCGTCTTCTCTTTGGAGTTTCTCCTAAAGTTTCAATACATTGTACCCACCACGAATCTATCATTTGGTGGGTAATGATGATCTATTTATAATAACTTCATTGTTCTCCAATTTCACCTATCTTCCGAAGATTCCTCTCTTTTGCTGGTTGAATTTGTCTGATCGTTAACAGACAGTTTTTACTTTTCCCTACTATCCAACAGTAAGTAAGAGTTATGATTTCATATTTTAAAGTGTTTATTTTATACGCCCAGTTCTCAGCGGGAATCATAGACTAAAGTATTTATAATTTAAAAATTTTGTAAATTTGATAATATACTCATTTCATAAAAATGCCGCATATTTTCCATGCAAATTTTGAATAACTTGTGGAGTGAGTATACTTGTAGAGAGGAGTATAGCGTTGGCAACAACCCTCTCGTTTTTTGTTATTGTCAATTTTGAGAGTCTAAATGACAATGGAATGTAATGGACCGTTATGGAATAAGGAGGAATCCATGCGTAAGAATCGTAGTATATAAAAGAATGAATGATAATCTAATATATAATAATATTATTTGTGGTTATCTTATTCTTGATTCTTTATTCTGGATGTGGTGGTGTTATTCTTGAATCATATTTTTAAGTATGTAGGAAACTACGCTATAATCCTACTTGAGATTTATGATGATCGCATGAGAAACTTGTAAGAAAATTAATCAATCATTCGGTGCAATAATAGAATAGATTTTCATTTATAAGACTTATGAAATTTCAGAATTCCACAATGCTTGTTTTTCTAGCATATCACAAAATCCGCATTATCATTTAAATACTTTTACGCGTTTTTTTTTTATTGTAACTATTATTTGGCTGTAATCGTAGTAAGATGAAGTTAACGAATGGATAAGGGCCTATCAGGAAAAATATATCATTTAATGATTCGGCGGATTTTTGTGGTAGTTAATATTAACCTTTGTTGACTCATATAATTTGCACTTATACAGCTCTTCCGAATTATGTCCCGAAGTGACTCGTAAAAAATAGTGGCAACTGGCAAATTATATATGTCAAAAATGAAAAAAGTATACTATGTAGAACAAATTGATTTTCTATACGTTGATACTGTGAAAAACAAAAAAAAGTAATCCCATGACGTTAACCATTTCAAACCTTCTCATTAAGCGGTTTTTTGTAATAGTTGTTAAGATTCTATGTTGTCCTTGTTCCAGTCACATAATATCAAGGATAAACAGAACCGCACGGAGATAGTCATAGTCTGTCTTATTTAACCTTCACGTATGTTTGATAACAATATACTCGTAGGTTTCCCATCTGAATACATCCCAGCCGTCGAAGTCTTATACATGCAATACTAAGATTGAATTTTGCATTCGGTTCTTGCAGGTATATAATATAGTGAGTCTTGTTTAAAACCCAACAGATTTTATTTTGGAAGAACAGAATATCAATTGACTTATATTTTATTTAAATACGGTACCACTATTTCTACGAACGGAGTTAGCGGGAAATGCGTTTTCTCGCTGTCTATTTTTACGAAAGACTTTTGGGCGTCGTCTATGTTTTATACATTTGGCGCTGATATATTTGAAGGTATATAAAATGATCTAAAGGTGTTTTTTTCTGTGATTTATATAGAAGTATGAATACCAACAACGATTGATAATTTCACTCTGTCTTGTCGTTGTTGATTATAGATTGATGACATTTCTCGTTGAATTTATCATTTTACTTTAAATGTAGGTAATAAGAGTTGTTTCTTCTTAAAGTTGGTTTCCATGTTGCATTTATAGCCATTGAAAGAAATGACGAAGGTAAATAATTTTTATAACTTTATTTGTCTACGCTTTCTATGTTTTTTTTGCGCGGGAAATAAAAGAAAAGACATTTTCTATGGTTCAAAGTCAAACTCATTTTAAAAAGTTTTGATTAAATACATAAACGAATTTACATTTTTTATTTTTTCCTAAAATAAAAAAAAAATAATATATTTCTTTTCTCAATTTCTGTGGAATAATCATTCTATACTATTTTCTTCCTGGCACTGTCCTAATTTTTCTCATATCGGCTATTGGGGACGGCTCTTCTCGTTCTCAGGAAGTAACTCTTCTGGTGGTCTTGTTTTTACATGCATATACCATCTCAGGTGACGCTCTACTAGCTTGTTGTACTCTTAATTTTATCTTTTAATGATAATCCTACCGACCACCTAAGCATTCCAATTTCCGTTGTTTTTAAGATGTCTTGCGTAGGAATTGTACATTGTCCAGCATTCGGAGCCATACATAATAGCGAGTCATTCTCTTCTCCTTGGCATTGAAATATGTCAGGCGTATATATCAGTTATTATTTTCGACTTTTAAAATATCAATTAGCGGTGTTAACTTGGCATATCATTTACACTGTGTTTATTGTAATGCTTAAAAGCTTGTACCTAATGTAATTATCATCTTTTGTATACAATCGTTATTGTTATAATTACTGTTAACCAGTCAGTATGTTGAATTAATGGGAAGTATTCAGGGCGTGTTGTTATGACGATGATCGCAATGTTCACTTTTTCCATCGAATGCGTATTCCAATAAATTAATGTGGCTGTAATTTGTTGGCGTCTAGTCGGCTTGTATTTTCCTGTGAGATGTACAATAGGAAGGCAAATGTAACTGTTAAATAATTATCCAGCTTTTTGTAGCCACATCTTCTTATGATGATGAATATGGGATATACAGTGCAATGTGGTACTTTAAGAGATCTACCAGGCTTATCCAGATTGATACTGGAGTAAGATATCCAGGCATAGAATGACATTATACTGGAAGAAACAACAGAAACATTGACTGTTGATCAGTTCGGCGATGCGAAGTAAATATGTAATTATTCATCTGTCCTAATTATCAGGTTGTTTTGTTGTTTTGGAACAGCTCTCGCTTGTGTAGTGTGCTTATTATAATATGTACGCACCAAAATGTATGGCAATATGTAGTCCACATGTATAGCAATAGCAAAACACGAAACATTGTACTGTGAAAGCTTATTTTTCACATAGTCCCGTAATAGTAATTACGGCATTAGGTTGCGACCGAGTTGAGCTACTGTATAACTACCAATTACCGCTACAGACTCGGTTTCTGTAATAATGCCTTTGTTTATGGATTTTCAGTGAAAATGAAAGTCACGACAAATTAGGTACCCAGTCAGTATACCTAACCTAGGTACCAACCTCCAGCTGACTTGACTATCCGTCCACCTATTTGTATCGTGAATGGTCTCCGTCGTTGTAATTTTGTATTATCGTGCTTCATCGATCGATGCGTCGAGACACTTTATAATAATAATAATAAATTTGGATTATTTTTACAGCGCCGTTTTTGTGATAACCTCACCTCGAGGGCGCTTTGAATATATTAGGGGTTATTGTAAGACTCGCGGAAGAAGTGAGTTTTTAGGTGTTTCCTGAATAGTGCTAAGTTGTCGATTTGCCTCAGTTCAGGTGGTAGTTTATTCCACGAGGCTGGTCCGGCCACAGCAAAAGCACGATCACCGAAGGATGAAGTGTTGACTCTATTTATTTCAGTCAACTTGCCAATCACGGATGTGGTGGCTGACCGAAGTGTTTGTTGTCGCTCGTTTACGGTGAGAGGGATGCAGAAGTCTGAAAGATACGTGGGAGCCATGCCATGGATCGCTTTGAAAGTCAACAAACATAATTTGTACTTGATTCTCTCTGGCACTTTTAGCCAGTGAAGAAGACTTTAACCAAATCGAAGCGATACCTATTGATAATTAGATCGTAAAATTATCAAAGCAGAAAATTTGGTTTGATATGTATTTTTCCAAAACCACACAAAATAAAGATTTTATTGAATTTTTAAGATTATATTTCACTAGAAAATATAAGAATCCTTAAGTTGTGTACCTGTTCTTTGGTAGATCGATTTAATTTTTAAATTGTTAAATTTAAGGTTGATTACTTATGTTCTTTGCAATTCAAGGACTTCATTCGTACAGTTATTCGTATGTTGCCATTTTTTACAAATTGAGTAATAATTCTCGGTTATATAGTATAAATATTGCAAATAGGCAATTTACTCAACCGTTTACTAAAAGATAGCATAAAATGCAGCTGGTTGTCAGAAATGTCTTTGTACATTCATACTTGTTCAGGTTTTCAAAAGTGATTCTTTAGCTGTAATCACAGTTGTTATTGCGCGTCGAAATTTGCGTACTAAATAACTATCGATTAAGATTTGTTTAATAGAAATTCAATACGGTTGTTGTATGAACAAATCATTCCAATATCTTAAGAATACATATATTTTAGTTAACTTCTTTCATAATTCTAATTTTTGCTTTTTCTAGTCGGTCAATCACTCTCTTAGTTATTATATAAAGAATTTCATTCTTCAGTACCTATGCCATTATAAGTTTTAGTTTTGAATAGCTGTTTCTAAGTATAGATATCGATGGTGTCCTTGAAGTTTCTCTTTTATTTAAATGGGAATCATTGAGATCTATAGGAAGGATGTTTGGTCGGATGACTTCGTGTACGTATTTACGTATACCGTAGGTTGTAGTATATGCATCCTATGTACATATCTACATAGATTGAAGATACGCGAAATTTCCTGACTAATTATTATTATTATTATTTTGCCACTAAAACGACATTAGATATTCCATCCCATACAAAATTCGTGCCGGTATTAAAATACCTATTTATTTTACGCTATGTTTGTTAAAGATATTGTTTTCAAGTGAACTTTATCGCCGCCAAAGAAGCTGTTTAAATATGAATTATTCATTACCTTTATTATTTACTCTACCTTTCGTTTTTTTTCTAGCTAAATTTATATCAAATTCAGAAACAGAGACGTATTTGTTTTTTTGAAAGTAAAAAATATTCCGACTCGAATATATTTTTTTGTCTGTTGCTGAATTTGTTGGTGCGGTTCACAAAAAATCCATTTAGTCATTCCAAGTCCATTCTTCGTAATGTATTTTTTATTTTGTGGAATTTATAATAAAGGTAAACTGACGCGGCGGTATGCAAAGTTTTTATGATGGATTTATTCAATTCAGGATGATTATAGAAAACCAATGTAAACTTTAGTTATCATAAATGAACTCTGTCAACTCTGCTATTATAAATTAATTTTCATTTTAAATTTGGGCGCGTTTTAATAGTGTGAATCTGTCAACATTTTAGTTTCATTCCATCCCGTGTTCTGAGATGAAAGGACAGATTTCACAAAAACGAAAATATATCTCTCTCGGTTTGTAGGTATTCAATAACCTGCCCTACGATTTCATGGTATCTTTATACAGCCAACACGTGTATGAATATTATTGAACATCGGCGTTATTATTTGAACCAAATACAATATCGGCTCGGCCAGTTATGTATAGATAACGTTTGGTGTAGGCTAAACACCGCGTTGTTTGTTGAATTTGTATAGCATTTGGTGTGTTGTTCGTCTTACTCGTTGCCATAATGACACTGCAGTTCCTTTGGTGCGATCGTGACCTCTGTTTGCTTCTTCTATTTCTATTCTAGCACGTTAATACTCTTCTTTTGTATAGTTCATATTGCTATCGTTTTATGTTCCGGTCTGTTGGGGGTAGGAACAGCCGGACGATTCAGTTTAGGAAGTCATTAATTTCCGCAACCATTCATCACACGCCCAATATTAATATTAATACTTTTGTGTTTCATTGTAACACTACACTTTTTTTTCGTAGTAATTACGGCTCATTTTGTTGTGTATTACTTGTTTGTTCAATTATTATTTTTAGACGAGTGTTTTCCTATTTTTCTCGTCCAACAAATTCATTTATTTTAATCGCAAGAAAATTCGTGACACTTGCTAACGGAAATGTAGGGTGGGTAATGTGTTTCCTAATTACCGTGTTTTTCTAAATTAACAGACCGAGAATTTGAAACTAAATATCCTAATGGTATCTGGTGGTGATCACACAAAGCAGTTACGTGCGTACCGATTTATGCCTGTTGGTTCCTTTTTATCAACTCGAGTGTTTTTCAAAATAAACAAAATTTATTCCTTAGAGCCGTTTTCATCCATCTTCACTGAGTTTAATTGGTAATAAATGCATTTGTCGTGTCTTAGCTCAATTATGTAACTTTGTCGAATTATCAGCTTAACAAATGATGTTGAACGCAGCTGAGAGACTAGAGAATAGCTGACAAAAGACGTCACATTACAAAACAACTGGACTTAAAGGTAAGCTTGAGACTTTTGTATGACTGGCATTCGCTACAACAAGACTTCTCGAAACTATGTGCCTTCAGGAAGGCATCTCGCATTGAATTCGTCTATATCTCAGAATACATAATATAGTGAATATTATGGCTTACGATATTCACAATTTTATTGGAAAAGGTCCTTTATTGTGGAAAAAATAACCCCTGACATACGTGCAATTAACTTTATTGACACTTCCAGTAAAATCTATTAAGCATACTTTGATTGGCATAGCTAACAATTCAGCAACAGTACCCTTGGAATGATTTTGTTTTATTAATAGGTTCTATATAAATTATAATTTCAATTTGGTTGTTCGAACCAAATTCAAATATTTTGTATATCACCTTCGAGTATATATTATTTTTTTATGTAATTTCAAATCGCAATTCATTTTTCCCACTTCGCTAACGTATTTCTTTCTGTTTACTAATGGCGTTAAAATAAATAATGATCGTTTATTTTTATTCAAACTTCCGCCATTTGAATATCGAGGCAAAAAATGCACGGTGTATTTGGTTTTGCTGAGAGAAATGTATCGGAGTTTTGGGTAAAACATTACATTTGTTGTTTAGCCATCGGAAGTTCGTTATATGTTAATCTGCCAATTATTGTTAATTGGACATTAAACGGTGGCTATCAAATTATTTGAATGTTCATATTTGTTTTTATGTACCTTTGCTTTCAAATTTCAAATGTTTAAAATACCTACATTTATACTAACACGTGGCCCTATTTGGGGTAGGCTGAGAGAACAGAAAACCGGTTAAAACCGAAATAAAAACATATCACGCAAAGACATACTTATTCAGAACAAATATTCATCCACTTACTATTCAGTATTCGAATATTTTATGATGGCAAATATATACACATACATTGGCAATGATTTTTTTTATCAAATTATTATTTAGTATTTACTTGCACTCGTTCTTCCTTCGTTTTTTTTTCAAATAACCACTTAATTTAGTTGGTAAGCCGTTCGGTTTCTGTGCGGGCGTCCAGGGTTCGATACCCAGCAGAGGAGAAATTTATTTCTCACGCAAATATTGCTTATATGGGCTGGAAACACTGGTTAGTTGGAAGAAATTGCCATACGGCAATAAACTCGCCACTGACGCAGGGTGCAAGGAAGTGTTCATTATTATTATTATAATTTAGCTTCATTCATTCTCAATCAATTTTTACCAGCCGTTCCAAGTCCAAGTTACTTTCTGCTATTCTTCTTCTTCTTCTTCTTCAGCATATTTCCGTCCACTCCTGAACGAAGGCCTCCTCCATTTGACTCCACGTCGTCCTGTCCTGTGCAGTTTGCATCCAGGATGTGCCAGCATATCTTGTTATATCGTCCCTCCACCGCAGCTGCGGCCGCCCCACACCTCTCTTTGTCATACGAGGTCTCCAAGTCACCACTCTCTTTGTCCACTTCTCGTCCGAGCTTCTGTATGGCTACGTATCCCGCCCATTTCCATTTCAGAGTCGCCACACGGTGGGTGGATTATATCTGTTACTTTTGTTCTTTCTCTCACCTTTCTGCTATTAATACTCAAAAATCTGCAAATACGAACTCCTTCAAGCTTGTATTCATAGTCACTCTGAAGCGTGAATTTCAGAATGCTCAAGAACGGTTGATATGTAGCTTATAGACGAGTCCCATTGAGGAATTGTGATAGTAAATTCTGTTGGTAGGTATATTGAAAGTACATTATTCGAATGTTTCGATTGTATTTGGAGAGTGGTCAAAATGTTTTAACACATAACAATAATGAAGCGGAAACCACAAATCAATTAGCAATAAAAATTTATTATCCACTAGGAAAATATCTGGATTCATCATCGTTATTTATGATCCATTAAACATTATTGGTTCCACGTGGAAAACTATTTTTTTGTGTCCGTTCAGTAAAAATAATGAACTACGGCATGTGGTACGTCGTCGTTGTCTTCGCATCCGTGATACCACAAATTTCAAGTTTGTTATGAGGAACCGGATTAGAATAGTGCTTCCGCTTTTCTATAATCATCACTTTCGGGTGTCCCGTAAGAGCCGGGTAAACGAAAATATAACAGGCAAAATAACATCTCACATAGTTCAACAATGAGGTTCACCAACCATTTTGAATGTAGTGCATTTTTAGGTAAAACGAGACTGGTGTGTGGGTAATGTAATGCTCACCCACACATCTGTCGCTGGTTTCCCCACATTGTGGGATATGCCGTGGTGGTATGTATGAAAGGATTGAGTTTTTATTTATTTTGTTTTCATGAGAACAATATTTTCTTTCTTCGCCAGGTTTTTAATCACCTATGTAATACTGTAAAATCTTTTTTTCCTATATTGGGATGGATGGGTGGATGGCAGAGCGGTTAGCGCGCTGGGTTAGTAATCCAGTGGTCGCGAGTTCGAATCCTGCCTCGACCGATCTCGTTCACCTATAGGACAAGCATTTATGCTTAGTTTAGGGAACGTAGGAAGATGTATATGTACTTGTTTAACAAGGACATATTCATTTTTTAAAAAAAAAAAAAAAATTATATATGTTTTTAAAACAATTATTCTAGACTCATTTAGTTCTAAAGGTTCCAAATTAATAAAATAACGTTGATTAAGCCTTTTTAATTTTGTATTTATTGATGAGGGCAGCAGGATCTACAATGAATTATAGTGCTAAAAGAAATTGTATTTATCAGATGAAGGTATGGGTAGGTATTAATAATTGCGAAAAGAGTCGAGTGGCAGCGCAGAACAAAAATGCCAATCACTACCACCATATGGGAATCATAATTTTCAGGCAAAAGAAGTATTGTTGAATTACCTACTTATTTCTGAATCATTTTTGTATCATCATAAGTTTTCAATTTTCATTGGTTGGAAAAATTGTTTTCAATCCTTGTGCCCCTCGGTCTTAAATAAAAAATAATAATAATAATAAAAAAATATTTAATTCATTAACATGTTATTGTTCAATTTGTTTATTATTTAGATACAAAACTGCAATTGGAATTTAAGGTTTATCACTGTTTCTCGGTATTTAAAATATGTCAATAAGGTACCTATTTCTGGTGATTTATGTCATTCTTTATGAGGATTTTTTTATGTTTATGCTTATTTTTCAAAATTATTTTATTTACATACAATGCGATATTTTATTTTCAATACTTGCTTAGTATAATGCATATTTTTCTTTGCTAGAACTTAAAAGGTTCTGTTGTTGATTTTAAGTGGATGAAATATATTTAACGACTGTTGCGACAGTGTACGAATTTAGTGGCTCCTTGCCAAAATTGTGGGATTTCAGATGGATCCCCCACCTCCCTCCTTGTACAATGACACTTTTGCTATGTATGGAAAATTCAATTATAAAATATATTATGTTCGCGCAATATTTCATTTTCTTTCATCTTTCGTGTCTTCTTGTTCCTTGGCTTCATGACTTGATGGCGTCTACACTAAATCACTCGACGGATGGTCTGCCCCAATTTAGGATTTAGAATTTTGGGCGGATCTTGAAGCGAAATTGACAAGGTCACTCCATTTAGTCGGTGAGCGACTTCTATCCTCCACGCTTCTTTTTACGAAGAACATCTCGGAGCCCATCTGCAAATTCATCTAATAGGTATATTGAAGAATTCTCTGTAAACAGATCGACAGCAAATAATTCTTTAGCTGTAGTTCATTTAATATGGACACATTAGAACTCAAAGCAGTTCATGGTATTCCTAACATTTTCCACCAAAACCATATTTCGAAAGCATGAAAAACATATAAGTTTATTTCTACTTTTATTTAGTAATTTAATGGTGCTCTTTGTCGACATAAAGACTACAAGTACAATGGTTTCAAATAAAATTACTTACCTCTTAAGAAAGGGAAGTTGTTTCACATTCCCATGGCATTTACTTGAATCTAGTAAGGATTATCAGTAAACTGATGCGAAGACGAATCAGATAAGCTCTCAAAATGGGTAGCTATTTTATATAATATAATTAATTAAAAGTAACTCAACAGATTTTATTTCTTTATGTTTTTATCGGCTTATATTTTATTTAAGTGCTTTTGTGGAATTTACATTGGCATGCTGCAATCGATATACCATAATGCTCGTGCGTTAGACCGAATCCACAACTGATAATAAAGCACTTGAACGACGTTTTATCATTTTTATTATGTGTTGGGTATTTAAAATAATTTCGCATTGTTATTTTATCACGATTATTTTCGATTTTTCCATGTAAAACATCCGAAGCGTATCGGCCTTGTGTCTTGGCATTTCAGAAAGAGTTTTACTTCTCGACAATGAAGGTACAATTTTGTCGTGTGCCAAAGTAATTACCTTTAGTATTTTTCAAATTATATATTTATTTTGTTATCTTGTCATTCAGTTGCGATAAATTGTAGGTTATTTGGGACTGCGGAGTATTTAAAATGCAGAAAGTACCTTGGTTATTATGAGGGATTGAAACGAAATCGATGGTTCGGCACCTTACGGAATATATAGCCAGTATTAGAAATTGTATCTGATGAAGGCATTTCAATCGATAATTACCAGTACACCTTGATTATCGCTATTGATTGAATTTGTAAATGATGTCTTATTTTTGAGTTTGGTTGACAATTTTATTAATTATTTTCTTTGTTCGTTGTTCCAGGTAAGAGTCAACTTCTTCAGTAAACTATACTTCCTGTAGCATTTGTAAGTATTGCAATTCAATTACATATGTACATTCTTTAAACGATAATAAATAAAAAAATACTTTCTATAACACAAAAACCTTTTGAAAATTAATCAGTTATTAGTTAATGCACGTTTCTCATATGAAGTCAATTAGAAATACTTACATTTTAAGATGTAATATACAGTCGACATAATATCCACGAGAAATTGGTGTAGTAAAAGCCATTCTAAAGATTGTAATTATGACACAATACCCAATGTTTGCGTATATGCAACTTTAAAAATATTCGAAAACACAATTTCTTATTGGCACTTTCATCTCATATATTATATCTTATTATTTTTATTCAATGAAGATCTGGGGCAAGTCTGGTCAACAGGCGGAATCAAAACCATCCATGTTTACCCATATCATGGATATAATTATTTTATAGAATCATCTTAATATAATATTATAGAACTCCATAAGATAATTATATCCATGATATATATGGGTAAACATGGATGGTATTTTTTATATATTAAGTTTTATGTTATTATTTTTGTTTAATGAAGATCTGGTTTAGATTTATATGTCTGTGCTTATTATTCTGTAACATGTATTGGACTCTGTTACAGTAATTTATTGTACATAAAACCTTCATTTCGTTAAGGACGCACGTGCTTCGTGCAAAACATTTCAACATTCTACCCCAGTTTCTGCGCTAAACGGGTTTCGGACAACTGCTCAAATAGCGTGTACCCAAAGTATACGAGTAGATATTATTTGCAAATATTTACCTTTTAACATTGTCCCACTTTTAACTATTTTTGTTTTCGTGTCGTCTATAACTGGTATCTCTCGCTTCTCTTGTCTTAAAACTTCGAGTGGCCGAACATCTTTGGATTATACATTATCTATAACGTTTTATGTAGGTACAAATAAGTGGACAAAGGCGGGTTTATTGTCATAATGCGAATTTTTCCAGGCAACGTTAAGTCTCAATTAAATTAGACACAGTAGTATATTGTTCATAAAAGGAAAGAAAATACAATAATAAATAGATTCATCGCAGCAATTAGGAAGGGAAGGGGGGAACTGTAGAACGTAGAAAGAATATTGTTTCGTAAGTTTTTCGAAAGTTGATGCGCATCTCATGGTTTGAGTCTAGAATGAAAGAGTTTTACATGTGTTAGAGAATGAGAGAGAGAATTGCTGAACACTGTCAAGAGACGCAAATGTGCATACTTAGGCCAAATATTCCGTGCTGATAAATATGCCCTTATATAACTCACAGTTGAGGGAAACATATAAGTAAGACGGAGTATGGGGCGTAAAAGAACTTCGTGGTTAAAAATCTCGGGAATCCGGATGCGGCGTCACTCGCGCAGGATCTTGATGGGTTTGGGGCGATGGTCACCAACCTCCGTTAAGAGTAGCATGAGTAGAAGAAGAAAGTTTTTTTTTTAATATTTGTATAGATTCAGACGATGTAACATGTAACTTTAGGTATTCCACAGTCTAGCTGATTGTAGTTGAAAATAAGAGTACAAAACGAATTAAAGCAATAGAACAAAATCTAATATTTTTATATACGTAATAATATGGAGTTCTATCATGAATATAAATATTGGTCGAAAACTATATTTAATGAAAAGAAGTGCTTCGAACTTCACTATTCTTTTCGTGATGTTTATTTTATAACAATATTTTCGTTGGTTCTAATGGAGTCATTCCAGATAGATATAATATATGTTATTTATGCACGTGAAATTTATAATCAATGCTGGCCCACTTTCGTTATCCGAGCTAAAATAGCATCGTTTATTATTCACTTCGAAAACCAATCGGGGTTACATTACATAGTTTCTAGAGTTGAACTCGAGACTTGAGGTGGGGTGGTTTTTGTGGGTAGTTTTTATTACGTTAGAAATGCAAACTCCCTCACTTGCTATTTAATTTATAAATTGTTTGACTGTTGGATTCGAACAGAAATCGAAAATGTGTCACGGATTGAAATGGATACTTTACGTTTGGTAATTTAAAGTAATCAATTGGGAGTTTTTATTAAATACCACGAGGAAAATTCGATTCGATTTACTTACATATATAAAATTTAATTTTATTCTTGCGGCCTCAATATCGATATTTTATTCCAAAAGCAACTCATCTCTTGATTTTGTTTAACATTGATTAATTGCTAATAATTTGGTTCTTAATTAAAAAAAAATAACTAAATCAACATGGATTTGATATCAGATGGAAATTCGTGATGGAAATCATCTTTCTGGGAATAATGCTAGTTTCAAAACTACAATGGAGTCCTGAAATATAAAAACTGACAAAAAAAAACTTATTTCTGCAGTATTTGCTCAGGCAACTGACGGTCGTAGCAACGGTTCGATTAGTTTATTATAGTTACTTCCATAGTTTTATGGCATACTATTGTGGGCATATTATAGATTGGATCAGTACATATACGACGAAAGATGTGTGATGTTGATCCCGGTCAGCTAGTGTTTATTATATTATCTTCTGTATAAGTTTTGTGTAAGTTTTTTTTGTACCTCCTGACTAAATAACTGAGAAGTCACTGTTTTTTTTCTATTTAATTTTTGTTTTTTATTTTATTTTTTAATTATTTCTTATAATTCTTTTGCTATTGATAACATGAAACCGTAGACCAAATTTAAATGGTACTGCCTCAGAACAGACTCGTATAGTGAGGCAGTAAATTTCCAAATAGGAATAGTTAGTTATACATATGTAATATGTTTATTATATATCTTTTTTTTACTATGATTACTTTTTTTTACTGTACTTTTTCATTTCACATGTGTGCAAACTGCATTTACGTTGTATCAAAATTAAAAAAAAGGAGAGAATATGTCTTATTTTCCATTAAAAGCATAATATTCTAATAAGTATACAACATACCGACCTACTGCATTATTCTCCATTGTAAAGGTAGGTTCTTAGCGTTAATGCGAAATAGGGATTTAGTATAAATTTAAATAAACTTTTTTAATTGGGCGGCAGGTTTTTTTTTAATTTTTATGGGTTGATGAACAATAGTTGTCGATTTAACCGAAACCTTTTAAGACGGTTGAAACCAAGTTGAAACTAAAAGCGAATTATAAACTGCGGTATCGTCTGCGTGAACGATTTTATTCGGGAAAGGAAGAATGCCGTTAGATTCGATATATCTGCTGTTGGTTAGATGTATATGTATTTGATTCGATCGACTCCAAATCGTGGCAGCTTGTTTTCTAGTGAGAGATGGATTTATAATTAATAATTTCTTGAAACGTTTTTATTGAAATCCCACATGTTTATTATCAATATTTCTTTTTATAAGTATATTCAAGTGTTTTGTTAGCTTTTTGTATGTTTTGCTATTTTTTGCGTTTTTACTTATAACAAAACATTATTTTTAGATTATAATTTATGTTGTTCTATTTGTCTATTAAGTATTTCAATTTACAGCCGATGGATATTCAGTTTTACTGATGTAGTAGAATTTTCAAACTAGAAATAAAACAGACGTTGTTGTGAATTTTACTTATCATTTTTTTTGTTGCCGTTTATTATATACATTCATATTATTTTCCTAGTATTAGTTTATTTATTCATCGATTATGTAGTTGGGTCCGAGTTCAAATTTCAAACCGTACATCAGCAATCGATCGATCGCGTACTATGCTTATTTTCAAATTACAATAACGACGAGCAATAATTCATATTTGAATTCCTAAAATTTTGTGCAATAATTATAGACCGTTTACTGTGAAGAAATGATACATAAGCATTTTTTTCATTATTTCTAATGAACCCGTGTAAATATTTTGTTGTGATTTCTCCGAAGCACGTGTCAATAATTTCCACAGAACCAGTAGGAATGTACCTACCGTAGTTTAACGAAAACCTATCATTTTATATATCTGGTTGTTTGTATTGTACACCATCGTTTCCTCGTCATAGGTCATGGGGGAGGTACATCGGCCGGCTAGCGGCTGAGGCGCGAGGGGTAGAGAGGGAATAATATACCTCCGTCTCATTCCTCCTCCCCCTTCCCTCCCGCCGTCGCCGCCGACACACAGACCAGTCGTTCGGCTGCTCTCGCGGCCGTTTAACGTCGCGTACTTGTGTGTCGCCGTCTCGTTTCGCGCTTTTGACAGATTGATAACAAAACACGTCGTAGCAATAACAAAACATCTGGCCAACGTTGATAACGAGATAACAACGATCGCTGGAATCACGAATGCCTCTTCGTCGAGGGTTTTCAACGGAATCTGCGTTTAGTTTTGTGTCAGTCGGAGGATCTGTGTGCCGGGGATCCGTTTCATGTCGCATTCTGTGATGCACTCTTCAGTGGGCGAACCGGAGCCGCCCAGAGAATATGAAGACACACTCGTCCTGTTGCGCCGTTCCACTTGCATCACGTAGTGTCTCGTAGATTTGCATACTCGAGACGTACAAGTCCCGTTGCACGGTCACGAACCATAATAACGACGGTGATAGTTATAATGTAACCCAGATCGCCAGCAGGGTTATGTAACGAACGAGTTCCACTTTTTTGTATTTGTTTTGTTTTCGTCCGTTCCGGTCGTGCTGAAGTTTTTGCAAATAGCAAAGGTGATAGATAACAAACGAAATGGAAACAGTGAGTGACAGTCTCCGCTCGGATGCCGTTGCAACGCGAATTTCACGGTTCGCCTTTTTTTGAATTACGAGACTCGTTATAGTTTTTTTCTTCTGTGATTCTGGACGTTGGCAATCTATCAGAAGTCTGTGTCTTGCGAAATACCGTTGGGCCGCATAACCACGTGCTGTGGTTTGTTTTCGAGTGACGTTCTCACAGGTCGTGTGTAAACTGCCCGCCCGTAGCTTCGGTTACTTACGTTAGTATTCCTGGTGTGAAGCGACTACGTGGTTTCGTCTATTGTCGCCGGTAATCGATTGATTGCGGTCAGCCTGTGGAATTATTCGGTGGTCGTAGAGTATAACCTATAATAAGTACACGTATTTCACCAACACAAGCGGTGGTACTGTTACGATTTTCGGTGTTTTTGTGGCTCCATGTTCTGATGTTTTAAAGACGCGTTTGTTTGATTTTGAGCACTGTCATTTATCTACTTTGTTGTTAACAATATCGCTTTTATAGATCAGTTGGTTCAGTGTTTGGTTTACTATCGAATTGTTGTTTAAGTTTGGGCACTATACTTTATTCCATCATTGACAGTATCGATTTTGTGAGATTAAGGGATTAGTTGGTTCAGTGTTATATCGAATTAACGTTGAGTGTTGAGTGATGTTGGCCGCGAGGGGTCGCGCTGGACCGGCCGACGGCGCCGATCACCTGTTCCTGCTTCCCGGCCGAGTCCTGGGAATGGACGACCTTCAGTTGAGGCAGGATCTGGCTGGACTGGACTTTAGCGTGCAGCTACTTCACACGGGACCGAAGGGACACGTTTGGCTATGTGAGATCAATAATCAATTATATTAGTTTACCTAGAAACAACTTTAAATTGTAAGGTTTACACAAATCTAATATCTGGTTTTGTACCACAATAGTTTTTAGTGATTTCTGGGTAAACGTTCCGGGTTCGTTTCCCGATGAAGACGCAGTCTCTCGTTGTGTTTTAAAAATTGTATTCTTGAGAAAATTAACATTCATAGTTTATAAATTGTTATTGAATGCTTGATTTATTAATATTTGTTATTATTGATGTTGATACTGTTTTAAAAAATATATAAATGAAGTACAAGGCGATGTCTTAACCATATCTTTATTTGCTAATCGCGAAACAATCGGCATCGTCAAAAATGAATCATTTTAAAGTACAAATAACTTACATTTATAATCACAATGCCTATTAGATACTTATATACTCATCATATTTATTCACAATCTTCCTACGCACTCTGTTTTTGAATCGTATATTAGTTTACTTACTAATTTATCAATATTGTATCATTATTATTGATCTTGCACAATTACTTCTACGATATTTAAATCCCAGAATGGAGTTTACTGTTGATATAGGTATTCGAACAATTGATTACCTATTAAAAGATAGAACTGATAGGTAATAAACTTATGAACAATATCTGCATATAATACTTATTTTCATTTAATCGAGAAAGCATTCCTCATGTCTTCTCTCCTAACAAGACCAATCAATTTTGTGCATGTTTCGAATTAAGTAAATATGCAAACGAAGATGTAATTATCGAATAATGTACATATTAATATGAACATTTGAAAGCAAACTGAAACAAAATAATTCATGTGGTAACTTGTGAAAATTGTAAGATCATGTAGAGATTGCTGGCAGAATGTTTGCATAGGTACCTCGTATGTTGTGTATTTTCAACTTCAACTTCATTCCACGGAAAAGCGAAGAGTTAAGATTTCACAATTTTCAACGCCTATTATGTTAAGATTTCCTGTTAATATAATAGGTATTTCGTTGTTGTGTTTTTGGGTCTATGATTCACTTGTCTATTTGTACTGGAATTATGAAATCGATTTTTAACTTACTTCCTGACCAGTTAGTTACTTGTTTAAATTTTGTATCATGTTTTCTCATATAAATAATATAAGTTAAATCGACTTCATATTTATATCATAAACATTCATTCATTCATTCATACCATCACGGCATATCCCACAATGTGGGGTAACCAGCGAAAGGTGTGCGTGTGTGCATTGCCTTATAAAAGGGAGAACAACACATCTATGTATACCCACACACCAGTCTCGTTCAGCAATGAGGTTCACCACCCATTCTGAATGTAGTGCCTTTTTTGGTGAAACGAGACTGGTGTGTATCATAAACATACCTATATGTAATGTGAATTAACTTGTAGAGCTCTATAGAGCTGATTAGTTTTCCACATTCTTCCGTTTCTTCTCCGTGATTTTAACTGTGAAATATTTCAAAATGCTCTTGCGTCATGAAAATTGAGTTAATATGTAAAATGCATTTTGGGATTGTCAATCATTCAAGAAGACAAAAGTGACGACTTAATAGAGATTATAGTGTTTGCCACAACCCATTCGATTTGACGTAATTTTGGCGTGTATGCATTTCAATTAAGAGCGTTTGTATCTAAGTTAGTTAAATGTAGTAATTTATAATAACGAATGTACATGTCTGTGTATGTATTTCCGTTAGCAGTCCATTAACTATTATGTATATTGTAGATTCCCAATCAGATACTCGTTAATATAACCTAACCTATAATACACTATTGTTACTTTAAAATATCATATACCGCTACATTATAACCTTGAGCTTGCATATCAATAAAAAATAGCAATAAGTGCTGATTATTTTATTTATTTTTATTTTGTATTGTTACTCGGGCAACTAACAGGTACCATTTCAAACATCAATTTAACACGCTCCCAATAACAAGGTAACATATTCTGGAGACTTACAATATTTATATCCAGACTGAAAACACAATTAAATACTATGACCCCTCCGGGAATCGAACCCGGGATCTTTATCTCAGCAGTCGGATATACATCCAACTGAGCCAAGAAGGCCGACTTTATTTTATTTTTTACAGTCGTACGTAAGTAGGTACATTAAAAATTCATTATTGTAAAACTAACGTTGATTTCTAAACTATTAAAATGGACTGTATAAATGCGAAGGTATCTGAACTTACCAATTATCCTGTGGATTTCACTCTAAGGCTGGGTTCTTTCAACAAAAGTATCAGTAATAGTATAGTTAAAATACTTTGATTTCATAAAATTGTGTCGTTTGATGGCATAAAATTTCTATGAAACAACAAAAATTATTGTACTTTTACTGATACTTTTGTTCGAGAAACACAGTCTTAGGAGACCTTCTCGTTACAAGTATACAGTTTCACAAAACGGTCCTTAATGGTTTATGATTGAAATATGTAAACGAGTGATGTGTGCTCTCTGGAAAATATAGACATTTAAACATACCGCCGCAAGATGATAATCTCCGTACCATCAGATCTGATGGTACGGAGATTATCACAGGTGAGTGCAAGTACGTGAGGAAGTAAGTGAAGGGACGGTGTTACTCAAAATTTTCAAATAATACCAAAATATAACATACAATAAAAAAGGCAAAACAAATCAGACATTACAATATCTATAAAAAACAATGAGGATGAATGAAATCATTAGAGCTCGTTTAGTGAGAGAATGCAGGTGACGGTTTTATAAAGCATGGTTGCAAAGGTCGGGGAAAAAGTGACACAATAATACGTTACACAACGCCGATTGTCGACTGATTTCATTTGTTGATACAAATAACATATATAGGTATCCCTGACAAATTGAATATTAAAAAATGTAGCAATAGAAACGGACTTCATAAAATGCATACAAGGATTTTTTTAATTATTTATTTATCGTATGATACTAGTGAATCAAATGTTAGTCAAAATGAACAAAACACAGCACTGACAGCAGGCAAACATAAAACAGCACGATATATCAATCACACATTCACGTCGAGGGCTCCGAGCCAATCCACAAATGCTGGTGTCAATTCGCAAATGTCCGACTTTGGGCCTTCATATGCATGGACGCTGCATTCTTCCAATATGTGTTGCATTGTTTGAAAGGGGTGGCCACAATCGCATTGTGCGGATGGAACAATGCCCCACTTTGCCATAAGGTAGTTGCAGCGTCCATGTCCAGTGCGGATCCTATTCAGGGAGGTCCACAGCCTTCTTGGCAGCTCGAAACCTGGAGGTATCTTCGTTGGAGTTTCCATATACTTATTAACATCCAAGTTGGAGCTTACCCAGTCACTGTGCCAAGTCTCGTTCAGGCTGAAGTCCTCACTAACAAGGTTACATCCGAGTTTCGCTGCTGGATTCCTTGAAGCAAGTCTTTGCTGTCCCTCAGACGGAACATCACTGTGGATTGGCAAAGCGCCATTGTCACAAATTCTCTTCCATAGATTAAATAGGGAGAATTTTCTTCTTGCGTCAGGGGGAGGTATATGTGCGAGCACAGGAAGCCACTTTATTGGGGTAGACCGGATGGTGCCGCTAATGGTCCTCATGGCCACATTCAGTTGAGTGTCAACTAGTTTTGTATGTGCACTATTGAGCCATACAGGAGCACAGTACTCTGCTACCGAATATACAAGAGCAAGTGAAGATGTTCTAAGGACTGTTGCACTAGCCCCCCAAGTTGTTCCTGCCAGTTTATGGATGATGTTATTTCTGGACTTTAGTTTAGCAGCTGTTTTTTCCAGGTGTTTTTTGAATGTTAGAGTTCTGTCTAGTGTGATTCCTAAGTATACTGGTTGGTGGTTGTGGGTGAGTCTACTTCCGCAGAAGTGTACATTTAGTTTGTGATTTGCATCTCGGTTACTAAGGTGAAAGCAACTAACTTCTGTTTTATTTGCGTTTGGTTTAAGTCTCCATTTATAAAAGTAGCTCTGTAACTTTTGAAGGTCTGATTCAAGTTGAACTTCGCATTCTTTAAAAGACAGTTTTTGTGTAGCTATGCCCAGATCATCTGCATATGAGAACTGTTTGCACTGTGTTGATGGGATATCACTAATATACAAGTTGAAAAGCAGTGGGGAAAGAACTGATCCCTGAGGTAGTCCATTGTTGAGCATTCGTGGTTTACTAATCTTATCTCCCAAGTGAACAGTAAATTGTCTATTACTCAGCATGTTGTTTATAACAGTAAACATAGCCTTCGAGGGAATTACATCCGCAAGTTTGGAAAGGAGTCCCTGTCTCCAAACAGTATCATATGCTGCTGTTAAATCTATGAAAGCAACCCCAGTTTTCAGCTTCTTCTCAAAGCTCTTTTCTATGTGTGTGGCTAGGGCCAGTACTTGATCACAACAGTTACGGTGAGCTCGAAATCCTGCTTGGGTAATAGGGTATTATTTTATTTTAATGAAGACCTCTCAAGAAAAAATAAATAAAAACCGTTGTGTAGTGCAGTGAAAGGTGGACACCCAGAATACTAAAATGGAGACCGTGGGAAAATAAAAGACCGGTAGGGCGACCACAAAAAAGATTTGTGGACGATATCATTCCGGTTGCGGGAAGGGGTTGGCTGGGGGAAGAACAGGACCGAGAGAGATGGAGTTCATTGGAGGAGGCCTACATCCAGCAGTGGAGAGATGGCTGACGAAGAAGAAGAAGTGCAGTGCAGAGGTCAAATATGTTGTTTTGATTTACGTTTACTAAAATGAATACGTCCTTGTATGAAACAATTCGTACTATTCGTAATTAGGAAAAAAAAAACCTCCAAACAAGGACAAATTCAAATAGAACATTTCTCTAGTAGATAAATGTTAATAATGCAATTTTAAAAATCGACATAAATTGCCCTTAAACAATTATTACAAGAATATTTTTTACAGCATTTTTTTTATATTAACTCCATAAATATGTGTCATAGAGAAATATATTTATTTGTGTGCTTCTAATCAATGTGAATGTTCATAATAGTTTTTTTCATTTCAAGAGGTTCTTGAAATTAAAAAAAAAACAAATAATTCTGGGTGTCCGATATTTTAAATCACGTGTAGACCTTTATTAACGCACGCGATAGTTACCCTTACTAACACGTAGTTTCATAGTGCATAAGGCGCTTTTTATACCTATACATTATCATGTTTTTAGTCACTAGATTTAGCATTATATGCCCTTTTAACTGAAACATTGAGAAAAACAAATTGAAATGCATAATTAGTCTTTTTATCAAATTGATTGTTTCTGTACCTTTTGAAGTTATAAATACTTACCTCCATTTTGTTTGTTTTCAAGTAATTCAAATTGTATACTTGTGTTTTTTATTAATTTTTCTGATCATTAAGCTGACTTCTGAATGTCATATTATAGTTTTATACTCTCTATAGACGTACCAATATAGGCATAGTACCTACTAAAAGCTTCCGCTATTGCTGAATATTTATTGTTGCCCCAGTAGCATAGAATCTTCATACTTTAGTTGGTTATCATATTCTGTTATATATGTATATGTATGTATAATACCCTGAAGACTGGATGGGATACATACATACCTGAAGGTATTACACACATAGATTCATTATCATATACTTGACTTGGTTGGTTGTTGATGCCTACCCTAAAGCGTGAACCATTTTATTTTTAGGGTCATCGCCTGACCGAATTTTAAGAGTTGTTTACACCAAAATCCTTTTAGTTTGTTCATTTTTTGGGATGTATGGCTTTTTTATGTTTTTTAACAATTGTCTTTTTTATACGTGTACATTATAGAACCAACGTGTTGTGTAACGAAAATAGATGGTTCTGTATCTCAGAGTTCAACATTTGGTTATGAAAAACAGAATTTTGTAATTATGTAGATGTTTGATCACGTATTAGTGTATACCTACAAAAGCATGTATTGATTAGGTTCATATTGAGCCTTTGGTCATAATCAAAAGATTAATCCAATTTATAGTACTGAATGTTTTAGCTCTTCATTTGAAGAACAACCAACAAGGCTATGGAATAGTCTAAGTCCTGAAATTACGTCGGTTATCTCATTAAACATATTCAAAAAGGCTAAAGGCTCTTCAATTATATTTCCATTTTAATATCTCTGATATTAACAATGCAGTCCTTCACATGAATGAAGATCTTAAATTTATCTCTTCTTGGTCATCGGATCATGGTCTTCTTATTAATCCGACTAAGTCCCAGGCAATTATAATCGGTAGTCCTCGTCTGCTGTCATCTATAAGGAATTTACAACTCCCACTGCTGTATATCAATAACCAATGCATTCCTTATACCAGGGTTGTAAAAGATCTTGGAATCTTCATCGATGATGACCTTTCGTGGCATGAACAGGTATCGCATGTTAGTAAATCTATTTTCTTTGCCCTACATTCACTTAATAAACTTAAAAATTTCCTTCCATTCCGTTGTAAAATAACTCTAGCTCAATCACTTCTTCTTCCATTGCTTGATTATGCCGATGTATGCTATTTGGATGCAAATGAAGTGCATCTCAATAAACTTGAACGTCTTCAGAATATATGTATCAGATTCATCTTTGGGTTGAAAAAATTTGATCGCATATCACCTTACCGCAATCTTCTTTGTTGGCCCAGGATACGCCAGCGGCGCAATATACACATATTGTCACTATTGTACAATATTCTCTCGAACCCAAACCTGCCACAGTACCTAAAAAGCAAATTCACTTATTTATCCAATCATGGACTTCCACTCCGATCTGCTGAACGTACAACACTATCCATACCTATCCATAATACAGAATTTCTCAGCTCTTCGTTCGAAGTACAATCAGCAAGATTATGGAATAGCCTTAGTCCGGATATTGCGTCGTCTAACTCACTTAGTATTTTCAAGAAAAAACTAAAGAAGGAATATTTATCCCTGAACACCTGATCCCGATTTCCTCTCCTGTCCTTACCATATCCTTTTTATTGTTATGAATTATATTTTTTTTTGTTTAATAGTATTTAAGTGTTATACGTATTTTATTTGATTTTATTTTACTCTTTTTTATTTGCTGTTGTACATACACAATGTTGTCATACTTTGTAATCTGGTTGGTTGGAAGAAATTGCCTAATGGCAATAAGCCCGCCAGTGTACAATTATATTTGTTTATATTATGTACAAGAAGATGTATAAATAAATAAAAATAAATAAAGCAAAAATATCTCTGATAATACCTGGTTTCTTCTTCCTCTCCTTATCCTTTTGTTTTCCTATCATCGCTATGAATTATTATTATATTCAATCATTTTTTTTCTTTTTCCTTACTTTTCTTCTGTTATCTTTATTATGTATATTTTTGTTTCTGTCTTGTCATAACCTTATTGCCATAGTACCTACACATTGAAATTGTATATTATCATCAACTCTGGTTGGTTGAAAGAATTTACTGTTTGGCAATAAACTCGCCAGTGTACAAATAAATTATGATAAATATAGGGTGAGATGCCTAATATAATAAAAAAACGAAGATAAATAAATAAATTATCAATTTGTTTACAATTTATTTAGTTTAAATCACCTAACAAATACATAACTCATCCGTGGTTTAAACAAATTTACTTAAAGTAAATAACATTGTAATTTAAAATAACTTTTAATATTATTACTATATTTTTTTTTTACAATATTTGACCAAAGCATGCGATATTTTTTGTGATAAAACAAGCGTTATAAGTAAGGGAATATGGCCGGTGGTTGGTAACCCTAGTCGTAAATGGTAATTCACGGAGTCAAAGTTCTATCTACTGGAAAGTGAATATTTTCTGCTGAAATAATTGGACACTCAAGTTGGTTGGTACCTAGTCGTTATCTCTATCGTTTGGTACTTACATAATTTTATATAGATAGGTTCATATTATGTAGGTGTTGATATTCATTCGGATGAGTTTGCCAATGGTTGCTTAATTGACTGCAGTCTGATCGTTTGCGAAATTAATGAATCATCATGTTGTGATAATCATGTTTTATCTATGCACTTGATATTATGAATGGTTGATCATGTTTGTTGAGAATTTTTGGATGAATTCATTATCTAATGTTTCACTACTGATAAAGAAATAAAAAAATGTATTTTGTTTAATTCAGTTTATCGGCCGACAATTCCAATAATTTTCGGATAAGACCATAAAAAAATAAATTGCGAATATAATTATTTAAGACAGTCCTTGTTCTTCAAGGATAAGGTTTATTTTTCAATTGTGTTTTCAGTCTGGATCTGTGAGACGATTAATATCGTAAGACTCCAGAATATGGCAACTTGTTATTGGGTGCGTGTTAAATTAATATTTGATATAGTACCTGTTAGTTGCCCTAGAATCAATATAAAATAAAATAAATCAAATTTGTGTAGGTCGTGAGAATCGGTTACATTTTTTGAGCAATTAATGTATTTCCTATGATGATATTGTGCTGTTAATGTATTTCCTATGATATTTTTTTTTCAGAAATTAGACACGTCAAAATTTTTAGTATTCTAGAAGATTTTCCTAGGAGTGCTTGGTACAAACCAATCCTTGGATCGTGACCACGAAGAAGATTTTTCCATTGGTAATCTGTGAAAGATTCATGAGACTTATTGGTACCATCACATGGTAGCCATATAATATTTATTAATAATTAAAATCATTTTCGCCGAGGTCTAAAAGAAACTTCTAAATACTTTTAGAAGTTTCTTTTAGAATAAAAATAGAAATTAAAATTTAGTTTCTTTTAAAATCGATTTCCACAAAAAAATCATTAAAATTATTAAGGAGATCTACAAACTAAACGCTGTCTGTCACAATCGCAAAAACTAAAATTGCCCATTTTAATTAAATTTAATTTCATACATATCCAACTTTCGCTTTTATTTAACACCATTTATTTGTAGCAATGCAATTTATTTCGCAATGTCTAATTAGGTAGGTAAGTTATTCTCTGAATAATGATAATGCGCAAATTGAATGCGGTTTATATGTACCTGTCTATTATCTTAATATCAAACATACGTTTTTATGTACCTACTTACCTGCCATGTACAAATATTAATTTGATTCGATCGATTTTTGATCATTAATTCCACATAATAATTATTATCATCGCAATTTATTGTAAATTATCGCAAATTATATTCAATCATTTATATTTGTCTGTTACTATTGCACGTTGGAAAGTGGCGAGTCAATAAATTGTTACTAGTGTACATCAATTTATTGCAGTCATTCTTTTGTGTAACAAAAAAAAATTGACTCAGTGATAATGGAGACTCATTAAATTAATAGAAATCTTTTGAATATTTGTTTTCTTTAATCAAATTGTCTATCATCAATTTCTGGTTAACTTAAACTTAATTTGAATTTTAAAATATATAGTTGTTATGTAACTTTTTATTCGCGAAATGTTGGCGTACAAAAATTAAATAACGTATTTTCAAGAATATGATTAAAAAAATAGAGATTATTGTTGAAATTGGATAGAAATTTGGTGCTACAGGCGCGTGGCTAGAATTCATTGGACAGAACACATTCCAAACGACGCGACGTATTACTGAGCAAAGTCGGGAAGACGTGACAACTCCTAAAGAAGATTGCCTATAAACTATCCAAATGGATAGGCCACAACATCACGCATCTGGGTCTGCTTGTTACTGTCGCTGAGGTAATGACAAGAGGGCAGAAACTATAGAGGTCGCCCTAAAAATAGTTATATGGATAGTTATATGATCGATGATGTGCGCTGTAGCAGCTACCAAAAGATGAAGAGGCTGGCGGACAACAGATATATGTGGAGATATGGAGTGCTTGGTGCAATCCTAGGATAGTATCCATGAAGAATAAAGAATTATAATTGCAAGAAAATATTTTTCGAAGGCTTTGTTGCCAAACATATGAACCATGTAATATATAAACTCGGTCCGTGCATTATTTGGCAACATGGTAAATATTTGGAGTAGGTAGTATTAGTTTACCTTGTTTTTAAAATTTAGTTTAGACCTTGATTATGCCGAGCAGTCTCAACGAAACCGTTCCGTCGTAAAAAATCGAATTTATGAAGAAGAAGTTTTAAATTTTATTTGATAGTTTTCGAATGGTTTTCCACTTCGTCAATACAAAATTTTCGAATTATGAGATATTGAATATGTATGCACAAATATAATAAAGGTGTTGGGATGAGACCTTCAATCAGATTTTCTTGTTTTCTTATTTAAACATTTTACTTAAACATTTAATAAGTTTCGAATCTAAATGAAGTCTTAATCCAAACTTCGATCGTCGAGTCTATTAAATATGTGATACCTAGCGCCTTCTGGCTTTAATAAGTGTGTATACTGTAGGCTAAAACTGTCTTGTTTTTTTTTTAATTATGTGTCGAAATACTGCTACTCATGGTGGTTCTGTTATTTATTTTCAATTTGTGATTTGCTACGGTGTTTAATACTTCACATATTACATTATTAGATATATGTATACAACGTTTATATCTACATATTCATCTCTTTTGATTACTATTTGAAAACGTTAAAGAAATAAAACGACGAAATTAAATTCTCTTCAACGTTTTCTCCGGTGTACATAATATGTCGACTTGTGCCGTTGTACATTTTATATTGTAAGTAAAATAAGATTTCCATCACTAATTTAATATCGTTTTAATATCTCATCATCATCATCATTGGCCCTATAGCCCGTTGTGGGCCTTGGCCTCCTTCAGAATCCGTCGCCATATCTCCCTGCACTCTGCCTTCACATCATCCAGCCATCTCATTTTTGGTCAGCCTCTGCCTCTTCTTATGGTGTGGTGTTTAAAACCCTGTTGGGAGTACGATCATCACTCATCCTGTGGACATGGCCCAACCATTGCAGTCTTCTTATTTTAATGAACTGAACAATGTTAGGTTCGCCATACAGTGCCTCTAATAGGTTAATATAATGATACATGAGCTAACTTAAAAACATCATCGAATTTATAATATGTATTCGATGTATTCGTATTTTTTCTGTCTTTTGCCGTTGTTTTTTAAAATACCTGATGCACTATTATTATATAGAATTTTCTTAATGTTTCGCTTTGATTGTGTTGGTAAGAAGTTTGCTCATAGTAATCAATATAATTAGATTTAATTTTTTGATCGAAAGTTCTTGATGGAATTCCATTAAAATTTCTTAAAATTTTAATAAAGATTAAAAAAAAACGTTTATAACTTAATTCCACTGTTTATTTAGACTACAACCTACAACCGGTTTCGTGCTAAGCACTTCTTGAAAATGTGCTTAGCTCTATATAACCAGTGGAATTATGTTATAAACGTTATTTATTTTTAATGTTCATTAAACTTTTTAAGAAATTGTAATCAATCTGCCTTTGTAATCTTATATTTATTTATCTTCTGGCTGCACATCACAAATTATATAACTTTATACATCAATCAATCTGCCTTTGTAATCTTATATTTATTTATCTTCTGGCTGCACATCACAAATTATATAACTTTATACATCAATCAATCTGCCTTTGTAATCTTATATTTATTTATCTTCTGGCTGCACATCACAAATTATATAACTTTATACATCAATCAATCTGCCTTTGTAATCTTATATTTATTTATCTTCTGGCTGCACATCACAAATTATATAACTTTATACATCAATCAATCTGCCTTTGTAATCTTATATTTATTTATCTTCTGGCTGCACATCACAAATTATATAACTTTATACATCTAAACAATTATGTTAAAGTTGAGCGCAGGGTCGAGTTTCCTGCTGTCAGATGCTTAGATCTGGATTCCTGTTATAAACTTGTTTAAAAAGAAAACACCTCACGAAGAAAATATACAAATGGTGAAAGAATTGGAGTGAGAGGCAGGAATTCCTTAAAAACAGTTGATATTAAGTTCGGTGGCGAAGCGGCTAGTGTTGAATGTCCATTGGGCGAGAATTCAAAAGTTCAACTGCTTTCGTGCATATATTTGCTCAGTTAAGGGAATGAGGATGTATAATATGTTTTGTTGAATAAAAAAAGGAAATATTACCTAGAAACATAATGTGATATTATTTTTTTCGGTTCGTGGAAATGACTCTTTTATGAATAAGGAGTCGGGGGTTTCGTATTTAAATAAAACCAATTCGTAATTAATTCTTAAATCCTCTTTATTGTTTTACATTCATCAAATAAATTTACAACACTCGATGATTAAGATATATCTCAAACAAACTCAGAATTAATTATTTCTCGAAAAGGCAAAACTTATTATTCAACATTAAGGCAATTTACTTAAAGCGACTAAATTTGGATCAGCTCGTCCAACAACGCGAACAATATGCAAATGTGAAAGGTATGAAATTGGATGAAAATCTTTTACAGACACAAGCGCGTTTGTTACTTACAGTTATTGAGAGAGAATCTGAGAATTATCGTGTCAAGATAAATATGAATGTAAATTCTTTCAGCGTTTTATCCCTATTCCTCTTGGGGGCGAATGTGACTTTGATCCATATTTATTTATGCAAATCGACTTGTATTTGTTTATGTGGATTAAGTATATTAATATTTATTTTAGATTATTTTTCCATTTGTTTGCTCGCTCAAGTACAACAGAGCAAAGTATTATTACTCAACGGCATAAGTAAATGCAAACGATCATACCATTACCTATATGTTAGGTTTATGTACATATTTTCACTTGACGATCAGTAATTATTATTGCAATTTTCACATGATATACATCATCATTTTCAAATTAAAGCTTTTTTTTACTTTTCTGTTTTTTTGCTTGTTGTTTGATGTACGTCATCATGTTGGCAATCGGAACTCTGTGGAAACTTAAAGCAGTTGATTTATAGTTCTACTGTTTGATTTGTTTCATCGAGATCATTAATTTTCATTGTAAATGTATACTATATTATCTTTCGTCGATGTATGTTGATTTTTTTTTCTTTCAATTGTTTTTTTACTTGTGATGCAAATATTTTTTTTATATGTTATAATATTGTAACTTAACCTTTAATTATCTTTTCAACGGACAGTTGGAATTCCACAACAAATTAATAGAAACAAATGTTTTGGTCTAACTAGTATTGGCCAATGGATTACCATTTCCAGTTTGTAAACCTAACCTTTTTGATTTTATTTTGAATGTATTTTTGCTACTCGTTGCCTAAGGATTTGAATACTTATTTTAATCGTATATTTATCTCAAGATTTTAAAGTGCAATCTTTTCATATTTATCTATGAAAGTATTACTATTCATGTGGAAGCATCGTTTATGATAAATTTCTTGATTGTAGTTTTAATATTAAATGATTGTTTCTTTGTATGTGGATATTTATTTTTAATATTTAGTGTCTGCATGTAGTTTCTCTATCTGGGTCAACATTTTATTTATTTATTTCCATGTTATATTTCTATTTGTGTTTTCACTGTATTATTAAGGTCTATTTGATACTGTTTTCGTCATTTGCATACACAATAAGATTCTCCATTCCATTTTCCAATTGGGTTAAACGTCAGGTTTGATATAATGTATTTTTGTATCTTCGCTTCACCTCTTGACTTTTCGCAAATTGTTTATTGCCAAAAAATATAATAATAGAAGTCTCCTGTCGTCTGTTTTCGTTTTCATACAAATTTTTTTGATGTAGGTATTTCATATTTCGTAATATGTATTTAAACTTGGCATTCTTTCTTACTGGAGAATTCAAATTATTTATCTGTTTTTTTGTTGTCTATTATGATGAACGTTCTACCGTTCTTCGCAATGAGCATATTATTTCAGATTGATGGAATTCATCGTTAACTGTCTCTTTTGATGACCTTTGTTAACTGTTTAGTTATTTTGTGTCATCGTTCACTGTCACTGGTATCTGTTATGTTTGTACAATCCATGGTTATTATTCTATTGTCATTTTTTTCCATGATATTAATTTGACATTGTAATATGTTCAGTTGAGTAATAAACATAGTCAAAATATTCACTTGAAGTTATTACAATAATGTCCAATTCAACATTGGTTGTCAACATTTTATTATTTTTTATATTGTTTTGTGTCATTCTATTATTTTATAATTAATTACCCTTTTGTTTATGTTATCAATGTCTTTTGTTTTATAACATGTAAGTATGTAATGTAAACAAAAAAACAAACATCAACTGATTTTTCTCAAGACAAAGTCCCGAAATTATTTTTCTCTTTCTCTTGTTTAATATTCGCAATTTTAAGGTTATCATTTTATTGCAGATTATCAACTAGTATCATGCTGAGGTTGCATTCTGATAGTTTCATCAAAATACATCTGTTTGTATGTCCTGTGTATGTACTATGTACGCCATGTTCGGCGTGGTTATACTACTCTATCGATTATAGACTAAAGTATTTATTCGATTGTTTTCAAATTAAGCAAATTTGTATATCTAATACTCGCTTAGACCCCATTAGATTTTTTTTTCTGTCGAATATTTCAAAGTGACCCCAATCTCAGAAACTGAAATTTTGATGTATTTATTTTCAATTTTCCAAAAAGGCACATCACTTGCATAAAACGCCATTGAAGAGCCTCATCAAGTTTTCATAAAAAATATTTATGTATATCAAAAATAATTTGACACTCATTTAAAGAAAATGTTGAAAATTTTCCATACTCCACGACTTGGTAGTGTATTCTGTATTTCGAACACAATTTATATCATACATACATACATACATACCATCACGCCATATCCCTTACGGGGTAAGCAAAGAGAACCGAGCGCCATACTCCTCTATTTTTGCATACATTCTTAGCTTCCTTTACATCCATGCATCGTCTCATACATGCTCGTCGATTATTCAAGCTTCTTATATTTCCTTCTTTCAAAATATCATTCACATGGGCATGCCATCCCTTTCTGGGGCGGCCCCTGCTATTCACTCCATCTCTTACACCCATGTATATTTTTTAGGTCAGTCGTTCATCATTCATTCTTTCAATATGTCCAAACCACCTCAAGGAATTCACTTTCATTTTATTTATAATACTCTTCTTCATCTTAATATATCATTTACATCATAATAAATTTGTTTTTATTATTACTATCCTAATGTCTGAATTAATATAAGTAAGGACCCTACGAAGTCAGAATAATAGGAGAGCATGTATGACGCGATGCATGGATGTAAATGAGGCAAAACATGTATGTCAAGATAGAGGTGTCTAGCGTTCGGTCCTCTCTGCCTACCCCAAGTAGGGATACGGCGTGATGGTATGTTTGTATGTATGTATGTAAGGACCCTATGTTTAGATTATACTTTACTAACTTCGTCGAAAGCTATTTCGCCCTTCTAGAACATTCTGTATAGGTAGGTACCTATTAATATAAATGAATTAAATTTGGTATGCATTTGTTTAAAAATGTTTTGTTTTCACTTATATTAATTTATAACGGTTTTTTACCAAATACATACATAATTGTGCAATACTTATCCTTAATTCTGGTTGCTTGAAATAAATTAATATTGGCACTAAAGTCGTACACAAATAGTTTCACCAAATCTAGTCGCACAGGGAATTCGCCGTATGTAGAACCAAAAGGAATGATACCTCCATGCCAGCTACATATGTCTTTTAGTGATTCATATTATGCTATGTCAGTAAAACAGACAATAAATATACTAATCATGTCCATAATTGGGCGTTCAGGTATTCGGGGTCAGGTTTTGTGTGTTTGTCTTCCGCCTTATCTCTGTACGACAAGTTGATGAGCGACTGCCTGACTGAATATTAGGTATTATATACCTACATGACGATGTCTGCTATCTGTTACATATTGTTACTAATTGTTTTTGTGCCAGTTGCATACTTCTATACCTGTTATAATATGTTTAATCTTATTTGTTGGTGGGATTCTAGGTATCTATGTAGTATGCTCAATCCTAACTTTGTACCATAACAATAACCTAGCAAACGATTGTATTAATTTGGCCATTTTAAAACACAAGTATAAGCAGTTTATGTTATTTTATTTTGCCGTCTCAATTCGTTATACGAATATTAAAAAAAAACAACTATTTCTGGTCGGTTTCCTTTTGCGTCTTACAATTCCCTCCTTGCTATGCGCAATTTGTTTATTGTTAAATGTCATTTTTTCTTTTAGGTACCATATAAGGTATTGCACCTTATTTAGGTAGGTACACACGAGATTTCATGTTTTTTGGGCTTTATTGTAATATATTACCTTATAGCAGTAAACCCATTTTTGAATAAATTATTTATTTATTTATATAATTTATGTACATGTGTACAAAGGCAGGTTTATTGCCATAAGGCAATTTCTTCCAACCAACCCGAGCAACGTGAAGTCTCTTAGTTAAATTGGTACAGTACAAATTAAGTGAGAAATAAATTGATAAAAAATAACATAAAAGAGTAAGAAATATAAAAAAAATTACAAAGAGGAAAAAATGAAAAGAGAGTTTAAAAATAAAAGAATAATAAAAATAACACTGATCATAGCAATGAGGAAAAGGAGGTTACGGAAGGATATAGAAGGAATTCAGGAACTATTTGACAAATAAAGTTTTTTTAGTTTACCTTTAAATATTTGAATGGATTGAGATGACGTTACTTCATCACTTAGGCCATTCCATAGTCTAGCTGATTGTACTTGAAAAGAGGAGCTGAAAACTTCTGTATTGTGAATGGGGATAGCTAGTGTATTATTGAATTTCTTTTTCTTTCTTTTTTGTGCTATTAACAAACATACGTCATTTTGTTATGAGTGACCTTCGATATATGTAATATAAATATGACTTCATTACGATTCCATATCTATTTTATCTTATAAGTATAAATTGTTGGGTGACTTAATTATTTCTCACAATAACACTAGTTTCTTTTTTCAAATCCGATAAAGGATTTACCATGTTCTACATTTATTTTGTGTTTCGACACAAAATAGGGAGACCTTATCTGTTATGTTGAGTATCCTTACTCCTGCTTTTCAAACATTGTTTTGCCTTATGTAATCAGTCGCAGCTTCAAGTAGGTAATTTTCATTTTGCATTTTTTTGTCGAAATACTTGAAACTCTAAGATTTTGATAGGTTTTTGACACTTAAATCCATTCTACGTAGGGCAATATATTTTTTTTATTACGTTCATTAGTACAAAGGGACGAAAAAAGGAACATTGTTGCTTCTGATGATAAAGACACATCTTTGATTTTGTTATTGTGGGCATATAATAGGCGTGATGACAGTAAGAAAAAATCATTGAAATTATGATTTTATAAAATAAAATATGTTATAAAGATTTGAAAAAATATATTTATTTTCATTTTAAAAGAGCGAATAATATTAATATTATTAAAATAAAAATACAAAATATGTTTGTCCGCCATTTTATGTGAAACACCAATCAGAGCGCATGACGTCACCATATTGTTACTGTCAATTGTGTTTGTTACTGTCAACTGTAGTGTTGTTCGAAATGGCTATTTTTTTCATAACAAGCTATATGGAATATGCTGCTTATTTTTAACATGCTATTTTTATTTATTGATTTATTTGGGACGATAAACCAAATAATATCGCTATCCGCTCTATTGAATCGTTGACGCATCTGTTATAACACGCACCGAGTATTGTAACGTGGTGGAGAATATTTAACGTTTCAGAAATAAATAACTTGGTGGCTTTCATTGCTTGATTATAAAATAAAATGATGTTATTATATTGTTTGTGGGAGTTGTACAGTGTTACATGAGGTTGAAATGGAAATACACAATGTATTATGATGAATCTAATATACATATGGGATAATTGTTATGATTCAAATACATATTTTGATTAATATATTAAAAAAAAATAGAATGTTATGTAATAGGTGTGATGACTGTAAGAAAAAATCATTGAAATTATGATTTTAAAAAATAAAATAGGTTATAAAGATTTAAAAAATGTACTTATTTTCATTTTAAAGGAGTGAATAATAATATTATAAATATAAAAATACAAAATGTGTTAGTCCGCCATTTTATGAGAAAAAACAATCAGAGCGCACGACGTCATAGTATGGTTGCGTCAATTCTTCTGATAGTCTTCAATACAATATACGCATTAATTGTCGGTCTGGACCAAGGGCCTGCCTTGAACAAAATCTTCATACAAAATCTGTATGTACTTCTGAAGCCTGCACGAACTTAATTGTTGTACCAAAACCATTTGTAAAAACATGAAGATAAAATATTGTTATTTTTAAGTTGGCAACAGTTGTCATTTTTCTATGGTTGACACTTGAAATTTGATCAGTTTGTAAACTGTACTGCTTATTGCTATATCGCTTACAAGCTGCCATTATTTTTCGAAATACTTACTTATCTGTTCTTATCTTACAAAATGGGTCGAAATTGCTGTATAATAAATTGTGGAAACAAATACGGTATTGACAAATCAATATCATATCACAAGTAAGTAATTACAATATATTTTTTCCCCCATATTTAAACTACCTTGATTTTCTATGTTTTAAATATAACAATTATAGAATGAAATACTCACATAAAAAATTAAAGTAAAGATAATATTAATAGCATCATTTTTATTCCTCCAAGATTAATAATATTGGCTCGGTTGTTTTTACCAAAAATACGACGCTACTTTTTAGGTTAAGGTCAATAAAAATTCAAGATATCTAAGATCATTTCTTGTTACCGTAATACATTCAAAGTTTTGTTTTTTTTAATCTGTGTACCTAAAATATATTGCTTTCCGTGTATATTTGTTAATTAGTATTTCATTCCGTCTCCTATTTTTCATATTAGCTCATTTTTTCGCAATTCGCAATGTCATTTTACGCAAAACAAACATGTCTGATCATGTGATGTCTGTCTATGTCTATGAGTTCCGTTGCAGTAGGGTTGGGCAATATTATTAGTAGGTCATTATTAATTCCTCCAAGAACATTTCTCTAATTTCCAATCTAAACAACATTGTTAATTGAGGAACAACTTTATGCATTTATTAGATTATAATACATAATAAATATATAAACTGGGATATATAGCGCCGTAGATATAAAAATTAATCAAATATGACCAAAAAGCATAGATATAAAAAATTAATGGGATATTTTTTTTTAATTGTGTATTTATTAATATGGTTTTTTTTGCAGATTCCTTAGCGATCCGCAATAATATTTACTTTGGATAGGTGCCGTTAGAAACATCTCCAGAAGAATAACCCCATATTCTTGTATTTGTTCCTCCCATTTCAAGGCTGGCGAAATAGATAGGAGTGGTTATATTTTGAAACTAAAAGAAAACGTAGTTCCATCGGTTTTCTTCTCATCGATTGATGCTCCATTACAAACTGAGGTAAGTTGCGAAATTCATAAAAACAAATACCTATAAGTAAATATTTTTTTAATAAAATATCTTTTTATATTCTCAAGTATCGAATTATCGTGAAATATGGTGGTACATTTCAACAAAATAAAATGCAATATGTCATATTTATAATTGAGTCGAAAATTTACTATAATTAATAATTTCTTTTTTCTAATTGCTTCTCGGGCAACTAACAGGTACTATGTCAAATATTTATTTAAAACGCACCCAATAACAAGTTGTCACATTCTGGAGACTTATGATATTTATCGAATTTCAGGAAAAATTATAGATGTAGACCACGATTGAACTGATCATATTTTGAAAAATAATATTATTACTTAAAATAAATAAAATCTCAATTTTTTTTACTTTTTCCACATAATAAATTTGTTTGACCATTGAGGCGTTTCGCTCGAAAAAGCATCTACAGAATGGTAATTGATCATATTTTTTTTTCTTTTTTCAGGAATTTCTAGCAAATTTGCCCGGTACGTCTTCAATGCCAAGCGTTTCATCATCCAGTTGCACTCCAGTAGAATCATTGGCTAATAGAACTGGCGGATTTTTTTTTGTAAATAAAATATATTTCAGCCTATATCTTTGTTTATTTTGTACAACCTCCATTGTCACTCAACATTAAATAACGATGTAAGTCCCTTAATTAAAATGCAACGAACGGAACTTTTCGTTATTTTTTGTGTGTTTTTAGTTTGTAGACCTGAATTTTTCGTGTTTATTGATTTTTAAAAGCAGCGTTATTTTTTTACAAAATCGATGTTAAAGTAGTATTATTGTTAGGAAATCGATGTAAACAGCATTTCCCATTGAAATACATTTATCTAAAAAAATAATATTTACCATTAAATACATTGAAAGTGGGTTTTGTCGATTTCACCCACAGAAATTTTATTTCATTAATTAATTTAATTTTTCAATAATACTCTTTGAATTCTGCATATTGCAAATCTAAATTTCGTTTTTTTTTCTAAAACTTGAGAATTCGCGTTAATCACGAAAAAAATATGCAATTCGCGAATAAAATCGAGTTTATCGCAAACGCTAAAAATCCAAGTTTCTAGTTATTGGGCATATTAATTTTTGCATTTTTTTTTCATTATAAAAAAATACTAGCGAAGCGTTTTTTATTGTATTTTACCAAAAGACAAACGCGCCGCTTGTATATTCGTATAGTTATCAAATATGCACATGTACATTTAATTGACAAAAAAAAAAACCCAAATTTCAATTGAAGAATATAATATTTGGTTTACGAAAAACTCTAATAGGCGAGTTTTACAAATTATTCAAAGTAAAATCTCTAATTTCATTGAAGTAAATTTAGTTTCTTACATAATAAATGAAATTTTTATTATCTGCTGTCGTAGATATGTATATGTTAATGAAATTGTGTAATGTATATATATTTATAATAAAAAACATATTTTGGGAATTCACATTAATATTATATGTCGTTTCCCATCCCTACTGTCTAAACCCGCTGGTCGTTTATTCTAGCAATTGTTACATTTTATTATTGTCATATTGAGAAGGGTGTATTTACGTTTCTTCTGTTTTATCTTATGTAGACCAAATGTCAAACGAATCTGGCGTCAAATATTTCGCATATGGGCGCCTCCATCATATTAACTCCTCCAAGGTCTGGACAATGTTTATTTTGGTGTTTTTGGTATATTAATATTTTAATTAGGTACTTAAAACTAAAACAAAACAATAAAATAGCAATGGAACAAGGATTCATCAAAGCAAATAGTTTCAATTTACCTAGATACTCGCCTACCTATCGGGGGATACTATGGGCCGGTATTACAGTGTCAGTTTAAGAGCTAAACTCAAGTTTCACAAAAATATAGCGTATTACAGTGTCCGTTTAGACCTAATCTTCCCTCAAATATGTCACTAAAACGACAAATATTTAACTCAACGTTTCTGGCAGATTAAGTACTTAACTGTGAGTCAACTGTCATTTGCTAGGCAACTCGTGTAGTTTCAGTTTCTATCACTAGAGGCGTTAGGCAACGGGTGTAGTTTCAGTATTGTATCACTAAAGGCGTTAGTTGTATCGACGGTGGCGCCACACAACAAAACAAACTGACAGCCGCATTGAACATGGGCATTTAAAAGCATTATTTTGGTGAAAAAAATTAAATTTACCATGTTGGATAATAAAACAATGGTATTTAAAGTCGTAGCGTCCCGTTTTGTATTTCGTATTATTTGAGGTTATTTAAATTTGACAGATAATAACCACAGAAAAAGTGAAATATGTCTATAATTGAAGATTTAGTAACTGACATGTTATATTGCACTGTAATACGGAAATGGATTCAATCTCCCCTTAACATTAATCTTGAGTTTAACAAACTCAATGAGTTGAGGGCCGACTGTAATATCGGGCCTAAGTTTATTGTATTTTGTATGTAACTTAGTTCTTATTGAATAAATAAATAAATAATGAACGCTCGCAACGTATGGTAAACTAATTTAGTTTTAGTATTCTACAATTTTGTCACGCGATGGTGAGCTGACGAACGTTCGACATGTTATGATGCTGGTCACTGCCAAACTAAACTAGCAAGCTATATTTTTTTCATGCAATGAAGCGATTCGCGAAACGACGGCGATTACGCGAAGCATGCGTTTTAAAACATCGTTACAATTTTAGCAGCATACGAATTATTACATAGCGCTCGTTATTTGTATTGTGTTAATAACAAGCTATATTTATCTGCTATCGTTATTTTTAGCAATAGCAGCCATAGTAGTTATTTTTCTGCCTGTCTTAACTACTCTTAACTAGAATGGAACTTTTGATGGTCGGATATTTCTTTGCGTCGAACAAAGACTTTTGTTCATCAGAATTTCGAAACGTAAAAACTTAATAATAAGTACATATAAGTACTTTATTTATCTGTAATTTAAATACAACTTACATCTCGAAAATCGATAAAATATGCTCCTTCTTCTCTCTACATTATGTGTTCATAAGCTAAAAACATACGCGGGAAACGTATGACGGCCTATTTTGACGTTTGGACATTAATGAAGTTCTTTATATGCTTATTGCCTAAATAATGGTAAATATTATATTATTGAGAGCTAAAAGTGGGGGAACAAATACTGTACTTCATTGTAAACGCGTACTTAATAAAATACACTTATGTCTCGCCATGCGAAATTTAATCACTTATTTCTCTTTTTTTTCGCGTGGGACGAAAACATATACCTCAGTAGGTGTTTTTTTCGTCGTGTTTGTACATTTAGGGACCGCACAACACTTATGCACTTTTGAATTGATTATAAATACACAAATCGTCCTAGAATACATATATTACATATAGTAGTGATATGCAGTTTACAATATCGTGACGTCATCGTCAGGGTCGGCAGCCGCCATGATACTACAAGCGTTTTTTGGCGTAAATGTCAAATTTGATTTTAAAATGGCGATTTTTGCTACTAAACCTTTATTTTATGTAGAAATGTATATATATTTGAAAACAGTGAATGCGTAAAAACATCGTGAGATAGTTTTTCAAAATTAGTCATCATGCCTATTATAACACACGTCATATATATTAGGCAGTTAACATATATTAATTTTCTTTTGTTCGGTATATTACTTCAGACATTATGTCCATTACGTCCTCCGTAATATCATTGTTTTAATGAAATTCTTAGTATGAAGCACTGCCATATTTCACCAACATTAAAATGACTTATTTTCGTTTAACTTTGCGTATAATAAAGCAGAAACCTTACGTTAATAGTGTAAAGTTTTCATAGAAATTATGGGTCTTATTGTATTATCCATTAATAATACCTTTTAAGTACCAATACCTTTGTTTTTAATGGATTTTAAATCTGGGTCTACTTAAAAAAAAGAAAAGCGTTTCCTCGCTAAATCATCAAAAACCCGCCTTTAATTGACATTTTTCAATTTTCGCCTCTACCGGATTTCCGATTCGGCTCATATTTTTAGATTGCAAATTTTATTTATGAATAATTTATGTCTCTTAATGGATATACGATTCCATTTGACTATTAATAGTTAAACCAATACATATACATTCTTGCTATTACCACTGCGGTTGTCTAGTAAAAATCAATAATAAATGTCAAAGAATAATTTTCATGCCCAAATATAAATTTGATTAATAGATAGGTATGTATTATTAACTTATGGTAAGAAACAAATCTTGAAATTGAATTAGAACCAACGACTCAAATGATAGTATCACTATATTCATATGGAGAATGATATGAAATATTTATAAAAGGAAGATTTCCAACGAATTACGGCCATGTGGATCGAATGTATGACTTTTTAAAAACCTCCACGCATCTCATATACCATCGGGTTATCAATTCTTAACTTACTGTTTGGGGGCAATAAAGTCACACTCCCTGGGGGGTAAGTCCCGTCAAACGATGGAATCAAAACCCTCCTGATTACCTATATAATTATCATATGGAGTTCTATAATATATTAAGATGTATGGTTGGATAATTTATATAGCGCCGTTTTCGTGAAAACTCACCTCAAGGGCGCTTTGTAGGTATTAGTTTTTCATGTTAGTAAAAGCTTAAAATCTAGGTTATTGATCTTAAATTAAATTAAAAATAAACATAAAAACGATGTATACAATACTTAGTATATTCTATTTAATTGAATATAATGCCATGAAACGTTGAAAAGTGTCACGGAGCAGTTAATTACAGTGTTATGAAGTTGGTTTCATTACATTATATTAAAATTCAAATTTAGGAGGTGTTATTGTGTGAAATATTGAACAGGTGTGTCTTAAGTTGTTTTTTAAACGTGTTTATATTGTCTATTTGTCTGAGTCGGTATGGAAGTTTATTCCATGAGGATGGACCAGCAACAGCGAACGCACGATCACCAAAGTTTGATTTGTGCACTCGGTTAACTTCGTTTAGTTTACCGATTGCTGAGCTTTGAGCTGAACGGAGGGATTTCTGTCTGTTGTTTGAGGTGAGCGGAGTGCACATTTCGGATAGGTATTGCGGGGCCAGACCGTGTATTGCCTTGAATGTTGTTAGGCATATCTTGTACTCTATCCTTTCAGGGCACTTGAGCCAGTGAAGATTTTTTAAGTGGTGAGAGATGTGAGAGTATTTAGAAGCACCCGTGATAACTCTAGCAGCGGTATTAAATACAGATTGGAGTTTTTTTATTTCTTGTTTTGGGAGATGAGCATATATGCTATTGCAGTAATCAAGTCTTGAAATAACATAAGCGTTGATGAGAGATTTAGTAGCGTCTATTGGAAGATTTCTGCGAATTGACTTGATTCTACGAAGATGATAAAATGCTGCTCTAGTTGTGCAATTTATTTGTTTTTTGAGAGTCAGGCTAGAGTCTATGTGGACTCCAAGAAGTTTTACACTGGAATTAGGGAGAATGTTTGATTGATCTACTTTAAATTCTGATTTATCCAGAAGGTGTTGGCGCCTTCGCGTGGCGGTCCAAAGGAATTCAGTCTTAGTCGGATTTAGTTTTAGTTTGTTTGTTGACATCCAGTCATTTATACAATTTATACAAGATATTATACAATTCTATAAAATAATTATATCCATGATATGGGTAATCATGAGGGTTTTGATTTCACCGCTTGATTATACTTGCCCCCCAGACCTATGACGTAATAGTTTGAGTAGAGGTCCACGGTATTACATCTGCGAGGAGCTCCGATCTTTAGAATAACTCGATGTTGTGTTCTACCATACGTATATTTTTAAGGACCCTTCCTTTAAAAATGTATACGAAAAGTATTTACGACCATTAATAATAGTAATTCATAACAGTTAATGGTCTGTCTTATCATAAAACTTTTAAGATAAAGTGTCCATCAAAAAATTCGCTTTTTATGAATCCATTCCGTTACATTTTATTTACGTACACCTTCGTCTTGAAGCAACGCTCATTTGGGACCATTATTCATTCGTTCCTGTTTACTTTTAGTAGAATGCGATGGGTTATGGTAAAAATTTAATCTTAGATATATCCATTCATTCTCTTGTTAGCACTTTTCTTCATCAGTTACTCGATTTTCAACAAGTTCTTTTATATTTATAGCTAATTGCAGGCAAGCCAACGTTCGGGCGGGACTCCTTATTATTTTGTATTGATTTAATTCTTTGATACAAATTGAAAATTGCTGTGAAATTCTTGGATGTTTTCACAAGCAAAATTAAACTGTGCGTGTCAGTCAGAAAAGGCAATAAGACCTTCTTGATATCGTTCTTTGCTGCCAGTTAATCTCATTTAGGATGCCTATTAAGAGTTTTAAACTTTCCGTTGTAACCTGGTTATAATTATTATTGTTTCACATTTAATGTGGCTACTTCTTTTCGAGATAAATTTCGTCTTATTTTCGCCACCCTCTGACGCTTTTTATTATTCGTGTAATGATGAATTATAGTCTGCCACGATATTGTATCACACAAAAAAAAAAACTTGTGTTTAACCAAAATCTACGCCGCGCCGCCGCGACCGTTTATTGAAGTCAGGGTTGCCAAATGTCTCAATTTCAGTGTGATCAATCTCGAAACGCGATATACAGTCTGAGAACCAGAATGTATTTTTTTACGTATTTTAGTATTACGTCATAATATACAGGAAATGTGAAGTTATTGTACATTTTTTTGCAGAACCGCATTAAAAAGATAAGAATCACATCCCATTGCAACATCGAGTTTCATTAACACTTCCCGCTTTTTAAAAGAAATCTGAGGAATCATTTCCTTACGTACAACACTTAAATTTGACTCCTTATCCTATCCTTATCCCCCCCTCTCCTGTCCCCTTCGTTTCTTTATTGTTTTGTTTTTATATTATGTAATTATATTTTTAATTATATGTTGTATTCATAAAAATGTAGGTACGTATCATAAATACAACATATTTCTCCAAATGAATATGGTTGGTTGGAAGATATTGTCATTTGGCAATAAGCCCGCCATTGTGCGCATGTGCTCAAAAGCTTTAAATAAATAAAAAAAAATAAGAATGCATGGTGAGGGATTCACGTGATATATTGAGTAATATACAATATTAAGAAGTCTTAGTATAGGGACGGAAAAATTCTTTTGCATAGTGACTGCTAATATTACTTATTATCGATTTTTATTATTTTTTGCAATAAGAATATTATTAGATTTTTTAAAATTCAATAGATATAGGTACTTACTTTGTTTTCAATTTGGTCATACCGTAATTTATACAAAAATTAAAAATATTATGGCCCGATATTACAGTCTGAGTTTAAGAACTAAACTCAAGCTTTACAAAAATATAGCGTATTACAGTGTCCGTTTAGGCCTAATCTTCCCTCAAATACGTCACTAAAACGACAAATATTTAACTCAACGTTTCTGGCGGATTAAGTACTTAACGGTGAGTCAACTGTCATTTGCTAGGCAACGCGTGTAGTTTCAGTTTCTATCACTAGAGGCGTTAGGCAACGAGTGTAGTTTCAGTTTCTATCACTAGAGGCGTTAGTTGTATCGACGGTGGCGCCACACAGCAAAATAAACTGACAGCCATATTGAAACAAACATGGGCATTTAAAAGCATTATTTTGGTGAAAAAAATTAAATTTTCCATGTTGGATAGTAAAACAATAGTATTTCAAGTGGTAGCGTCCCGTTTTGAAGTTCGTATTATTTGAGGTTATTTAAAATTTGACAGATAATAACCACAGAAAAAGTAAAATATTTCTATAATTGTATATTTAGTAACTGACATGTCATATTGCACTGTAATACGGAAATGGATTAAATCTCCCCTTAACATTAATCTTGAGTTTAACAAACTCAATGAGTTGAGGGCCGACTGTAATACCGGGCCTATGTTGTGTTTTTTTTGAAAATTTGGCAACCCTGTCTGAACTTGTAATATTATTATAAATTTCTCTCTGTACGCAGATTCCTCTTCATGAATCTATTTCGTTTATCTTCACTTTATCTTCCCATCTTTCTACTGCTCCAATTCTTCTCTCGAACCACCAATATATCTAGTTTCAGATTAATTTATTTTATTTTGAAATAAATAAGTAGTTCAAAATCATAAATAATGTTATAACATAATTTTCAGACATATTTATGTTCGCAGCGAACGACTGAGACACTTTGTTTTATTTGTTTAGATAAAAATAAAGAAATTGCCATAGAATATAAATTGTACAATTCATATTTATAGAACATGGTAACAAATAGCTTAAATATAATTTCTTACGTACAACTTCACAATGTGTATATGAAATTTCAAGACTAGTTGAGAAAAGAATATTGATTTAACATATTGATTTATCGATGCTTTAGTGTTAGTGGTCCTATTAAGTGGAATTCACTGCCTCTAGATGTCCGCAGTGCTCAAAGCAAGAGCACTTTCACTAAAGGATTAAAAACAGCTTTGTTTCAGAGAGCAACACAACATTAAACTATCAGCGCCCTTGGTATGATCTCGAATCATTAAACGGCGCTGTACAAATGACTTATTATTATTATTAACACTTTTGTATCCTGGGCAAGTTTCGAGTTTATTTCCAAATAACAATTTATTCCAACTAACTAGTGTTTCCAGTCCAGAGAATCAAGTATTATAATAATAAAAATAATAAAACACTTTTATTGATTTATACAACGTGGCTGACTCATTGCCCGCAGGCAATCTCTACCAGTCAACCACCATGGTAAATGCAGTTAGTAACAGGGATAAAAGAATACAAATAGAAAAATAAAAAAAATAAAATAAATAAATAAATCATAAATACAAAATAAATATAAAAAACAAAAAATAATATATGTATAAATAAGAATAAAAAAAAATACATCAGGTATATACACTATGTTTATTGGATGGAGGATAGGAGAGGAGAAAGGAAGAGGGATAAAGGGAAAAAGACGTGAATTTTTGTTTATGTGAATAGAAAGTGTGACTTCAGACGCTTTTTGAATGCTATCAAATTAGTGGCATCTCTGATACTCTCTGTAGTATTGAGTAGGAAATAATTTTAAATAAATTTTCACTGTGCTTGAAATTGAACCCAGGACGCCATTACAATGGAATAGTGTTTAGTCGTGATTTCACAAATTTAAGGGAAATCTTTTACATTTTCCTCAGTGTAGGTACCTACCTACCTATATATACATTAATATCAGATTTATGATAACATACTTTGACATGATTGCTTCTTAAAACATTTGTTTTCAATAAGTTGTTTATACAATTGTTTTTTTTTTTTTAATATTATGTTAACTTTATAATCCCATTTGATACAGACTAAGTATTGAAAACAAGTTGTAATTAAAACATTAGTTAGTGTATACGTTATAGTATAATAGATAGCAACATCAAAAAACAATTAATTTTTAATGGCTGTTTTTATGAAAACGGTAAGTTTGGCACCTAGGAGTGGTTGCTTTTACCAATGCGCATCCCCTTTCAATTGGTGAAAATTGCAGATTTTTAGTATCATTTGTATCCTTGTAAGTCCTTTTTGTGCTCTTATACAATCCGTATGATTACAATGAAACCCGGTGTTTTGTTAAGCACACGCCCGGAAAGATTTTTGAAAAAAAGTTTTTTTTTCATTAGATATTTCAGTAACAGTATAACATTTTTCACAAATAACATACAAGTAGAAATTATATTGAAATAATGTTAAAATCTGCAATTTTCACCTACATATAAACAGATTGCGCACTGGTAAACGCAACCACTCCCAGATGCCAGACTTACCTTTTTCATATATATATATATTCAATACGAAAGAGAATATCAAAAAATGGCCATTAATAAATTGATTTATCGAAAGCGTTGCTATCTCTCGGACTATATTATATTTTGCAAGTTACTCTTTAGTCGAGTCAATCCTAAAACAAAAGAGGTTTTTATCCTCTGATCCCATACCTGTGTGTGATAAATGTGAATCGTTAATATAATGATGTTTCTAATACATCGCCGTGTGTGAAATATATTTATATGAAGTATTCGAGTTCATCACCAGAATACCTCAGTACGGTACTTAGATAAATTGATATTATAACTCATTTAAAATATATCATCGCATTGTGTTACTATTTTTTTTCTCTTATATGTTACCCGTGATGTCGGCGGCATCTATGAGGCGGTAGAACCATTTTTGTTTCATGATCTTCAAGTACTTTGCTACACATGGATAGACAAAACTTTGTTCAAGAGCCATTTAATATTCTACATAAATATATTACTTACTTTACTTACTTTGCGTATGGCATCGGCACTGCTTGGCTCAAAGTCGAAACTCTGCTGTCAATAGCCAGTCGACCGCCGTTGGGGCGAGTCTGTGGATGTCCTCCATCTCTCCCTCGAATCCGTGTAAGGTGCACTCCCCCACCAAATGTGTAATATATTCCTTTTACAGGACGATAGTTAAATAAAATCGTAATCTAAGCGCTGTCTCAATCGCTGACATTCAAAACACGTGTTTTCACAGGTTTAAACTTTTTCGAGTCAATTGTTAAAATATGTTCAACTAAGTTTTAATAATCAACATATCTTTTGCCCAGTGCTTTTAACGTCACTTGAGTTATATTTTCTGAGCCCAAACTCATGCTTTGTATCCTTGGTCTGTCATTCGTTGTTCCTCTATGTGTCTCCTGAATCAGGAGAATATCACAGTCTAATTCAGAAAGAAACTCCTCCTTATCTACGCTGAGGCCCTGAATGTTTATCGAGGTTGTCTTGATATTGCGTCCAAGAGACTTGTCAAATGGTCCTGAAAAGGATCTTTTATAATTTTGGCCTTTGTTTTCCGGTAATGAAAGGATTGGCCGACTTTTGGTCGTTTCCAGGGGGCGCCAGAGCGCTTTGTTCATTTTACTTTTTTCTTTTTAATCACTAAGCCAGGTGTTCTTTTCTATATTTGCAATCCTTCGTGGAGGCTCCTTTCTTGCCCCCCTCGGTTACGCCGCAGTCACATAGCGTATCATCTTCAGAGAGGTACCCTCATTTTGCCATTTTGCGAGCTTAACTCTACATCGTGTGACACCGACACATCCGACAGACATACTCGGACATCACACTTAATATTTTTTTTTTTACAAAATATGAAACACAATATACTTTGGTACTTATTATATCAATGCATTTAATGTCTTCAAAAGGTTTTGATCTTATGTGTAGCATATTTGAAAGCTGAACAGCTTCTTCTTCAAATAATACTTAAAATTGTTATGCTTCCTGAGATGATGAAGTCCAACTCTCCTTCCATGTCTTTAGTTGTTTTCCAGGCGGTCGATGTTCAGATGGGATCTCATTAGCTGCAGTGTGTGCAAGTTTGTCACCGTTCATCCTAGCTACTTCTTCAAAATCTTCTTCTAGATCTACTTCACCTAGAAATGTCTTCTAAGTTACATATTTTTCGTATATTTACGTTAAGGATGCGATCTCGAAGGATATTTTCTTCTTCTTCTCAGCCCAATCCCGTCCACTCCTGGACGAAGGCCTCCTCCATCTCCTTCCAAGCCACTCTATCTTGTGATCTAAGCATCCAATTGACACCAGCATCTCAACTGATGTCATCCCTCCATATCATTGGCGGTCTCCCAACACTTCTGGTTATCATTCGCGGTCTTCAAGCTAACATTATCTTTGGCCATCTGTCTTCTGCCTTATCCTGCCTATCTCCATTTCAGAGTAAGAATGCGGTAAACGACATCCACTATTGTAGTTCTTTGCGTAATGACGTCATTTCACACCCTGTCTGTCAGACTTTATCCCAGCGTGGCTCTTTGTTTATTAATTGTTTTTCTCTTTTTTATGTACCTACGTACCTTTATTAATACAAGTGACATGTAATATGCTCGCTTTTAAATATTGAAATAATTTATCCTACGAGGATATTACATATGTGTACCTACATATTCGGTGATGTATAATTTGTAAGTCTAAAGCTAATTCGACATTGTCTGATCGGCTTCTATATAAAAAGGGCTGTACCGTACGTATACATAATAGGTAATATAACATTATGCTAACGAACGTTTTCAGTACTTTGTTCTCGTTGTTTGACCCTCGATACATTGTTTGTATCATAAAGAAGTTTCAGAGTGTTAAAGGTACTTCGGACAGTGCAACATTTTCCCAACGTGTTTGTGTGTCTTTAAATTAATGGATTGGTACTATTACTGTTTATTGCCTCCCCTCTTATACATTTATTATGTCTATCATTTCTTGTTATGTGACCCACGCGACCTGCCATTCTAATTATATATATCACCTCTTTATTATGTCATTATGAAACATCAGACTCTTTTCTAGACTCGTCCATTACTGTACAATAACTAATATTCACAGTTAACCATACAGTGCCTGGCTACAGATTTGATATGACGACGCAATGTGCTCACTACAAGGGCACTCAACCACTACAGATCGGCCTATAGTTTGGTCGGGTTGGACTGCTTGTTAGTTTTTTATATCTAATCGGCCGACACCGAATCGTTGTAATATGCGCATTCAACTAAACTATCAGCCGATTTAAAAGTCTGTAGTGTGTGAGTTCCTTACTATTCATGGATTTCACTTGTCAATTTAGAATGTTTATATTCATTATATCGGTTTTAGTAGTTTTATCGACAATCCAATACACTTAATACAAAATATAGTACCTACTTTTTGCACCGTACAATCTCATTGTTAAGTGTTTTTTTTTATTTTGACACATCTTTCAGTTTTCACATAAAATAGGGACTATTTGAAGTAAGCTCAGTTTTGAGGTTGATAATTATAATAACCAGAATTTACAAAGCGCCGTTTAGTGATACAAGATCTCTCCAAGGGCGCTGTAGCTTATTTGTTGGCTCTACGAAACAAGGCAGTCTTAAGAAATCTACCGAAGGTGTCAATGGTCTGAGCTCCACGTATGTGAATGGGCAATTCATTCCATTTTAAAGGCCCGTTCTTACTGAAACCGCGATCATAGTAAGCCGCCCTATTGACTCTGTCAAATTCCTTTAAAGAGTTGGTACTATCACCATTAGGCATACTTTATAGTCTACTTGCTCTGGACACCTCAACCAGTGCAGTTCGTTAATAAGAGGTACTATGTTGTCACATAGCACATCCTTTGTCGGCTCCATATATCATCTTCGCAGCTGCGTTGAAAACCATTTGTAATCAAGCTGAAGCTTCTAAAAGATCTATAAGAAGGTATAATATAAATAAACGTTTTTAAGTATCCAATGGCTCTGTGTTGTTAAAAAGTGATGATTTATTATTATTTGACTCTTACACATTTACTAAGTCATCTCAAATTTCTATGTATTTTACTTCTTCCATCACCTATTTTACTTAAAGGGCCAACGTTCCTTCATTAACATTGTTCCAATAGTAGTACAATATCAAAAAATCCTTGAGTCTTCTACTGTATAGGCACATTGCCTATACAGTATACGTAGTTGTTAGGTATAGAAAAAGACCTATCAGTGTCTGAAAATAATGTGTCGTCGTTAAGTTGAAACGATGGTAATTGCTGGGACAGCCACCATCCCCTCCATTCCACTCTTCTCCTTTCTCCAGCAACAAATCGTGGATAGGTCGCGCCGTGTCTGCCGCTCCCTCCAACAGTCAATTCCCTAATGGACTCCAGCGCTAGGTATAAAGACACCAAGACTAATGAAACACACAATACATACCAGACTCGATGGTAATTGACTAGAAACACATCAATATCGTACTAAATTAAAGGTCGTAAACTTAGAGGAATAATATAAATGTAATAATATAAGCGAGACATTGTAGGCCGTAGACATCGTACCTACTATTAATTTGTTAATATTGGCTATTCGTTTTGACATTTAATTCAAACAAGCTTTACACAAATCAATTTTGTTTCTCTTTTTTTCAGTAAGGTCGATTCAAAATCACTGTCCTTTTAATTGAGTTCATTCATCGATCGTATATAGAAATACTCGTTTCAATAGTAGATGACTCAATGGCTTGATATGTCAACTAACTGTCGTACGCGCTATGTGTACCGAAATTATTCGTTTTTATGTGGAGAATTGTTATTATTTACCGAATCCCTTTCTGGGATAAATCCCTATTTTCATTTCAACAGAAAAAATGATGATTAGACTTTGTAGTCGGTTGACTAGTGATTAAAAATTAGTTACTGATCAGTATTTTATTATAATAAATAAGTGAAGTTTTATTTATCTTTACAGTATATGTTTGATTTTTATTTTAAATTTTGCTTGTTAACTATAATTTATTTTATTTGTTTCAGGTAAGTGGTGATGCTTTCTTCTATATACACGGGTCATGTTAGAGCAAGCGATTTTTTTTGTGAGTATATAAATCTAATACAATATACACTGGACAAATGCATTAGATAAGATTATTACTGGTTATATAGCAGAAGTATTTTTGAATAAAGCGTTGAGTGCCTGCACATATTATAGCGATTTGTGGTGTTTAGTTCCTTTCTGCTTGCTTCATGTGGTACATGATGTATGTATGTATGTATCATTAATTCAATATTGAGATTTGATGAATTCTTACTATGTTAAACGTTATGTATCGGGAGCGACTTATGATAATTAATTATTGTTTATTAAAACACAATTAATTAACTTAATTAACTTCATTTAATTACTGTGGAGTCAATCATAACGCAAGAAATTAATCACAAACCGTATAATTTTTATATATTTATGATGCATTTAAAATCGTTGCCAAAATTCTTCATTATTTTTAAAACAAATTATTATATATATTGCATTGCATACATGTCATGATCTTCATGATAATTTTTTTATTATGGTTATTTGATACATGTATTCGTGTTAGTAATACACTTATTATTTATGTATTTAATTCAATTTACTTTCAAAAGAAGCTGCTGTTAGCATATTATTATGGTTTAGAGGGTCATTTAGTTTTATAAGATTGCTTTTCTTTTTGAAGAACAATTGGAAACAGAAGTTACTATATTTGGCATATCCATGCGAGACATGGACATGGTAGAAAAAGCATGAAAGTAGAGTAAATGTATCTGAATTTTGATCACTTGCAATATCGCAGGTGAGAATGAAAGTCACTCAAACCAGAATTTAAAAAAAATCGAGTTAATTACATACATAATTCGACTAACACAATTTATTAATGATCGACAAAGTTTTTATTTTGTAGAATTCCATTCCATAATTAAAAGTAAACCACTTTTGTTTACTTTCCGTTAAAGAAAGCAATATTTAAAACGGACTGTTTTTTTTTATTTTTAGATGGTAAAATATGTTTTTTAAGTTGATTTGTGTATTTAACCCGATTTGTCTTTTGGGTTGAGTCGCTTTCGTTCTCATCGTGTGATATGCAAAAATACGATGTATAACCGAAGAAGGAACGAGAATATAAGAGCTGAGTGTAACTTGAATATTGGTAACAGAATGAAAGTAACCACATTTCGGTGTTTGGTCATATGGAAAGAATGACTGAAAGAAAATTTATAGAGCTAAAAGCGAAGGAACGAGAGTTAGAACGAAAAAACGAAACGATTATTCTGAAAGAAGGAAACATTAGAAATGTAAATAACAGAGTTCATTAAAATTGACAGATCTTTCCGAAAAAAAAAATTATGTTAGTGGACAGTTTTTGTAGTCATATTATTTTGTGGTATTAAATCATATTTATGAAATAGTTTAATGGTATGTAAAGAATAATATTAATTTTATGATGTTCTTTTGCACAAGAGACTAATGCGATTTTAATTTTTATAATACTGTTGTTGATTGTGTCATTGGTCATTAAAATTTACCAGCATTTTATGTTCATTGTGGTGTATTGTTGTACCGATGTATGCTTACAAAAGTTTTATAACTTGTATCGTAGTTAAATTACCATGTTTTATGTTATAATTACATCACTAATATTATTTATTTAATTTGTGTAATAACGAACTCCACAAATGCAGGTATTCAATCTCTCGTCTTTATCTTTCAACAAACCCAAGGAATATGACAATATACGATAAAAAATGATAACAATGGAAACCCGCAAATTTCAGGGGTAGGTACCTTCGGATTTTTTTTCTATCGAGAAAAAATTCAAATATGATTCTGAATCTGTCATAATTCCAAACTAGTTGTGCAATATAAATTGATAATTCCCAGATGGACAAACTATTACGGTGAAGGGACACTGAAAGTAAGCATATCGAAAATATTTAACATCTTTCCAAGTGGCATTGATAAACTTAATAAAATATCCTCGGTATTTAAAAAATTTACTGTAGAAAGTAATTAAAAACATTTAACTCATTTATAAGCTGTAATTATATAAAATAAAATAAAAAAAAAACAATTCATTTTTAATGGCTGCTTTTTTAATATTTCCTTCCTTATTGAATTTAGGAATGAAAATGGTAAGTCTGGCACATGGGAGTGGTTGCGTTTACCAATGCGCATCCCCTTTCTACAGGTGAAAATTGAGAAAATAAAACAATGTTAAAATCTGCAATAATCTATCATAAAGATCATTGTTGATGCAATTTTGATTGTAACCGAGTATATTGCAAGCCATACTGATGATGGATATAGGTGTCATGCCATGCCTTGATCTTGCTAAAGCTTTTGATACTGTATCACACAAACGATTACATGAGAAACTGTCACGCATGGGTTTGGTGGGTGACTCATGATTGGTTTAAGAGTTACATATCAGAAAGATGTTAGTTAACCAAAACACACTTTATTTGTGGTTCCTCAAGGAAGTGTTCTGGGGTCTTTACTTTTTTTACTATATATAAATGATCTGTGCAACCTACCAATAAGATGACAAGATATTGCCTTTACTGATGATACCTTTTTAATGTCTGTATTCAATAAGAAAGAAAATATCAAAAAGTCAGTTATTAAAAAATGATTCATCGAAAACGTTGCTATCTCTCGGACTAACAGTATTGGCCGATAAAATGTGGCAACGCCGATGCAACTTATCACAATTGAGTACCTGTGCGGCCTTATTAAACGTATCTGGAACTACTCAACTCATATTTTATTCGTTCGAATACCCTTGGAATTTTTCAAATATGTTTCCAGTGCAACTAAATAAAATTATTATATTTTGTTTCAAAAGATTTACCGAATTTGTGGCGTGTTTCAGAAATGAGTCAGTGCGTGGCATCAGGCATTACTTTAGTGAGCCACATACATGTTATTTACTATAACCGAATAATTGAAATTACAAAGCATTAGTTTGATATAAGAAGTTGATTAATTGTCTGCTCGTTATTCTTTTTTGTTAAATAACTCACGTCATATAAATAACTTATTCAGATTGTTGCTGGAGAATTGATGCTAAACCATAACTCTCTTTTTTTATATTATTCTTCATTTCAGAGGAATTTCCATTAAATAACTCGTGATTTACAAGAGTAGATTATCCATATTAAATGTAAAACTTCGCGTCTAATTAAATTTTACTGTGTCATAAAATTACAATTATTTCATGCACGAGTATTTATTCTTAATATGATTTTCTTTTACCTTACAATTAATAATTGGAAAAAAGGATAACTTGTAGAAAAACAGTCAATTATTAATAGTTATTCTAAATTTCATTTAGAATAGGTAGTATTGGATGTATTATTAAAATAATCATCCACGTAAAGGGTAAGTAAATATCCCATTAATGTGATCTTGCCAACTTTTCTACCCTTCGTTTCTCTTTTAAGAGCCTTATATAGGTACTTATTCTATGTGGTCAATATTATTCATGGGCCACAGCCTTAAGATTGGTTTGCACCAAGTACTCCATTTCTCCACATATCTGTTGTCCGTCAGCCTCTTCATCTCTTGCTGCTACAGCGCACATCGCTGATAACATGGTCCATAATACTGTCTTTTGACCCTTATATGATGGAGCAGGAGTCTGCGAACTCCTTCAATATCCTTACTTGTTGATTTACGATTTTCTCTAAATCAATTTACCTTTAATATTGTGGTTAACTGTCAGAAATCGTCTACTGGCAATAATAATTGTCAGCCTTCGTGCCTTAGTTGGTTTGATATCTGACCGTCGAGCTAAATGTCCCGGGTCCGATTCCCGATGACGACAATTTTTATGTGTTTTCCGTTTGGATTTGTGAGACGATTAATATCTTCTGTCTCCAGAATGTGGCAACTTGTTATTAAGTGTGTGTCAAATTAATATTTGTCATAGTACCTGTTAGTTGCCCAAGAAGCAATATATACAATAAAAAAATAAGTCGAATAAAGTTAAGAATTTACTTTTATTGTTCTTTATAATGTTGGCATGGCAAAATGTGCGTGAATTAATAATTATTGTTAATACCACAATCCTCTTGTACACATAGCTTGTGCTATATTTAAATCAGTTCATGTTATGATACCATTATATCTCCTAATAATATTAATATATATTTTCGTTGCGTGGGATGACAGAGTTTGTCTCACGCTTACGTGTCATTTTATTATTATTATATTTATTCATTTAATTTGATAATTGTTTATATACACACACACAAACACAAAAGTTGTCGTTGTTACATTTTGCAAATTTTATTAAGCTAACTGTTGTGTGGCCTCAATACACGACATACTAAAGCACACCCTCCTATAAACCTATTTACTAGAAACTAAAATCAATATACTGTGTATTTACATATATTTGTATATTCACCAACATTATTGTTTGAGGTGTGTTTACTTATTTCGAAACTATTCGATGCCATATTTTTAATGTTTCTGTGTTGCCAGAGTGGAAATTCAATTTAAAATTAACAAATAAAATAGTAAAACATTAGTCGAAAAAAATACTTATTCTATTATATTCAATATCATTTTATTTCGTGGACAATATTTTTTTTAAATATTTCAGTTTATTCTATTCAAGGATGGAGAGTTGTCATTTACTTTATCTTACTCGTACTCTAGGTTCATCAGTTTTAAGAATGTTTGGTAAATCTATTTTTTGTGGCCTTTAATCAATCCAACTATAGGGCTACTCATAACACGCACTTAATGCGTTATTATCTTGTCTTAATCAGCACTCGATCATAATATAATCTTACTCTACATTCAATCATATAAAATGTCACAGATTAATGATCACAGTTTAGTATGAAATCGTCATTATTCATTAATCGACATTTTGTATAAATTAATATGATTAGTTATATTTAATCTATAATATTTATTAATCCTGAATCTAATCTTAATCAACTTCATGAGTGGCTGCTGATCATTTAATTTCATATTGATATTTAACACGAAACTTTCTATAGAAGGTACCTACAAATACTCCATGTCGTGGCACACAAGACTAAGGCCCGAATTATAGATTCGTTCTCCAGCTTGAGACTGGTCTTGAGAACACGTTCTCAACCAAAATGGTATTAAAGATACAAAAGTCACTGAGCTTGATCTCAAGACCGTTCTCGAAATGTATAGAAGAGTTGAAATTGCTTCGAGACAGCTATCCCGCTGTCTTGAGAACGTTCTCAATAAGAGAGAAGGAGACAGCGCTTTACACGAAAAAGAGACGCTTATAGACGCGGACGAATTTCGCATTAATTGCTATTTTGACGTTTACATTGTTAGCGGTACTAAAATGTATCGAGAATCTTATTTAGATCAATCTGGGAGTAATTTAAAATATCTATAAATAGATATTCCAACTCATTGCTACCAACATAACAACACTGAAATTATTGCCATTCACGAGAAAAAGTACTTATTTATAGAGCTGCATGCACATTTTTTTCGAGTACGCTTTCTCGAATGAGACAGCGTACGTATTTTACTTTTAATACGGATTTTCGAGCATGACCTCAAGATGGTCTTGAGATGACACATTTGGAGAACGGTCTTGAGAATTATTCTATAATTTGGGCATTAGTCATGTTTTAGATTCATAGGTCATCTAGGTTTTTTTATTTCCCATAGAAAAATATCCATCTTATTCATACATACATACATACCATCACGCCATGTCCCTCACGGGGTAGGCAGAGAGAACCGAACGCCACATTTTTCTATCTTGACACGCATTCATCGCCTCCTCAACATTCATACATCGTCTTATACATGTTCGTCTGTTGTTCACGCTTCTTACATTTCCATCTTTCAAAATATCGTTTACATGGTCGTGCCATCCTTTTCTTGGGCGCCCCCGACCTCTTATTCCGTTCCTGTCAGATTTGTATATTTTTTTCGTCAGGCGTTCTTCGTTCATTCTCCCCAAGTGGCCAAACCATCTCAATCCATCCATCTTCTTCATCTTTACTATAATAAGTTTATCTTTTTATCCTGTTTAAGTTATACCCTCATAGGATGTCTTTGGTTTTATGATAGTTGTATTTTCTGTGTTTATTTCATCCTTCTTTAAATTGTGCTATCGTATGTCGATGTGAACAATCAAACTTGTTTTTCTCACAAGGAGGAATGTCGTAAATATGGATGTGATGTCCGCGAGGATTCGTTATAGTCCCCGGAGCAGCGTGGGCCGAGCGTCGCGACGCCGCCGACGTCCGGACGCCCTCCACCTTCTAGTTCCGTTAACCCCCCTATCCCCTCACTTTCAACATACTTCACGGAATATCTTCTTTTCAGTTTTTAAATTACTTCAGCTGCGGTATTTGAATGAATGACATTTTCCAACTGTACGCGAAAGTTATTTCAATTTTCTTTTACTGTGAATTATTTTGCAGTGAGATTTATTTTGTTTATATATTTTTCGAGCGACTAAATTATAGTAAAATTTGTTGCTTTTTTTCTTAATTTCTTGTTTTATATATTTTGTTTTTATTTTTTTGCTGATCATTTAATTATTTTTCTTGTTATTTTATTATTGTACTATGTATGTATATATTTTCTTGTTATTTTATTATTGTACTATGTACTAAGAAAATATAATTCATGTTTACATATCCCTCGGTTTATTGGCTTAATTATAAAAACATAAAACATTAAAAAAAAAATAATCAATGGATATCTAATAAACGAGTCCATTAATATTATTTTATCAACTAGAATATTATAGATAAAACGTAAAATAAAAACATCAGATATTGTGATTTAGTTCAACGTGATTACATGTCATTATGTGATGAAAATTTGCTAAAGCAAATGAGTTCAGTGAACCCACCAGGAATCTTAATTAGCCTTTTGCCACACTCGGGCAATATGTTTTGTAAGATGGAAATTGAGAAATTAGAAAAGAATGGCGAGAAATCAATCGAAGAATATGCGCCATTATTCAATTTTCCCTAACACCTTTTTTAAAAACACTCGCTCAATTAAATTATTACTTTATGTAGACACACATTTTCTTTTTTATATACAAATAAATATTAGGTTTATTCTGTAATGTGTAAAATATCCAAGAAAAGGAACTAATATAAAATATATTTTTCAAATAATAAAATAGTACCTACTAGCTATACAACAATTTTAAGGAGATCTAGTTCCACATAATTATCCTTTATTCCTACTCAGTACTTGTTTTCTATAGTTTATTTTATGAACCTAAATGTGATATAATATATGTAAATAAAGTTAGTTATTCTTGACTGGTATTCCTTCTGTGTTCTTATATACATTCTTGACTGGTATTCCTTCTGTGTTCTTATATACATTCTTGACTGGTATTCCTTCTGTGTTCTTATATACATTCTTGACTGGTATTCCTTCTGTGTTCTTATATACATTCTTGACTGGTATTCCTTCTGTGTTCTTATATACATTCTTGACTGGTATTCCTTCTGTGTTCTTATATACATTCTTGACTGGTATTCCTTCTGTGTTCTTATATACATTCTTGACTGGTATTCCTTCTGTGTTCTTATATACATTCTTGACTGGTATTCCTTCTGTGTTCTTATATACATTCTTGACTGGTATTCCTTCTGTGTTCTTATATACATTCTTGACTGGTATTCCTTCTGTGTTCTTATATACATTCTTGACTGGTATTCCTTCTGTGTTCTTATATACATTTTTCTTAATTTCTGTGATCATTCTGTATATTGGTATTATTATTTTTTTATTAAATGAACAAACATTTTGTCTTGATAATGAATATATTTTATTATTAGTGAAACCCATATGTACACGGCGCGACTGTTTGTTAATATGTGTGTTTATACGACAAGTGTTGGATTTGAAGACCACTCGAGTATGAATTATGTTGAATTATAACATTACTCTAGATCTTGACTTCCGAGGTTGAGGGTGTCTGGTGGTGATATTTATGGCAGCCTAGTAAGACTTGTGTTGTGGGTTGGGCTTCTGTCCCCTTGTGTTTGTAGACTGCATCTCTCATTTTCTGGAGTCTCGAGGCGTGTAATGTGTGGCCTATGAACTTTGTGTGGGAAGGTACCTACTCCTAGACTAGGGTTGCTATCTATTTATGGGATTATTCTAGATCGATTAGATCAAAACAAAAACTATCAATTCAATTAGCATATTGGTATCATACATATTATGTGTAAAGTGCATTAACTTCCATGTCATTAGGTTTCCATAGACATCTGTTCATTTTTTATGGTTTTATCTGTCAAAACATTCAAAATTGACTCAATTTATTTTATTTTGTATTGCTTCTCGTGTACTATGTTAGATATTTATTTAACACTCACCCAATAACAAGTTTCCACATTCTGGAGACATGTCTCACAGATCCAGACTGAAAGTACTATTAAAAACTGTGTCTCCACCGGCAATCGAACCCGGGACGTTTCAATGTGAAGTCAGATCAGTCTTTCGTAGGCTAAGTGCTGAATACATAATTCAAAACTGTTAATGTTCTCCATAGTTTACCATGATGTTTATATAATTTAATATCACGCTATAATTATTTGTTTCAAAAAGTTATATTTTTTCCCATTTTTGAATTATTAATTAGCTATAAACCACTTGTTTTTTGAGTCACTTCGCGACATGTTTTGGAAGCGCTGTCCTTCCATCGACCGGCGTGTCGAGATGTCGCGAAGTGACTCAAAAAACAAGTGGTTTATAGCTAATTAATAATTCAAAAATGCTTTATATTAACTACCACAAAATATCCGCCGAATCATTAAATGATGTTATATTTTTTGTTTAAACTAGATGTACCTATTAATTTTTAGATATGTTTTTACATCTAATTAAAAGTTCTACTACTACTTATTGATATCTCACCAACTGAGCCACGATGGCCGACTATTTTGGAAAATTTTGTTTTTCATAATTTTTTAAAGAATGTATACAATCTAAGTGTACTACCTCAGAACAGGTATTTCGCCTAGTGAGAAAGTAAAATATCTATATTTTTCTAAATCGTTATCGAAATATGTAGATAAATAAACAAATTAAATTGAACTTCATTTAAAGTCGTTGCCAACTTATCACCAGAAGAATATACTTATCTACATAATGTACTGTAACGTTATGTGATGGTCACAACCGACTCGTTTTTTAATGATTGAATAAGGTTAGTCGTGCTGAATTACATGTTTTAATTTCCGTGTCTCCAGAAAATATATCCCGGGATCATTTCCTACGATACGTTCCTATTGACAACCCTTGTCCAGACTCGCTCTCCTGAGTCTAGCTTCGCCACCAGACACCGTTATTTACCCTGAATGTCGTTAGTAGTGAGGTGAGGAGCTTTCCCGAGAGGTGGGAGGTGTTTTATGCCCTCGCGGTGCAACGTTAATGCTCTCTGCCGTCTTCTCCCTATCTTCCGTTTCAAACCAACTAAGTTTCAGGACCGCCAGACTACGCACATTGAACATTTATGAAGTGTCTTCAGTTCGACTCGCCTCGGATGTAAACTCACTTAAATATGTATCGACATCCGCGTTTTATAGTTTCTGGCCCATTCTTCCTACTTCATCCTCTGTAACTAACTCATGGAAATCATTTTATAATTATTTAATATTAACCAAAAAATAACTTTGTATTAATTCTTTTATATCTTAACAATTTTGTATTTCATACAAACTTAGTGTAATTCTTTGTACTATTTATATATTCACAATAGATTATGTATGTTCTGTATTTGAATTTGTTTTGTATATAATAATAATAATAATAAGTAAGCACCATGAACCGCTTTTTATTTTTTAAATTATTGTCAAAAATAGCGGCTCTTCATCTTTTCTTTTGATGCTATTTTATTGACTTCTTCGCACTCATCGACAAGCAATAAATTACATCAAGAACCTGGACATCCATATTTGACAAGAAGGAAACTTAACCCTGCACAAAATTAACTTACCTTAAGAATAGCAGATTTTATATTTTTACTCTATTTGTGATGCATGCGGACAAACGCTAAATAAATAAATGTATAAATTTTATTCCTCACAAATATTTATTTCTAGGTATAAATGAAAACACTAATTTGTTTAAGTTTCACTATTTAATTTAAGACTGGCACTGACCGGTATCTACCTCTTGAAGATCATCGTCAGAGTGCACGAAAATGAATGTGAACAGAGTATAAATATTGGTACACAACCTTTTTTGTTAAGTTCTATCAGTTCCATTAGTATTGCCAGAAAGAACTGATGAAAAAAACAGGCAAACAAAACAGTATGGTAAATATGTGTGATGAATATAAAGTTCAGCAATGTTGAAGTAGAGAGAAAAACTTATATTAAATTATAAAATATATTTCAATAACATTAATTTTTGATTAGAAAAGATCATCGAAATTACAATTTTTTTCCCTTCGGAAAATATCTGACCGTCGCGTCGTGTCCAAACATTTCTATTCTTTTATTTATATCTCCCACTCCTATCCTGCCATCCTGTCTAGTACTTTGTTATCCTGTCTATTGATGTCTTATCTTCCTTCACGTCCTCTCCTACAAACTGTATTGGGATGAAAAATAAGAAGAGTTTTCCCATTATTATTATTATTTGTCATTACTCTGACAGATATTATTGGCTTTCTACTGGGGTGTTTCTGTTTGTCAGAATATTTGACAGAATATTGACGCGACTTAGCTTATCAAAATACACAACACACTTAAACAAGTATTTTTGTACAAATGTTAATATTACATTCATAAATATAAGTATGAATACGTTAAATCAATAGTGATAGTCAATATCAATCTTAGTGGCAGTATTGTGAGATATGTTTGGTAGTAGTCCTTGTGTTGTCCGAAGATCAGCCGATTCGGGAATGAACAGGACAATAATATATATCCTATAAGGTTCTTAAATCGATTGGAGTGCGAGTCTGCGAAATCCTCTTATGTGTGAAATTCATATTATTAAAGTAGGCGATAGAATTCCATGAATTGAGGGATTTATGGATTTAAGTGTTGATAGGAGTATATTTTACAATATCGGGTTATTGATTCCACAATCGGGCTGTGTGAATTGTGCACATGTGTTTGTAACCAGTTAACGTAGTGAATAACTCTAATTTTTAGCTGTCACAAAGGCTAGTTTATTGCCATAATGCAATTTCTTCAAACCGACCCAAGGAATGTGATTCTTCGAAAAAGATAATACAATAAAATAACTGATCAAAGCAATGAGAAAAAAAAATTAGGACTGAGAAAGACTAAGAAAGAATATTTATAACAATAATTGTAACTATGCCGTATTATGTTTGCGATGCTCTTTGAGGAACACATAAAAATATGTATTTGATTTGGGACGCATATTAACTACACCAACGTAGTTAACTAGTCTCTTTTCTATGGTTCTTTAATAAAAATCGCGCCAGATATAGGATTTATGAGAAGTATTATGGCCGACATTAGGACCTGGTTGATTTATTTTGTGTGAACCCATATGTTTGTTGAGGTGATAATTGTGAGTGCAGAATACTGAGATTGTGTGCTTATTTAATGTGGAACGGGGACAATCACCTGGTTCATAATTGCTTATATTGTCAATTACTAAAAATTTTGAACTGCTAGCCCTAGAACAGAAGGTCCTAGTTGGGCAGCTGTAATCTACTTATTGTGTGTTATTGTAAATATGGTGTGTTTAAAAGTGAATATAATAAATCAATAAAAATAAAATATCGTTCAAGAACTATTTGACAAATATTCGTATTTATGTAGAGTATATAAAAGGTCGGTCTACCCTACTGAATTGTTTTGTTTATACTTGGAGGTGAGGAATCGTACATATAGCGTGCCAAATTCTACTATAATCGTTTACCAAAACTCGGTGTTTCTTGGATAGGTTTGTTTTCTTTCGCATCGAAGTTAATAAGACGAGATATTATATCGCATGCATGTATGTAGATCGTGCTGTATCAAAATAATTTGTTGGTTTATTTTATGTACATGTTATATAACATATCAAGCATCATGATTGACGATTTACTTTTTCTATATTTAGTTTCTGTCTGCCTACACGCGACTGCCGGTGAGTGTTTCAACGAGAATCGTAAAATATGTTCAGGTCGAAATTGTTGCGCAACATCACGAGATATTATAACTATGGCACCACGGAGACAATTTTCAAAATTTAGCTTTATTGTTCACATTAAAATTATTTATTTTGCTTTTTTCATTGAGATGTTCCTCATTAAAGAGGCTTTTCTTCGACCCAGTCGGAGAATTTTTGAGTTTGTTTTATCATTTTGTTCGTTCTCGATTAATTCGGTTTAAATATCTTCGACCGACTCTGTATTATTATCCTATTATGATACACATTAGTTTGCGACACATTAAGAAACTTATTTATTACAATTCACTGTTTTTAATAACCACGAGATAGTTATTTATTAAAATCGGGTTTGAAACGACCGCTTCTTCTTTAGGACGGATGACAACCAGAAATTGAAAAACATTTTTGTGTTTTCAGTCTGGATCTCAGAGACGAGACACATCCTAACCTGATCCCTATTTCCTCTATTTGTCCCTTCCCAATACTTATTTCGCTATGAAGTGTTTATTTTTATTTATTTAAGTGTTTATCTTGTTGTAATGTATTTTTCTCATCTTATTTTTTTGCGCAATCAATCTTTCCGCTGTTGTTCCTTATAATGTTGTCATACTTTGTAATCTAGTCGGTCGGAAGAAATGTCCTAATTGCAATAAACCTGCCAGTGTGCAATATATTTATCAGTTGCTTGTTTTAAATAATATCTGACATGGTACCTGTTAATTGGCCGAAAAGCAATACAACATGAGTAAAAAAAGGCGGATTCATTTATTGATTCTTCTATTTAACCCGACCATCGTCAAGTTACATCGTACAGTTTGATAGTGTACAGTCTTCAAAACATCAGCAAAAGTAATATTTCGACTACAATTGACCATATCATTGAAGGCATAATAACCTTCGTGAAGAGTAAATAAATCTGAATTTATGAATAAGATTTCATTAAATTTATGTAATACCTACCTTCTTCTTCAGCTTATTTCCGTCCACTTCTGAACGATGACCTCCTTCATTTGACTGAACGATGACCTCCTTCATTTGACTCCACGTGGTCCTGTCCTGTACAGTCAGCATCCAGGACCAGCATATCGTTGTATATCATCCTTTTATCTCAGTTGCGGTCGCCCTACACCTCTCTTTGTAATACCTATTGAAGAATATTTATTTGACAACTGATTGTGTTAATTTGCAAGTCAACGCTCTCAGCTGGTGTCTGTATATGTACTTATCCAATGGCGCATTGATTATGTATTTCTAAAAAATCTCTTAAATAATTCCAACTATAGCTATGCAAAATGTGCTATAAATTCCCGGAAATGAGATAAATTACTAGAAATGTTAGTCATTTTTGTGACACACCTTATTGGTAAAGATCTTATGTCCGTGTCAGTCCACGCGTATATTGTGTCTGATCTGTAATTTGCATTTATTATTTATTAACAATTGTGCATATTTATAAAATTTATTATGACGAATTATAAATAGTAAAAAAAAACGTGTTGGATACGACATATTTTTTCAAAAACGGTTTAATTTTTTGTCGACCTTAGTGGTCGTGGCTCAAATGATTAGATATTTGACTCCTGAGCCATGGGTCCCGGGTTCGAATCCCGGTGATGGCACAGTTTTTAATAGTGTTTTCAGTGTGGATCTGTGAGACATTATTGGATGCGTGTTAAATTAATATTTGACATAGTCCCTGGTAGTTGACCGAGAATCAATTCGAAATAACGTTTTAACGAGCAATGATCTTGGACACGGAAAGTAAGCACTTAAGTTAAGAAAACTTTACGAGTTTGAATAAAATATGTTTTTACATAAACTGTTTTTATTTTCATCTATCATTGTATTTCAACGAATGTGTGGTTTTCTCACGTGTGCCCTAAATCAATTAAATACCTAAATTTCCTACGATTCGAAAATTGGCAAAGATTCGCCCGATCGGTAATCAACGTCTCTCGTCGGTCCCCCGAGTGCCATCCGACGAGCCTCGTTTCTTTTCGGCAAATTGGCAACGCGGTCGCTACGTGGGCATATAACAGTAAGCGGGGTCCCATCCAATCCAACCTAACCTAACTAAAATACGGAATCAATCAGGTTTGGTCAGGGACCCACCACACCACACCATACCTCCACTTCTTGCCTCTGGATTCGTTCGTTTCCTTCTGCGCCACGGATTCGATATAACGGCACTCGAGACAGTTCCTCCTTACCTGTATGTATGTACGACCCGAGCGATCGTGTCCGACAAATCGTGATCCAAATCTGTCCGTGTCGTATGTATACGTGTGTCACGCTGCCATTATTATAGTTGTACTCCCATTGACTTGCAATCTTTATTATTGACAATCAATAATAATAATTTGTTTAGCGTTTGGCCACATATATCACAATTATGAAATAGTTGAAGTATAAAATTTGATTTCGAAAAATTATAATAATATAAGCAGTATACATCCATACCTATTACAAACAAATAAATGGAACATTGACGTGAAAAATTTTACTTCTTTTACATTTCATGCTGACCATGCACAGCTGTGTTACGGGAGGACAAGTCCCCAGCAGGTGATTTTCAACCTGATCCACTATACAATTCCAGCACTAGCATGAAATTGAGACATGCGTGATCCAATTGAATTTTAATTGCACTTACATCATATTTTATCACTAAACATGTCACTATTTGCCTAAAAAAATATATATTTATATGGAAATGGACATTTCTTGATGAATGTTCTTCTGTTATTTGTTTTACTCGCACAAACAAATGTACAAAGGCGGGTTTATTGCGTGAGTGAATGTCTTCCAATTAACCCAGAAACTCCTATACTTTAAGTAACGTCAGTACGATTTATATGCTCATTTTCAAAATATTTTTTTTTTCATTCAATACATATCACATATTGTATTTTTTAATAAGTAGCTAATAGTTAATATTAATACAACTTAATTATTAATATTTCTAATGTGCATAAATAAAAGCCCCAGGGAATTTTATGAATAATTGAAATGTAATTATTTGATTTAGAATTCTAAAAAAAAAAATCTGTTTCAGATATTATAAAAGTGATTTTGGTTTATTTTTTAATATCCTTATTTCCAGTGTAAATAGTTTGCAATGTTTTATAATAGTTTTACCTTTTATTTCAACAAATATTTATCTCCCGTAAATAGAACAGATATTTTTCTAGTACTAGTGTTTTTTTAACAATTCAATGGGTCCGACGGTTATTGGTACGTGATTCCCATGGGATCGTGTGTACATATATGTATATTATGAGAAGTAAGAAAAAGCACACATTTCGATAATAAAGTCAATTCGTGTGTGATGTTGATCAAAGGATATATTGCTATTACCTACACCAAGCAAAGCAACCAAAGTAAAATAATGTATCGATCAATTTTCGTACTAGTTCCACTATTTTATACGTTATTTTTTATCCTTATATACCTAATCCCACACTTTCATACCGTATTTTTATTGAAATACTTTTATTAATTCACTTCATGGTGTTGTAAATCGTTTGATATCGGCGCTTATGTTTAAGCAAAGAAGAGAAAAAAGTTTCCCTGAATTAAACTAACTTCTACGCTTCGATGAGAAATGTAAGGTTTGTTATCTATGGTTTTAAAGGAGGAAAGAGATTCTAGAAAAAGGAAATTTGTATCACATAAAAGGGAGATGGGAAGGATTTATATTTTCTCATTAAGTGTGGTAGTTTTTTTTTTATATTTGTCTTACCAATGTTTGAAATCACATCCGATAAGAGATGTTTAATCGATAGTTGAGACCATTTTTGACCTGAAAAAAATATGTATGTCCCTATGAATTGACGTTGAAATACTTCCAAATATATTTTGACAACCCTAATCGTTAGTTTTGTTCGTGTATAACAAAATGAATCCATATTTTGAAGCGATAATTCATCGTGTGCCATTGAACCTTGGTTCAAGTCAATTCATTATATTGTAAAACGTTTTCATTTCGATATACGAGTTACGGGTCTTTCACCCTTTTTGCATATCATCATCGTAATATCGTACACAAACAAACAACCAAATTGTTGTATCTACAATGTAGTCATTCAATACAATAGTGTTATTATTGTACATTAATCAGTAGCTTGTAGTGATGTACAATAGTGTTCAATAGTGTTATTATTGTACATTAATCAGTAGCTTGTAGTGATGAGCAAATCACATAGGCCGGGATGGTTTATCTTGTATTGCTTCTCGGGCAGTCCACTTTAACAGGTACTATGTAAAACTTGAATACTCGATCGAGTTTTGTCTTGAACTTGCAAGTCTTTCGGGTGTTGCGACTTTTACAAAAAAAAAATTCTTTAGAAATTCAGTAATTCCAATGAAATATGACAAAAAATATCAATTTATAGTATGCCGATACTACGTAGTAAATTGTTTACTTTTTAATTTAAAAATAAATAATTTTATAAAATTTTGCTAGACCGCAAGAGTGCATTAAATGTTACAAGATTCTTGGTCTTGCAAAGCCTGGTCTTGGTCTTGCAGCTACACATGCGGTCTTTGCCTTGTAACTTTTCTTCTTCGTTTTCTTCATTACTGAAGGTCGTGTTCAGCACGATGAGCCATTGTTGTCTCCCCGACAAAGTTCCCCTAGACGCTTCTGTCCTTTGTTATTATAAGGCCACAACTACCGCGAGACCAGTTATTCTAAGGCCAATTATTAATTTGCTCACTTCACCAAGAAGGGGCTCGTCACCGGGGTCGCCGTCCATCGACATTCCGACACCGACAAATAACTCACTAGAGGTTGAAACGATGTGATTGGTAATAAATTTTAAAATATGCCACAAAGATTACAATGAAAATAAAAATTCTGAAAACAGTTGCCAACGAGACAAATCACTTGTCATATTATTTCATATATATTTCTCCCCTTATATGTATAGTTAATCTAACCCAGGACACATACACATAAGTCAGACTACTTGCCATTATATCATGGTGGTCTTCTTCTTCATCGTGTATTAGGTCATTTGATTTGTTTGTGAAGGTGGACTATCCTGGGAGGTGGTCCAAGTCGTGCCATGGTGGTCATTAAAAAATAAACTATATGTATTTTAAGATATTATAGAACTCCATAAGATAATTATTATATCCATGATATGGGTAAATATGGATGGTTTTGATTTCGCCGGTTGACCAGACTTGCCCCCCTGGTATTGAATTAACAGTTACTAGACGGTATCTTTTTCAGACAATTTTATTTTAATCAACAAAGCCAAAGATTTAATAATAATAGACAAAAATTTATTGGAGGAACTTAAAAACATGGTACTTCCCAACAACTTATCATTTTATTTTATTTTATGCACAGCAAATCATAAATTACATGTTTAATAAACTTTAAGTTTCTGTACATATGTATTTTGTTATGGAAAAATAAATATTATTATTATTAAAAGTCTTTCCATTGTATAGTTTCGTATTGTGCACAGTCGCGTGTCTCATCTTTGATCAATTCCTAAATTTTTGCCTTGTTTTATTATTGCTTTTCTATTATAACTTGTTTTTATTGTAGTTATTTTATGTGTACTAAGTATAAATACATTCATTCCTTCCTCAACATTCTTATGTAACTTTGTATTTAGTCTTGTTTGTATGTATGTATTGTCTTACTTTTCCGCTCCATCGATCGCTAGTGCCGCAACTTTAATTTATTATGTCTTGTTGTGTTTTTACTGATCGATTTTATATTTGCTCTTTCTCTCTTTTGTTTGTTTCCTTCTCGTTTTTAATGTTTTTTTTTTGTATTTCATTTCCTTCAATTTTTCACTGTCTTGTTAAGAGCGGCATTCGTTTTGTACTGTTTTTATGATAATTTCTCAGTTTTTGATTGACAATATTTTTTGTCGAAATATATTATTCTCTGTTGAAATGAAAATTTTTTTGTGCTCGAATCACATAACAAAGATTATGATATTTATATAATGATAATTTAAGTGTTGTCAATTGTTATGAACACTTTATATATTATACCTATATATGTCAGAAGGCAATGTATGATTGAACGATATAGAAAGAAAATAAGAAATATAGAAAAACGAATGTCATTTTTTCCTATTAACCAACGTTTGTAGCCCTAAGATTTGATAAAATTTATGTGAAATAAATTCCTCGTCTGTTGGAAGGTTTTTTTGTCACGGCTATTACTGTAATAGTGTTTTTTTTTCAATGCTTCAAACTGTTATTTCTTGACTATTTATTATTTATGTGGGCATAGTCGGCAAAATAAAAACAAAATGATAATAAAAAAATAAACGAGATATTTGGCGCTCGGTTCTCTCTGCCTACCCCAAATAAGGAAACAGCATCGTGATCTTTTATGTATGCTGTAAATAATTTTGTCTTTGCATCTAGTGTTCTATTCATAATTTTTATCCTATTTTATATGTATGTATGTGAAAGTAAAAAAGGTGTATTATTCATTCTTATCCAACTGTCGATTCGTTCATGAGAATTCAATTCTCTTAATGAATCGACATTATTAAGCCAAGATGCGTGTACGAAGGAAAATTTTGTATGGTGTAGTGGACTTCTTGCATGCTAATAACACCAACTAGAGGCCTCGCGGCATATATGTTCCCATACATGGATTTACTCAGAATTCGGAGTAGAACATTTTATGTGAGTTTTGTGTGTGTGTGTCTGTGTGTCCGTCCGTCCCTTATAACTTTTGATCCGCTCAATTCACAGAGCCCAAATTTTCAGAATATATAAACAGTTATAGGCCTACAAAACTTTTATACTCAGAATTGTGAATTTTTGTTTCAGTCAGGGGTTATCAACTTTTGAAATTTTGGTTTATTTTTCCATATCAATTTTAAATTTTAAGTTTATTCTATAGATACTACCACGGGAATTGCTCAGAAGAACTTGCATCTTTGGTCCCTCCTCCACCCACTCGCAACAGAGTCACTCGCTTCACTCAATCGCAGCATCCATTCACAGTGGACCTTCAACATATACGAACAAGTCGCTTCTCGAACTCCTTTATTAATACAGCAGCCCGACTGTGGAACGATCTTCCGAATTCTGTGTTTCCATCTTCGTACAACCCGGGTCTTTTTTAAATCCGAATTAATCAACTCTTTTCTAGATTGCAAACCCCTCCCAACGCTACGTAGTGCGCTTCTTCGGAAGAGTAAAATGGACCCAAATCCTAATAGCTGGCGTCCCCTACGTAGACATGTTCAAAAAAAATATATATCAGAAACCACAAAAGATAGAACGCTGAAAATTGGTATAAACATAGGCAAATACAAAATCTCAAATTAGTTTTTTTTTAAATTCCAGGGTTTCTCAAACATTTTTTTTATAAAGAAAAACATTTTTTTTATTATAAATTTATGAGTTTAACTGCCTATATTTCCAAATTTTTCAAAAATATCGAAAAAAGCCGAAACACCCCAACTAGATAATTTAATTTTCTTAAAAAAAAGGTTTATAGTTTGATTCTTATTCTTCAACTATACATACTATCGCTATCGACAGTTGGATCTCATGTGTTATATGCAACTAGTATATTTTATTTGGTATGTGTACCTATATATTATGCATGTGCATGTGATGCATTATTTACAATGCGTATTATTTATTTATTTAATTTTGCTTCTCGGGCAACTATGTCACATATTTACTTAACACGCACCCAATAAAAAGTTGCCACATTCTAGAGAATTCGTCTCACAGATCCATACTGAAAACACAATCAAAAACTCTGTCTTCACCGACAATCGAACCCGGGACCTTTGGATCAGCTGTACCCAACCAACTGAACTGAGCCACGAAGGCCGACAGATATTAAAATAAGATTCCATTGTGTACAGTAGAGTAAGTAGATAGGTGTTATTACATAAATCAAGTTTAAGCCAACGTGATGTATGTACATACTTATGTACGTTATACGTAATCTGACTACAAAGTAAAGTTATTTTTCTATCCACAATACATGTCACAGTGTGTGCCTATATGGGTATCTAAACTATATAGGTACATATTAATATTTATAGTGCGTATTCTATGTCAGTGCTTTTTTCTAGGTGCATTCCTTCACTATTAGGTCACAGTACGTACTATGTATAACATAATATAATGTAGTTTCCTATATGGATCGTAGGACGATTTAAAAGCTAGATTCTACTTCGTCATGAGTTGAAATTTGGTTTTCTGTTTTTTTCACACTAAACTGTTGTCAGTGCGAGCTCTCTCGTTCAATGCAATCAGATTTATTTATCAGATTGCAAACCCTCCACAGCGCTACGTAGTGCGCTTCTTCGGAAGATTAGAATGGAACCAATTCATAATAGTTGATGACCCTTACGTAGATATATTTAAAATACATACGATATAATACAATACAAATGAAAGCAAATTATAAAAAATGTTGTGTAAGATTATTTGAACATTTTAATTTTTGTTTTTCACTTCGATATTTATATGTTTAAACTGAATTAATTTATGCCGGAACTAAACCAAGTAAATATTCTCATTTTTTGAAATATACATAACTATATGACATGTATATTTATTATTATCTTGCTTTATTTTTTTCTATTTTTTAGTTTTTCTACATATATTTTGTACGATGAAAAATGTTTCTATTTATTTAAGATGATGTGTTTTTTTATGTTTTATTCTTTTTTATGTAAATATTTTCTTTAACCTTTAATAAATAAAAACATATAACAGTCTGTTCTAGATAACGCTATAACGTGGCGTGAATGTAAGTCGTTGGTCTGAAGTACTTATATGGATTTGTGTGGTGCATCAAAAAATATATGTAGATAAATGAGTTTCTTTTGAAAAGGTTTTGTCTGCTGTGAGTTATACTGACATTTAGTATTATACTTAGCTATTCAGCCATTATTTACGTCCGACCTTGAGTGGACGTTCCCACGTTTTACCGCAGTCAGTATCAATTGTATACATTTTAATCATACGCGAGACATAGTTTATGTATTAATGAAATATGACTATATTTGTATATATCCACATCGTGTCATCATTTGCTACCATCACAGAAATACTTAATAATAATTAGGATTAGAATCATTCCAAGGACACTAATAAATTCGTCTTTTGTTACTTCACGACGAAAGAAGAAAATAATTACCATAGTATAATAATGCGGTGGACAAGATAAGGCAAAAAATATCAAAATCATACTGATTGACTCGGAATTATTATTATAAATCTTTATATAAGAAAATCAGAAGGATGGAAAATAGATGTCTTTGAGATGTGATTGTTGGTGGAGATTGTTACAGATAACAGATTCCATAGACTTCTTTGAGAACCAATGCGTCAATATTAATTGTATTATTGATACAATATCATTTGTTGTCAATCTGTTAACAACGTTTCCTTCGATATTTTGGACACTTCCAGGGTAGAAGGTACAGAGGTTGTTCACCGACTGATAGAGTGACTTTGTCAAGTCCGCTATAGGATCTTCAAATACCGATAAGATACTAGATCGTCATACATGGAGGCAGTATTCGTCGAGTGATTGTAATTGAATTTTTGCCGCTATTCTTAGACCAAGGAAGAAGATGAAGACGAAACAAAATAGTTTGCATTTTAAGGGAAGGTATTCTTGCTTTGTACAACGCGGAGGCAATTTATTACATTTTATTTTACCAGTCTAGCTGTCATCTATTGTTACGATTTATTAAAGTTTTACATTCTCAGTCAGAATGAAGTAGTTAATGTTGTTTACGTACTATTTGCATGTCTACATATTTTTACTAATGGATGCTCTGAAAAGGAAACCCCTTTTTCACCAGGGATGGTTTAGTTAATTAGTGATGTACCTCCGACTGAACATGTGTTTAGTTGATTAGTGATGTACCACGGTTTAGCGAACATGTCTAGTCTACTAAACAAACATCGATTTGATAAATAATGCAATAGGTGTAACATTAGCATACCGCTACTATATGTACTTATACCAATTTGTTGGTATTTAATAGACACCTCTTTATTGAGGTTATTTCGTCTGTGAAATTTATATCTGTCTAATAGCATTATTACATACGCTCACTCTAGTACACATTGGCGAGGATAATTTCTAATTCATATGGGGAAGTGAATGGTTTTGAGTCACATATAAAATTATTTTAGGAGTGTCATGGGCGCAGCGAACTAGGCATTTTTTTACAAATCATAACTTGACATCATCTTTATGAATATAATTTAAGTGTTTTGAATGAGGTATCAAACTTGTTTTGTTTTAAATTATACAAAAATCCTGTTGATTCTCAAAAATTTTAACAATCACATTCACTTCCGATGGCTGTACAACTTCAGTATAGCTTTAGCCTCCTGAACAATGGATTTCCAGTAGGTAATCTAATCACAAACATTCAGATCTCGGGTGACATTGTCCATCAATCTCTGCCTTGGTCGGTCTTCTCCCTAAAATCACTTAAATTACCTTTTAAAATATTACTTTAGTATGTTTTATATGTATAAAAGCTGTTTTTGTTCTGTTGTTTTCATGGCAACATTTTGAACCGATAGCGCTGTCAACCAATTGCTCTGATTTTCAAAATCTGCTATAAACCAATGCCAAGCGTGTCCATTTAACACAGTAGCTACTCTGAATAGTCTGAATGTAGGTGAGTTTTCCAAAAATATGCTACGTATTTTCATCTGAATATCGGCCTTACAGCTAACTGTTTCTATTTACCATCTTATTTCACTATATAATTATTTGTATATACAAATTATTTACGCTTGAATAGCGGATTAATGAGTTATTAGCATCGATGTTGTTCGTGGCTTTCACGCAACTGGTTACAACGCATTTTCATCGTTCTGTGAATATTTTATCGCTTAAACGTGTTTTTATAAACCGCCTTCGTTGCGTATCTTACGGAAACAAAAATGAATTATTTCTTAATTTGAATTTGTAACGTGAAATTTTCACAGCGAATTCATTGATTTTTTTCACAAAAGTGTTTTTCGGCAACAAACACTTAATGTTTTGTTGTGTGCTTTGTTTTAACCTATTCGTTTCGGTTTCGGATAATATCATATTTTTGAATATGTACGTTCAAAACTGTACTGTTTATTTATTTACGTTGGTGATATTATGTATATTGTTATAACGGTTTGAAAAAAAAAGCACCCTAGGCGTTGAACAAAAGAAAAATGTTACATTTTCCCAGCGTGTTAAGTTTGCATACATTTCTATCGGGTGATGTATTGAAATATTTAACAGCATTGTAATATCGATTATAACTAACTAATGACAGGTCGTAAGCCCTGTAGTTGCCCGATTTCACGTTTTTGACGTAATGTTTATAACAATGTCGTCTTTATTAAGTTGGTGTCAGCTTTTGTAAGAGGGAGATGCAATGAACCCTTTTTAGTAATATGTACCTTTTTTATTATTTTTTTTAAAGAATGAATATGTCCTTCAAACAATCACATATACATCATCATACATTCCCTAAATTAAACGTAAATGTTTGTGCTGTAGGTGAATGAAATCGGTCGTGGCAGGATTCGAACTCGCGACCACTAGATTTTAGATGACTATCTAAATTGTTTAGTATTGCCTCGTTCATTTCTTTTATTATTTTTCAATTTTGTTCTGAGTAATTATTTATTTATTGTTTAGTAATTTATTTTCTTTCTCTGTTTTTTATTTCTAAAATTACATAATTTTTTTATATCGTTCTTTTTTATTTTCTGGTATGATTTTTGTACGTGTTTATTTTTTCTTGTTTACTATCTTTTGTAAATTTGAAATTTATTGTAAATGAACATATGAGCGTTGATCTTGTAAATAAAAAAAAATAAATGTAAAGTTTCCTAAAATATAATTTACTCTCATCCTTGTTTTAAGCAATTGATAATATAGTATGAGTAACCTGCATATTATTTTGTTACTGATTCAACTATTTGTGTTAACGTTATTTTTTTAAGAATGAGTTAGTCCTTGTGAAAAATACATAAACATCCTTATACATTCCCTAAATTAACCACAAATTCGTGGTAAAACGATGTATGATAATAAATAAGAAATGAGGATATTAGACGAGAATGTATGATTGAAAGAAATATCGTAAGTAAGATGAAAATAAATGCCCTAAGGTGGTTCGGCCACATGGAAAGAATGAGTGGTGACCGTCTGACAAAAAAAGTGTACAAGGCTGATAAAAGAGGAACGAAAAGTAGAGGTCGGCCAAGAAAAAGTTGCCACGATCACATAAATGGGATTTTGAAAGATGGTTATGTTAGAAGTAAGAATAATAGAAGAGCGTGTATGAGATGATGTATGGACGTGAATGAAGCGAGGAATGTGTGTCAAGAGAGAGGAGTCTGGCGTTCGGTTCTCTCTGCCTACCCCAAATAGGGAAATGGCGTGATGGTATGTCATGGTATGGTAACCACAAATTCTTGTGCTATAAACGTACAAAATCGGTCGAAGAAGCTATGGTGTGGTTGGAACTCGTCATCACTGGATTAGGTACTAAGTCAGCACGATGCCCGCTCTGCCACCGACCCATATTATTAATTTTTGTTAAATATTTTAGTATCAACAGTTTCGCGATACTCTTTAAAGTCCTCGATATAGTATCGTTGAAATTTTATTTGTATCGATTTATTAATTATAGTGTAGGTTTTGTTCTTTACAATTTCATGTCTGTGACTATTCGCATTTTTTACGTGAAAGTATTCTTTATACCTACCTACTTATTGTAACATTGCAATATTCTTCATTATATTATGTCAATTTTATTGCATCTTACTAACATCCTTAGTTTTATAAAGTTATGTAATAATACAAATTATATTCTCACGTAATTTTAATATGGTATCTCGTATGATTATATTTCTTGTTGTATTCAGTAAATTAATTTTCATACGTAACGTATGAGAAGAATATCCAAACGGAGGGGATATGCTTTGAAACTAGATGGCGCTAAATTACTCGACAGTGGTTTTTTCTCCGATTAAGAGAAAACGAAAGTGATATAATATAAACGAGAATGTTCAGAACTTTCTAAGAATTTTTTTTTGCAATACAACCCTTAGTCCTCACCTATGTAGTTTCAAAAATAAACTTTTCACCCTTGTTTAGTGTCAGTATATTTCCCAAAAAATTGGTGTTCAGAGAACAAAGGATAGATTATTAAATTGAATTTAGGGCTTCACAGAAGTAAAAAGAAACCTTTGTTACGAAAAGTTCGTAGCATTTACTTATTTTTACTTTGTTAATATCATGTATAACCCTCAAACCACTTGAATTGGTTTTTTGATAAAACACGGCCACTGTCTGATCTGCTGAACGTACCACACTTCCCATTGTCTTTTGAATGACAATAATCAAGCCTATGCATTATTAAACAGTGATGACATCATTTTGCGTCGTACTAATATTTACTAGTATTTAAGAATAACCACCTTCATTTTTTACTTTTGTGAATAGTTTATCTATTGTAGGTAGTTGATTTTTACTGTTATATTTTATTGGCACAATTATTTTATCAAATACAATGTAGTTCTATCAAGGATTGTCGATCGAAAAACTAAAACTACCTCATATATTTTTATATCATTTTTGTTGCAATGTCTTCTTATTATTCATTGGCCCTTTCTTCGCCATCCAGTTGCTCCAAGCCAATTAAAAAAAATCTTTTAGGTAGTCTACCAACGCTTCTCTTCTTCTTCATGGTTACAATTCTAGGATTGGTTTGCACCAAAAGCTCTACTCCAGGGCGAGCGAACTCTATGTATTATATTGACTTCTGTCATTATTCCTTCGTCATTCGGCGTTGTGCTTGATGATATGGACTATCCATTTGGATCATTTTGGGCAACTGTCTTCCCTTGCATACGTATTATTTATTATTCACAGAAACATTTATGTCTGCATCGTCATTTGCATTACTAGCCACACGGTTGTACCTACATGTTTACATAAGACACATACTTCGTATAACCTCAAATTGTCAAGTCACGATTTATTCGATGGAGTTGTTAATGTTTTTTTGCAATACCTACACTAAAACCTACATACATTATTTGGTATACACTAGTAGTTAGGTATATCTGTTTTTAATGAGATATTTGTGTAATGGTACCTAATCATGAACCATGCAACGTTATGTATTGTAACATTTTCCTTATCTTTGCTACCGTCCCGTTCGTTCTATTCACACATTTACAGCATGATGTTAATATGTCCGTATGTCTTATTGTGATGCAGGTTGTAAATCATTTCTTACTAGCGTAATGTGTTTTATTTCTGTGATGCCTTGTCTCGTCTCAATTCTATTAAATGATTCCCTTCCTCCTCTTTTTCCCATATTTCAATTTGGTGTCGGCTATCTTTATTCGTTTTTTTTTTCCATGTTGTCTTTTTTGCGCCGTAGTAATAATAGCTTGACACAACATAATAATCATTATTATTTCGCAAGAAGTGGATGGTTTATTAGATTTGCTCAACACTACTACACGTACAATAGGGGGGTGTGGTTCCATCAACTCCAAACAGATTCGATACTGGCAACTGAATTTAATAATTTTAAAATAAAAATAAAAACTAAATTGGCATCATATTGTCTGATTAGTAAATTATACTCACTTCGTTTTGTATAGCAATAAATCTGTAGATATTAATTTTAATTTGTGTTTTTAAATGTCATTTTTATGTACGAGTGCTTGCACTCTGGAAATAGGCAATATGTTATTTATTGTGTATCTTTTTTTGTATTTTGTAATTGTATTTTTTACAGTTGTTCTAATGAGTGTTTTCAACCCAAACCAAAAAGCAAGAACAACACAAAGCAAGAATAACTAGAAGCAAGAAAAACCCCGGACAAGATATGATAATAATAATAAAAAAGGTTTATTTGAAGCCACTATTGTTGTAAAATTGTTGTTTACAGATGGGTCGATGGTAGAGCGGTTAGCGCGCTGGGCAAGTAACCCAGTGGTCGCGAGTTCGAATCCTGCCTCCACCGATTTCGTTCACCTATAGCACAAGCATTTATGCTTTATTTAGGAAATGTAGGAAGATGTATATGTACTTGTTTAATAAGGACATATTCATTTAAAATAAAAAAAATAAAAAATTACAATGTTTTTTTTTAAAAAACAATGGAGAACAAATAGGCTAATGCTCAGCTCCTGGTAGCGTACCAGGATTCCTTGGTGTGCTGCTGGAACATCGCGAAACATAGATAGAACAGACTACATAATTGTGTAAAGTGTCAAGATTGCGCGAATGATGAACAACCTGATAAAATGAATGGAACTGTTTATTTTTATTATATAGATTCCGTCGTTATGACGGGTTACAATACATTTTCATTGGTTATAATTATTATATAAGTGGTATACCTACATAGGTATTTCTGTCTATCTGATATTACTACCTACCTATATTTGTATATTATATTATAATATATAATATTGTTAAATTCCATCACGCCCCAAAACCTTATCTAGGCACACAGTAGCTAATATTGCAAATTCTACAGATTTCAGCATAACTTCTTGTATAATACTATATAATAATAATAATAAAATACTTTTACTATGCAAAAAATTTCACATCATGTGGCGGACTTATTGCCCGTAGGGAATTTCTACCAGTCAACCACACTAGTAATTACATTATTATTATTATTTATTACTTCTCGGGCAACTAACAGGTACTATGTCAAATATTAAATTTAACACGCACCCAATAACAAGTTGCCACATTCTGGAGACTTTCGATATTAATCGTCTCACAATTAGTACAAGCAAGTACAAAAAATATAACAAATAAAAATAAAATGACAATGAGAAAGAAAAAAAATACATTGTTTAATTAAATTGTTATACATACAAACATTAATACAGCAGCCCGACTGTGGAACGATCTTCCGAATTCTGTGTTTCCATCTTCGTACAACCCGGGTCTTTTTAAAATCCGAATTAATAAACTCTTTTCTAGATTGCAAACCCCTCCCGACGCTACGTAGTGCGCCGACCTCTCATTCCATTCCGCTCTGTATATTTTCTTCGTCAGGCGCTCCTCACTCATTCTCCCCATGTGACCAAACCATCTCAATGTGTTTACTTTCATTCTAGTAATGACATCTTTCTTCATCTTACATTCTTTCCTTATGTCCTCATTTCTTACCCGGTCATATATCGTTCTATTACAAATCCTTCTTAACGATCTCATTTCAACTGCATTTATTCTACTTTCATGCGTCTTCTGCCATGTCCAGGTTTCACTTGCATACGTCAAAAAAAATACAAAATGTTATATAAAAAATAATTTTAAATAATAATGATAATGTCCAAAAATAGGAAAAGGATGGTTTGTGAAGGGATGAAGAATAAATGAATTATAGGTATGAGGATAAGAAGTGTGATTTCAGATGCTTCTTGAAGTACATTAAGCTAGGAGCTTCTCTTATACCATTGGGTAATTGGTTCCATAGCCAGGCTGCGTGTATTGTGAACGAGTAAGTGTAGGAGGATATGTGGTGTACTGATAGTGTACTTTGGTTTTAAGACCATAAATTTAGGCCATGAGATGAAAGATGTGCAAATTTCTCCTTGCGGTATTCAGGTGTGAGAGGGTTCTTAAGTGTCTGATAAAGTAAGGAAAGAACATGGGAATTTCTTCGTTCTCGGATTTTGAACCACTTCAACTGTTTCCTACTTCAGACTCGTGATCAAAATTTTTGAGTCCAAACACATATCGTATGCAGAAATTTTGCAGTCTCTCAAGTTTGTCAAGTTGATCCTCAGTAGCGTCTAGGTAAGCTACGTCTGCGTAGTCGAGTAGAGTAACATCAGTTGTTGCCTAAGATTAATTTTGATATTTTGAGTGGTGATTGGTGACTCAGCTGTTTCCTTGTAATTATCTCTGTTTGGCACTTTAAGTGCAGTGTCCGCAAGGTTTTAGAATCCTCCGGACTCTTATGTTCTTCTTATGCTCTTTTAGAGTATTGCAAGGGGCCGTCAATAGTCCCCATAAAAATGGGTGGTGGTTGAGGAAGAAAATACCTTTTTCCTTATAAATGTCACAACGATTGAACACTACACTAACAGACAGACTGTACAGTACATACATTACTAGACTATACATCGACGCACTTTAATTCAACATTTATCAGTTAAATGTAATATATTTATCAGTTAAATGTAGAAAATATGCTCACTTAATGGGGACGTTTTAACCTTCCACCATTACGAAAAATGGTATGACCTTCAATTTGAGAAATTATGTATAAATTTCATTATTCCACTGTTCTAGAAAGTGAAATATGGCAAACCCCACGATGTGGAGTAACCTGCGACAGGTGTTAGGGATGCATTGCTCTGTAAAAGTAAACATGACAAATGTGTGTATATCCATCCACCTCATTGTTGAAATACATATAACGTGAGATGATATTTTGCCTCTTGTTTTTTCGATTACCCGGTTACGGGATAAAATAAATGATAACAGAAAAAAGTGGAATCACTGTTCTAAGCCGGTGCCTCATAGCTAGTATAAAGTTCGAAACCGCAATATCTATAATGTAATACAACAACTCTTCAGATATCCTAAGTATATATAATATGTTCGTTTTGTGGTTTCATCGGTGATGACACGAGGCAGTATGTACGTATTGGTAGTCAGGTAGTTAGTTAGTCAAGTATGTACATAGAGTAAAACGTTACGTGAAATTGGCACAAGCCGTCCCGTGAAAATAGTGAAAATGTCACAATAGCAGCAGTCGGTGTGGTGTTGTGTGTGCGGTCATCCATCAGACATAGTATCTACCTACATACCTATATTGTACTTTACATTATGTATGAGTAGCTTTACTGCCACTTATATCGAGGGCACGACATTTCACGGACATATCAACATACATTGCCATATTAATCCATACATCATTCAATCCTTACTTCCTTCAAAATTGAAGAAACTAGACACAGGTTTAACACTATACCTAGCGATAATTTTATTGACAAACATTTTTTCAACATCTCAATAGAGACGAAGTTGGGATATTGTAGAAGAACCAGGAACTCGAGGCACCTACAGGGCTTATCGGCTGCGCAATGTTCACAATTATGCCTTCTTATTGAGTTCCCTTATCAATGTAATTTTTGAAAGTTCTATATATTTGAATAATGTGTAACATTTCACCTGAAAATAAGGAACGATGCTATTGCCATCTATGGAGTAACGGAAAAGCCTTTTTGTATCGCCATCTATTGAGAAATTAAGAAATTTGTTTATTTATAAACAATAAAAGCAACAGTCCTTATAAATGAGATGACGGTGTCTCGCACAGATGTCACCCCTGAACTACGCCAGAAATATTATTTCATTTTTGGCTTGTTTACTATTTGGTAGCATAATCTGGTCTTGCTGCATTTTGTCGCCTTGGTATTGAATACAAATAGTTGTAGTAGTAACAACTATTTGGATTTAAAAACTAATATATTATAAAAATAAATATATCTAGTTTAAACAACAAATATAAAAATATTTTTTTCTTAAACAAATAATTATATAATTTATTGTCATTCGAATATGACAGTATATAAACATCATGTAAAACTATGAAGAACATTAATCGTTTTAATTATGTATTCAGCACCTAGCCTACGAAAGGTGACAAGACTCGTGCTTTCTTTTATGTTTGGTGGTAAACTATTATACATATTGAGACCTTACCTATGTGGTATTAACTATTTTGTGTACAAGTTAATCTCGTTTTTGGAAGTTTAAAATCCTGACATCCTCTGTTAGAGTTAGTGTGAACATTGAAAAGTTCTTTTGAGATACCTATTGTATACTTCCTTGGTTTTGTATTTATTTATTTTACACTTTATTGTACATTACTTATTTGCCAGTACAAATGGCGGATTTGTGTCTTTGATGGATATTGGAATATTGTCTTGTTTGTTGTTGTTTTTTTTATAAAAGTCGTACTATGTAAGTTTGTTTTTTTTTCAACTTGTTTATATTATTTTTGTTTATACTAGATGTAATAAATTATACTCATTTTTTATGTAAGAAAGTAGACAAGCTTTCTTCTCTCAGATTTGTTTGGTGAGCTCTACCTACCTACTGTACAAAAGTAACAATCTAATTTTTCGATTTTTCGTCTTTGGTCGGAACAGTTCGTTGTAGGTACCTACCTACTTATAAACGAAAAAATAAAATTGAAGAGTGCAAACATTTCCACAGACTTTCATAGCGGCCAAAACACGATTTATATAAATTTCAGATTTGCGCAAATCCAATCGCATCGCGATAAACAAGTAGAGAAAGTACGAGAGAAGAAAACGAACCTACTGTTTGGTACGTACAATAATAATATAATAAGAAACATACGCGAATATACCCCTAAACAAAGAAAAATAAATGAGATATAACAAATAAAAACAATGCAATAGACATCATACAGTTTTAATAATAATGGAAACAAAGAATCATTGGTAAGAAACAAATACTCAATTAGTCGCTTAAATTCCCAAAAAAATGGAAAACTGCAGATTGCAAAATACCGAAAGATTAGAGACAATAATCCTCTTAAAGCCAATATTTGAGGATATATCTTTGGACTAGAGGAATGTTATTATTATCATATTTGATTGATAATAATATTTTGTATTTTCTTATTAATTCTTATATTTTATTGAATATTTTTTCCAACTGTCGATTTGTTCAAGAAAACTTTGTTCTCTTAACATATTGACATAATATACCTACATGTTTTATGTATAAAACAAAATATCTTAAAATATTAATTGTGTTTAATAGTTTGGTACGTATTCTTCAATTATGCATACGATCGCCATCGACAGTTGGATCTCATGTGTTAAATGTAACTAGTTTTTAAAAAACCTGTCATTTCCACGTTGTTTCAAAACATTGACTGAAAACACTATTATAAACTGTGTCTCCACCGGGATTCGAAACCGGCAGTCAGGCATTGGATCAGCAGTCAGATTCCCAACCAACTGAGCCACGAAGGCCGACAATGAATAAACACTTATTTTTAACAGTATTAGATATATTATCATGTCGGATATTATTTTTCTATGAGGCACCGACTTAGAGTAGTGCTTCTACTATTATCTATTATCATCGTTTTCGGGTAATCGAAAACCCAACAAGCTACAATAACATCTCACATAGTTCAGTAATGAGGTTTACCACCCCTTCTGAATGTAGTGCCTTTTTATGTGAGAGGGACTGTTTTGTGGTCATACACGCATGTTTTTTGCTTCATTTTATAAGGCAATTCACACCTGTCGCTGGTTGCCCTATATTGTGGGATATGCCGTGATGGCATGAATGAAGGATATGATAAAAAAAAAAACAATTAGATTGCTCAAACATATCCAGTCATTACTAAGACTACGGCTGGGCTGCGACATATTTATTCTATATACCTATTTAGATATCGTAATCTGATTAAATAGGTATACCTAAGTTTATGTTAAACCAAACGGGATGACATGAATAATGGCTCGGATTAACTGTGTAGAGATATTCGGTCAAAGGATTTGTTTGTGCGTGTGGGAGGATAGCCATAATAGGAAGATATGATGTGGGATGCTGGAGACGACTTCAACTAGGCCAGGTAAAGAGGCAAACGAGGGTTTTGGACGACAATCGATGGATGGTTGGTTCATTACACTATATTCTAGAACAAACCTCTTCCCATGACACGTCTGATCAGTTCAAAAAGATTTGTTTCTCTGATTGACATCGATTTAATTTAGAGTTATTAGATTATTTATGTAAAATTTTATTGATTATACAAAAAATATAATAATTGTGTTCAATGGCGGGCTTATTGCCTAATAAATAAATTAATGAAATACCCGTTGAGTTGAAATAAAATAAATAATTAAAACTTCCTTGCACCCTGCACAAGTGGCGAGTTTATTGTCATATGGCAATTTCCTCCAACTTACCAGATTTTCCAGCACAGAGAAGCAATATTAGCGTGATTACTTTAAATAAATAACTACTCTGCTGGGGAGTAAAAAAAAAATACAAATCTTCCTGCCGACCATATTATTTTTTTGAATAAGCTATGAATCGTATAGCGTATGGTACTTATGTATCCAACATGAAATTATACGAATGAGCTGTGGCCAACGCTATACTCTCCAATACCTAGTCACTCCACAAATGTTGTATGGAAAATATGCAGCATTTTCATGAAATGAGTTTGTTAAATTATTTTTGATTTAAATATTTTATTATGAAAACTTGATAATTCTTTAATCGAGTTTCATCAATAAAGTAGAATAAACACGCAGTACATAGCACATAGTACACAGCACACACACAAACACATACATTGTGATGAAACTTTCAGAATACAATCTCAGCATGACATTAAAAATTGCGAATTCACAACTCCCCTCTATATCTCCTTGGTGGTAGTGAGGAGTAAAAATGAGTAGTACCTATTTGGGAGAAGTTAGGAAAGGAGGGGACAAGGATTGGAGAAGGAGATAGAAATGAAATGTTATTTGTACGGAGATGACAGTATTTCGTTTTTTATTAATAATAAGATTATTAATTAAAAATTATTATTGATTCTTAAATTCATTTGTGTGATATTAATTATCATTTCCGCTCTACTTAGAAATAAGTTATCTCGATGGTCCTTGATAAAAAAACTTTTATGTTGTCATAACTTTAACATTGAAATTATTCTGTTGATATGAATGTACATAGAAACAATATGAATGGATCTTTTCAGTTAATTCACGAGTTTTCACGAAAATTGATTACCTACTCCGTGTTTTATTTAACAGTAGATTCAATGGTTATGAAATATTTTTTTACTTAGAGATTTTGGTTTTTTGTAAATAATTAATATCTTATAATAGGTTTTAAGTAAAGGTTTATTTACTTTAAAAAGCTCTAATATTTATTTATATTATCATTATCATAGTTTTGGTTTCCAAATATTTTGTTCGTTTTTTTTCATATCTCAATAGAGACGAAGTTGTAATATTAAGGCATCTACACAGGGCTATTTGCTTAATTCACGTTCTCCAATTATGCTTTTTTATTGAGTTCCCTATCAATCCTAAAAGTTCTATATATTTTATTTTTAGATATTATAGATTTCCCGGTTTTCCCTTAATATTATAACTCTGTCTATATTGAGACTAAGTTGGAATATTAAGGCACCTACACAGGGCTATTTGCTTAATTCACGTTCTCCAATTATGCTTTTTTATTGAGTTCCCTATCAATCCTAAAAGTTCTATATATTTTATTTTTAGATATTATAGATTTCCCGGTTTTCCCTTAATATTATAACTCTGTCTATATTGAGACTAAGTTGGAATATTAAGGCACCTACACAGGGCTATTTGCTTAATTCACGTTCTCCAATTATGCTTTTTTATTGAGTTCCCTATCAATCCTAAAAGTTCTATATATTTTATTTTTAGATATTATAGATTTCCCGGTTTTCCCTTAATATTATAACTCTGTCTATATTGAGACTAAGTTGGAATATTAAGGCACCTACACAGGGCTATTTGCTTAATTCACGTTCTCCAATTATGCTTTTTTATTGAGTTCCCTATCAATCCTAAAAGTTCTATATATTTTATTTTTAGATATTATAGATTTCCCGGTTTTCCCTTAACATTATAACTCTGTCTATATTGAGACTAAGTTGGAATATTAAGGCACCTACACAGGGCTATTTGCTTAATTCACGTTCTCCAATTATGCTTTTTTATTGAGTTCCCTATCAATCCTAAAAGTTCTATATATTTTATTTTTAGATATTATAGATTTCCCGGTTTTCCCTTAATATTATAACTCTGTCTTTATTGAGACTAAGTTGGAATATTAAGGGGTATATGCAAAAAAATATTCGAAAATATTTGTGTTGATCTATTATGTCATGTTTCAATATTACCGTATTTTTCATTGCTGTGTTGTTGAATTGCTTTATTTTGAATTGTTTTCATAGTTTTTGTTTATTTTATGTTAATTGCTTTGTTTTCCGAATTGCTATTTTTTTTTCATTTGAATTATTTTAAATTAATAATATTTTTAATAAATGAAAATAAAAAAATTGTTTAGAATCAATTCCACTATTTATTATACTACCAATTCCACTATAATAAATAGTGGAATTGATTCTAAACAAGTTTTTTATTATTATTTATTAAAAATATTAATTAATTTAAATGGAATTCTATCAAGAACTGACGATCAAAAAGTTAAATCTAATTAAATTATTTTATTTTTTGCTTTATTAATTTATTTATATAATTTATGTACAGGTATACAAAGGCGGGTTTATTACCATAAGGCAATCTCTTTATTTTATTTTATTTATTTTCGTTGTTTTGTTTTTTTTAATTGCTTTGTTTATATTTATATTGCTTTTGATTTACATTATTGTAATTGCTTTGTTTATTTTATTATCTTTGTTTTGTTTTCTGAATAGCTTTGTTTTTAATTTTTATGTTTTAATTTTTTAATATTTTTTGTATTACATTTTTTTGTTAATTTTTTGGTTTTGTTTTCTGAATTGCTTTCTTTATAATTTTATTTCTTTTGATTTATATTATTTTAATTGTTTTTGATACAAAATGGTATAATTTATGTATTGTATAATTTGATTCTAAATACATTGTACGAGAGAGCTTGCACTGACAAACAGTTCATACAGTTTAGAAATAATGTTATCTAATGTAATTTTTCAAAAATTAAATAATTAAAAATATATATATTTTGGAATGTAGTTTCGGTTTGTCATTTTCTTTGAATAAATAATATATGTGCATTGACATTTATTAATGTTTTTTGGCCGTTATTTATTCTATCAATATTTGACTCTGCACTTTGTTTCTTGTCTTTTTGCAAACCGTATGAAGTGTTTTTTTGTGACAAGTGCTTTTCACTGTGTGTGTCGTTGAATGCAGTTTGTGTTGTATCGGAGTAAAAGGTTTCCCAGAAATATGCATTAGTGCAATTCACCTGCATCTACATAGTAGGTTTGTTATGGCGTTCCACAGTCTCTGTAACCCGATGTGTTTCATTGTAGGTAACACTGAAAATCACTTAAACACTCTTGTCATTGTTTTGTGGAAAATTACTTGCAACTTAAACTGGTTCCGATGCCAGTGTTATTTTCAAGAGGCTGCCTTCAGCTAAACGCCCATACAAAATATAAATATCTTTGTGGCCAGTATCTAAGTTTTAAGAGATTCAGTTACTATTCAGTTGGATTAAGATCTAAAGATGTATATATCCTTGGAATTGGAAGCCAAATATTAGTAGCCATTATTGACGAACAATTCTTGAAATATAATAAAAATCTGTTTTAATTATTCCACTGTTTAGTTGACTACAACCGGTTTCCTGGTTAGCATATTTTCAAATAGTAACAGTGAACTTTATATGAAGACTAGTTAGAATTTTATTTTTGTGTTTTTATTTGGTGAAAATAAATCTTCAAGCAATATTATGAATTTTTAAAATAAATTAAACACTTGTTTTTCTTCCTACATTTATTTTTACTCTCCAGAACGACCGTTTCGCCTGGTGAAGGCCTTTTCAACTGGTCGAAAAGTTTTCAGACTTTATATGAAGACTGGTTAGAATTTTATTTTTGTGTTTTTATTTGGTGAAAATAAATCTTCAAGCAATATTATGAATTTTTAAAATAAATTAAACACTTGTTTTTCTTCCTACATTTATTTTTACTCTCCAGAACGACCGTTTCGCCTGGTGAAGGCCTTTTCAACTGGTCGAAAAGTTTTCAGACCAGTTGAAAAGGCCTTCACCAGGCGAAACGGTCGTTCTGGAGAGTAAAAATAAATGTAGGAAGAAAAACAAGTGTTTAATTTATTTTAAAAATGGAATTCTACATATTAAACGCTGTCAGTGTAAACAAAATTAAAAGTGCAATATTATGAACTTATTTTAAGTGAAAATTTGTTTTTTATGCATTTTTTATATCTCAGTTGTGGTATTATATAAAATAGAGCATTTAGAATCATCACCACCTATGTTTGAAATTTCCAATGTCTCATTGGTATAAAAAATTTAAAAAGGTTGAAGGAAACCCCACATTTTGCTATTCATAACATCATTTTGCACAATAACATTATGTACATAATATTATGTTTATCATTAAGCTTTGTATTGTTATTCATAACACTATTATCTGTATTTAAATACACAAGTACTTGTTATTTTTTTATAATATACACAATTATAACGATGTTCAGTTGAGACAATAAACTCTGAATTGTTTTATTATAGTTAGATATGTATGAAGATATCGAGAGATGAAGAGTCAAATGATTGGAAAATAGCTATATCTTTGATAGCTGTATCATAAGCTGTCTTGTTTGAACTATATATTTTTCGGATCTTTATAATATAAATCATCTTTCTTTGAAAGTGGGAATCGTATGGTATTTATATGAAATGACTGAATGATGGACGTCTGATGAGGAATAAGAAGCTTGAGTGCTTATTCGCGATAATTGAGGCACTTTAAGGTCTTGGGTTCGAATCCCGGACAGTTTCGAGACTGCGATATCAATTGTGTTTTCAGACTGGATCTATGAGACGATAAAAATCGTGTTAAATTAACATTTGACATAGTACCTGTAAGTTACCCTATGTAAAAGGCTTGTTAAGATTGGAATGTACAAGACGGTCCGTTCACAAAGACATCTTTCTTATATTGTATATTGGTGTCGTTTGGGATCACAGAGTATCAATTCTTTTTCTTAATTGGACAGAGTCAATCAAACGGTTTACTTTGATGGTTTAGGTTGAAATAGACAAATAAATTTATTATCCTTATTCTAGGAATTATTTATGAATAATTTGTTTCGTAGGGTCAAAACTTATCCAAGAGCGTCCTTGGAACGATCCTGAATCATAAGACGGTTTTACTAAAATATATTTTCAATAAACCAATATAAAGGTGAGCATGATTGATTAAAAAATGCATGAGTGTAGTTAAAGCAAATGTATGTCTAAATGGTTACGTGTAGTGTTTGGTTATGTTTTCTTACTATACAAATAAATATAACTGAATCAGTTAATGATGAAAACGAATGAAGTCAATAAATTATTGTCATTAAAATAACAATAATAAACCTTATTTATGATATGATTTTCTTTTGTTTCAGGTAAGTGCTGTGTGTTATTGTTTAACATTTCCCAAGATATTTAATTTATCATTACCATACGTCTAAGGACTTCTCTTCTCTTGTTTTGATCGATTATGTAATATGTAAGTACCACCTCTGGATTACTTCATTTTATTTTACTTAATTATAAAACTATGAGATCATTTAAGAAATTCTCATTTGATTGAAATTAATTATTTGATGTATTATGTAAAAAAAATCTTATCGGAAATGTATCTCGGAACCGTCGTCTCAAAGCGTAACTATGACGTTAGATATAATGCAATTATTTATTTTGTTTCACTTTCATAGACTTTCATTTGGTTTGTCAAAAATATGATATTTCTCTTTCGAATATTCCAAAACATGTTTGTTGTTTAGCATACATACTTTCACAAAAAAAGTTTCGTTGAAAATTCAATAAAAAACACCATAAATATTTTTAAGATTTAGGTCCGAAGGGGAGAAAGGGCTTGGTTCTGATTAAATGCAATACATTATCCGATATGAATATCCTATAATACATACCATCGCGCCATGTCCCTCGCGGGGTAGATAGAGATAACCCAACGCCACATTTTCTATCCTGGCACGTATCCCTCGCCTCGTCCACATACATATTCGTCTGTTGCTCACACTTCTAACATTTCCGTCTTTCAGAATATCGTTCACATGGTCGTGCCATCCCTTTCTTGGGCGTCCCCAACCTCACATTCCATTCCTGTCCGCAATGTTTTTTTCTTCGTCAAGCGTTTCTCATTCATTCTCCCCATGTGACTCCTATAATCAAGATATCAAATAATTTTAAAATATATAGTGCTACTTACACTAGTGTTGAGCGAGGTTCTATCAATCAACCTTTAGCCCTTTCAACGTATTTATATTAAGAAATTCCCGACTTTAGAGTTTGTAAAAATTATATTCAAGAGAGACAAGGCAAATTATTTAAATAATTGCCCAACAGAGAACAACTTGGATAGGCCACAACATCCGGCACCCAGGCCTGCTTTTTACCATCGTCGAAGGAACGATTGATGGGGGTAACTGTAGAGGTCGCCCCAGAAACAACTATATAGACCATATAATAGGTGATGTGCGCTGTAGCAGTTACAAAGAGATGAAGAGACTGGCGAACGATAGAGTTAAGTGGAAAGATCGAGTGTTTGGTGCATACCAATCCTAGGATTGTGACCCAGCAGAAGATATTCAAAAGGTTGTATTTATGTTACAAACGACGCAATTCATAATTCTCTGTATACTTGGATTTGAAATGAACTGTGTATTTTCGTTTTGTGAATACCACCACCTCTATAAAATCTATTGTTATCTTCGATCGAATAAGTCTAAAACGCAGTGCTGTAATTTAACGTGTGGTGTTTTGTTGGCTCACCAAATTGGGTCAGAGATATAATATGTAACATCGATGTCAGATAATGTGTGTTAGATATCCGTAGTTAACTAAACTGAACGTATATTTTCGCCAAAACTTAAGTTATTTTCTAATTTTATTGCCTAGACCTCCACAAGATGTGTCATGTGATTGTATAAAAAAATACATTTGGACGAATATTTTCCCCTTTAAACGCTTCCATATTTTTATTTTTTGTATCAATTTTTAGAACCTATTAGTGTACTCTGCCATCCGGACATAATAAATTTAAGTCTTTCTAAAACGTTATTTTGACATAAGCAAATCTTGCAGAATTTTTTTGAAATAATTTTTTTTTTAATTTACAATACAAGTAAATCTAACAATGTTAAGTTCATTAACATACTTGATTAGTTTTCCATAGATCCATTTTTTCATGATTTCGTCTATCAAAACTTTCAAATACCATCACTTTCTAGAAAAATAAGACATTTTCTTTTGTGAAAAGAATGTACCTACAAGATAGGAAATAATGTACTCCATAAAATTACATTTCGGAATTATTGTCAATGTTTGAAGAAGAAAATAAAATGTGCACACTAACTAGATATTTAATAGAGAGAAAAGTTTAACCACAATCCATTCGTTTATTCTTTATTTTGAATGTCATTTTCCTCCGCTATTTATTTCAACCGATAATTGTTTCATGTGACGTATTTTTGTATGGATAGATATTGAACAGTTTATTGAAAATTGTTGAATGTGTTTGTCTTATAGTTAGCTCTTAAACAAACGATAAGTTTCAGAACAAACGAAATATTATTTCAATTGGAACTCTCTGCGGGTTGAAATTTTAACTATTGGATATAATTTAATGGAGTGTTTATTCATGAGCTAGAGAAGGCTCACTTTGTTCCCGTTGATTAACTGCTTTTACAAAAGAAACTTAAAGATAGATAATTCTGGTTCATAAACTATCATTATTATTTAACGATGAAGTTATTTGGGCCTATTTTTGTTATATTTTATTATATGATCTCTAAATCGTACACTTGCAATATATATAGATATCTACATACTTAAGTGTTTTGTTTCAGTTGATTTTTCTCCGTATAAATTTGGATGGGTGGATGGCAGAGCGGTTAGCGGGCTGGGTTAGTAATCCAGTGGTCGCGAGTTCGAATCCTGCCTCGACCGATCTCGTTCACCTATAGGACAAGCATTTATGCTTAGTTTAGGGAACGTAGGAAGATGTACTTGTTTAACAAGGACATATTCATTTTTTATAAAAAAAACAAAAGTAGAAAGAGGTTTTATCAAGACTATGAATGTAAAGGTTTGTTTTGTGAAGATTTGCTAGAGCTTTAAGTGTTTTTGATTAATTACATATTATATTGGTAGATATGAATTCTACCAAATAATAATACAATAATTCAAATGAGGATGTTTATTTTAAGGGTGTCCATAACAATATACTTTCCATTTGTCTTTCAAATACATTCTCTTGACAAGCATTATTCGCGTTGTTGAAGTCAACTCGAGCATCATTTGATATTTTAGTTTGAAAATCTCATGTATACGAATTATTATCTAGAATTCGTGGTATCCTCTATGTTCTTGAATAACAAGGAATATTCTGAAATCCTCAAGTGGCGGATCTCGAACATTATAAGTGTATTTACAAACGTTTGAAATTTAAACATCATTTTGATCATTTTCTTTGTCATCCTCGGATTTTCATTTTGTAACAAGTATTTAGGTTAAGTACTGTTTTCATTATATTACGGCAGTGATTTTTATTATTAATCTCTTACTATTCGTGTGTGAGAAATGGGTTTAGAGTTCAACTATAAATAGTGACAAATAGTTTATATTTTTTTATTTCACAAAACGACTGTCGTAGACTCTGACTTGTCAACTGTTCTTTGATGTAGGTTAGGTAGGTAAGTTATTCCATGATTTTTGTCGGATACTGATAAATTTGACGCGCTTTTCGTATTATAAGTTACAAAACCAAGGTTTGAATGGTGTTTGATGTTAATTTATTTAAAAGATTTTTTTTATCAATAACAGCCAATGAAATATCATTTATCACTTGTGGCATTACAACCCAGTATAAGTTTTGTTTGGGCTTAAGCAATCGTCGCAATTCCACCCTGTTATTCATCACGAATTAAACGCGGCAGTAATCAAAGTAAATAAATACTACAAAACCATAAAGTATTTTATGTTATAATGAGCATTAATATTTTGTATTATGTAGATTTTTAAATATTTCACCGAACGCGTCTGTCAGATCAATAGACTTATTTTCTTGAATTTGGATTGTGAAGTTTTCGCTCAACAGATTGTTCTAAGAATGTGAATTTTAAATAACTGAAATAATATGAATCGTTCCTTTGATTTACGGCATGTCTATGATTTCGATGGTAATCGCCTAATGACAGTTGCAGGCTTGTTTCAGAAGATATGTCTACATCTCTCTATCTACATAAAATACTTGAATGACGTCGTATGAACCTACCTAATAAGACACAGTCATTCTTCTCTGTTTAAATACTTATCAAGATTTTACCATTTGCAATATGACGAAATCGCAATAATATGCATTTTCGCCCTTCATCTTTGCCGACGTTTCGTTCTGAGAAATCCACTGGTATATATATCAACATTTGTATCTATAGAAATAATATTTCCATTGAAAATTTCAAGGACTCGCCCAGAACTGCTCAAGTCTCTGTTTAATTACTTTATTAATTGTTTATTTTGTTTAGTTAAATTTGATTGTTGAATTTAATATTTAACCTGCACGGAACTGTCAGTCATTTTAGAATGTTGGGTTGTTAATAATATTTTTTACATTGTATACATGACCGTTCTCGCCTCGGTTTTCTAAAGGCGTGTATCGTCAAAGTGAACGTATGTATGTTAATTCATTTAGTGTGATCACCAAAATTGCAAATTGTTTTACGTTCATGAAATATCAGACAACCATGTTACAATTTAAGATATATCAACTTTTTCCTGACTGTACTAATAATAAAATTTTACGTTCGATTCTTTAACTTTTCAAGAACGTCCGGGCTAAAATAAGTGCGTTACTATTCCACTTAGTCCAAGTTGATATTCTATAACGCGCTGAAATAGGAAAGTTCCTATTTAATAATCAAATTTATATAGCGCCGTTTTATGATATCAAGACCATTCCAAGGGCGCTCTCACCTAGTTGTTGGCTCTGCGAAACAAAGAATTCTTAAGTAATTTACTGAAGGTCCCTAGACTCTATTTAGGAACGTTCTTATTCCTAGTATGTCACGAATTAATTCAATTCCCTTTTCTATAACCACTTTTTAGTCGAATCAACTGTCAAAATGTTCCTAATTTTAGTTTACAACAAATTGGAAGCGTATTAGTTATTTTCACAGTAGTTTGGGATATTTTAGTTAAGTTGAACAGGTCAATTGTGTACGGATAACAATAAAAATGACATAAAGGAACATGGCCGAACAGTGCGCAGTACGCATACGTAGTCTGCGCCATAAACATTTTGAGTTCAAATTATTATCTATGGTGCACTAATTTTGTAGATTTTTGTTTTAGGGATAACGTCAGATAAAGAATACGATCTTAAGTTTTTCTTTTTCTTCTTCATCGCCAGTTTGCATTCAGAGTTGAACATAGGCCTCCCACTTCTTCCACTCCTCCCTTTCCTGGACACACCGCTTCCAATTGCTCCCTGCCACTGCTTGTAGTTTTCATATGGCTTTTCGAACAAACCAATTTTACTATAGGGATATCTGACCTGATTCAATTTCGAGTTAACTGTTGGCCACAACTCATTTTTTTATATATTGTCATCAAGTGTGCGTAAAGTATATATAATGTACAATTTTGAGTTCTATTTGACTACGGGTAATGGTTTTTTTTAATTTGATTGAATATGTACGCCATAAAAAGTTTTGTTGATCACAATCCCCATTTTTTTTATATATTTTATCATCGGAAGCAAGTATTTATGGAAATTTTAAGCAATATTGGATGATGGGAGATGGTTTAAAATTTAATTGAACAAAAGCATTGTAAAAGGTTGACCACATTCCATTCGTTTTAATATATTTTCATCAAGTGTGTATATAGTATATAGTATTTCTACCAAATCAGATGGGAAATGGTTTTATATTTGATTGAATGTAAGCGTTGTAATGAGTTTAGTGTCCACGACACATTTAATGTATTGTCATCGGAATCATGAGTGAATAGAAAATTTTAGCAATATTGAATGATTTGTTTATTTGCAGGTGATTTCACACCCGCCTTTTTTCTCTTGGCGGGCTCTTAAATAGCTTTCGACAGCTTTCTTCGCTAGTTTCATAAAGTCTATTGTCCTTGCTTGAATTTTTCAATGGTATAATATTTCGGTACAATGGCGGCGTGTATCGTATCATAAGTATGAAAATATGTATTGAAATTATCGACGGGTCACGCAAACACCGAATTATCGCAGGACTCCATTCGGATAATACAAATATCTACATAATAACAATTGGTAGCACTTTTGTACTCTATATATAACCTATAACAATATATTTCTAAGCATTTGATGTGAACACGCTCACGGCGCGAAATTCGTATCAAAACGCGTGGAAACGATCATTAATTTTGAACGGGACCTTTTTAATCTGACACACCACCGTTTTATCTGTCTTCGGATCTTACAGTTCGTGTACCAATAGTGGCGAACAACCTTTTTGGCTACGGGCCAATATTTGCCAATACGTGTGTTTTTTTGTGAAGTATCGGAAAATGGAAAAACCCATTTTCAGTTGGTACAAATATTAAGGTTGTTTTCTTTTTCGCAAGTTGGCTCCTTCCGCCACAATAGGAATGCGCCATAGGATTCACTATATTTTATTACATCTATTAATTCATCACCAGGTTTCTACAATTCTTGTGTCCAGTGACTGAGATAATAATTACGGTTTTGCTCTTTTTATCTTTACATTGTTGAATTCGATTCCAATCCGTAAACAAAAATTATTGTACTTTTGTTATGATTATTATGATTTCGATAACCTGAAGACGAGAAGGCCCGACTCCAACAGCCTTCAACGGCACTAAGTTGGGACAGTGCCAGGAAGAAGAAGAAGAAGATAAATATATCATTTATATTTTCTATCTTTCCTGTATAAAAAATCAAATGTCTGATATTATTTCCACTGGTTGTTCTACATATGTATTTTTCTACTAGAACACTATATCTAGCTGTGCGTTGGAATCTTTCATACGGATAAAAAAAATCGGTTTTAAACCAAGTAATGGGTTGATAACTTTTATCGAGTAAAAAAGGGGAAGTCATGATCGTAGTAAGTCAGACACTAGACTACATAACCCCTAGTTTCAGCCTACTAGAGCATTATTCTGACGAAATGCTTTGCGAGATGGAACATAACCAAGTATTTAATTTAAATTAGGTCTTCTTTTTCCTTCTATTGATCTGAAGGATTTGTTATTGTCGCTGTATTTTTCTGCTTGGGAGTCTTCTGCCCTCGGGGTTTCTGTGAAGCATGATATGTAGACATTCTACTCTGACATTATATTCCATGATTATTCTAGCTTCGTCTTCGCTATCTTCCCCGTATCACGACGTTTTCCGTACTAGACGTGTTACGGATTTCCGAGTTTCTCATTCGGCCTCGATGCATGTTTCCGGTAATACATCAGGGAGGTCCCATTTCTGAGCCTCTCAGTCGAGATTTTTGTTTAATTAATCAATATATCCCCCATTTCTCTCTAACCACTGATGACCATTGTCGAAAGAGTTGCAAAGCCGTATATTTTGCCCACATATTCCGGGGTGATAAATATATCGTTCCAAAACTCATAGTTGAGTAATTTTACGCCGCATGCTACATAGATGAAGCATGGCGCGTAAAAGAACATCGTGGTTTACAATTCTCAAGCAGTGGTTCGGGACTCCGGATGTGGCGTCACTCATTAGGTTGGTGCAAGTTTGTGATGAGTTTGGTGCGATGGTCGCCAACTTCCGTTAGGAACGGCACTATAAAGTAATAACCCTTTATTATTTAAAAATGTTTGCGATGACTGATGTTATTTGTACAGTGTCACATAGTATCGTGTAGTGGCGGCACCTCCACAAGACGACGGCATATTGATATAATTTACCTCATACCATAACTTGGAGAAAAATACAGAAAACTTCTATCGTATTTTATTCGAAAGCTACCTATGTATATGAAATTATATCGGTGGCACAGTCCATTTATCAAACCAACGATCGGAACGATAACTTTTTGTACTTACTTAGGTTATAATAATATTGTTATTGTTTGTTCATAATGCGAACCTCTTCTAACCTCAAAATACCATCAACTTTTACGATTATAGATGCCGTTGAATTTCTTAGACAATTTCATACGTTACACATACCTACCTATTACTCTCTACTGACTTGTTGTTCTTTCTGTCCTTTCACATACTGAATACCTACTGAGATATTTTTGTGGTAGACACAGTGGCGCTTTTATGAACCAGTCATATTATTATTTTTTAAATAATAATATTACTGGTTCGTTAATTTTACTTTCATTCAACATCGTTATCTGAACTTTTCTGTCGTTTATATGGTGCCGTATTCGATTCGATTATGATATTTCGATAACTCCTCTGCCTTTTTTCATCCAATGCTTTTATATCGATGCTAGTTCTAGCTGGTTCTTTTGGAAATATGATGATTTTGTTTATCTATTAGCTCTATGAGCCATTCTTGTAAACTTTACGGATACTAAACATATATTCATAGATGGGTCGATGGCAGAGCGGCTAGCGCGCTTAGCTAGTAATCCAGTGGTCGCGAATTCGAATCCTGGCTCGACCGGTTTCGTTGCTTATTTTAGGGAACGTAAGAAAATGTATATGTACTTGTTTAACAAGGACATAGTCATTTAAAAAAAACATTGTTTTTGTTTTATTATGTACTTATTTTTTAAAGTATATTATTTAGTATTTTTCCGATGCTTTAAATCATAAATTATTTCCACAAAATTTAGTAGCCTAAAAGAACTATTGGTTAATTAGATTTATCACATGATTTTTTTCCAAATTCTACATTTTGTGATAGTGGAATGTTCATGCTGTATCCAGTATTTATTCCTGATTTTTGTGCACCTATTTCTTCTTAATTGTTGTACCAGTTCTCTTTGTAACTATATAACTTGTAATTCTCAATAATTTATATTATATGTAGATATATTACAAAAATACTTGGTATTAGTTCTATTAAAATTTATTTGATTATCGACGCATTTCATGCAAGGCACATTGCCAGAATAAGATCGTCATTATTCTGACGATGTGTGTTCTATCAAGAATTGTGGATCGACAAACTAAACTTAATTTATATTATATTTATCTCTGTTTTGTATTGGTTTCATACATTTTAAGTCATACTGTCAACTTTTCATTCACTATAAGATTGAGATTAGATAGCTTAAAGGTCATCTTTACACATTTCATACGTACGCTTCGTACGCGTACGCTTTTAAATATCGTAAGCACAACGAGTTTAAATACGTTAATTAAAATATTATACCTACGTTAATACACATCTCATCTTCTTCTTCTTCGATGGAGCTACAGCCCAAATCGAGCCTTGGCCTCCGTTAACTTTCGTCTCCATCCAATCCTGTCCTCTGCTGCCACTTTCCAGCTCCTCTCTTGGAGAAGCTGAGCCGCATCCTTTTTGACCTCATCTTCCCACCGCAGCCTTGGTCTTCCTACCCTTCTTCTCCCACCTGGGTGTCTAGTCATGATTCGTTTCGGCACCCGTGAGGTTGACATTCGTTGTACATGTCCAGCCCATCTCAGCCTAAGTAATTTCATGTGCGTTGAGATACTTGGGGTCTGGTATATGTTGTACAACTCATCGTTGCGTCTAATGCGCCATTCATCGCCATCCTTCACGGGGCCGCATATTCTACGCAGTACCTTTCTTTCAAAGGTGTCCAGCGTTTCAGACATCTTCGCCGTTATGGTTAATGTCTCGCATCCATATGCCAACACTGTTCTGACTATGGTCTTGTAGAGTGTGACTTTTGTTTTACGATGGACACTGCGAGATTTAAAAACAGGGAGCAATGAAAAATATGTTATATTGGCTGCCGTAATTCTTTTTCTTATTTCAGCTGGATCTTCATTATTTTCGGTAAGACTGGAGCCCAGGTAAGTGAATTGATCCACTACTTCAAACGAGTAGTTATCCTTATATTGCACACTGCCTCTCGGTCGATGCTCCGGAATAAACATCTCATATACTGCGTGTATCAAACATGTCATACACTATTAATCTAATCATTTGATATATAACTTCTCGTACCCTTTGTGAACTTAACATCTTACACGCTATTAAACATCTCATTTCACAAAACCCTCCTTGCAGGGTGATTTGCCTTTAAAAAAAACATCACCTTTACTTCGAATTTTAATCATCTCACATATTCATAATTCAAGTATTATATTTTTAATGCACTGTAAAATCATAATAGTATTTTGCAAAGGGCTGAGTAACAAACATATTATATTCGAGTAATTTTGAAATATAATGGTCACTGTATAGTGGTGGTGGTGTGACGTCGAAGAAATATAATTAGCCTGCTATCGCACCCCAGAGATATATCCCGTGGGAAATTACATTTTAAATTGTTTCATCAATTTTATTATTTAATCTAACTTATGCAGCCTCCAAATACATACATATATCTATTTACATTCATACATACGTACATATTATGTACATAACAACATAATGGACTTTATGGTTCTTTTCTATTTTTATCATATCGCTCCCTCGTTCTTTCATTACTTTATTATTTCAAACTTATATTTTTACTCTCCACACTATGGAATAGGGGAGAGTCATGATTTCGCAAAATTTAAGCGTATTTTTTTTACATCAATTTCTCAATGGGTATCATGAAGAGAATGCACACTATGAGTTTCGTCGTGATGTGTTTGTGTGTATGGCGTATACGCTGTACGCCGTAGCATTTATCTTTTTTGTGTCCTCTCTACAGCCCAAACTATAAGTCTGATCGACTTCATATTAACATCATATGTGTAAAGTGCAAAGACCTAGAGCTGATTAGTTTTCCATAGACAACTTTTGATTTCTTCTCTATGAATTCATCATTTACGTTGTTTTTTTTTTGTGTCCTCTCTGCAGCCCAAACTATAAGTCCGATTGACTTCATATTGATATCACATGTGTTAAGTCCATAAACTTAGAGCTGATTAGTTTTCCATAGACAACGGTTCATTTTTTCCCAATGTTTCTTTATGATTTCATCTATTAAAAATGCTCTCACGACCTGGAAATTAGAGATATTTTAATTTGGTTTCAACTATTTATACAACACCAAGAATCTTCATAAAATTGTATTCAAAGTTGGTCAATGTTAAAAGAAAAATATTCAACGGTTTCAAAAATTATATTTTATTTAATGGATATTTGTATGAAACTTATATGTAACAAGAGAATTTTTTTATATTTGGCAATGTTCAGTTCATTGATTTCATATTGATATAAGAATATTAATAGCTTGAACTTAGAACTGATTAGCTTTTCATAGATATCATAAAATTTCTTCATATTATATCACGTGTCAACATTGTCAAAATGCTCTAACGCTCTTTGAAACAAAATTTATCTGCTTTTTTTAAAATATTTCATACAACATAAGCAGTCTTCACTATACTGCATTAATAGTTTGTCTATCTTAACATAAAAATATACTATCGGAAGAAAATTTATATTCCTGATAGTAACATTTAGTATGAATAAAAATGTAATTAGATAAATTTCTATGTATGGAAACGTTCAGTAATTTGATTTCATGTTATAATGTAAAGAGCTTGAACATAGAACTGATTAGCTTTCCATAAATAACAAAAAAAATCTTCATATGATATCACGTGTCAAAATTTTGAAAATGCTCTCGCCTTCTTTAAAACAAAATTTATCTGCTTTTTTTAAAATATTTCATACAACATAAGCATTCTTCACTATACTGCATTAATAGTTTGTTTATCTTAATATAAAAATATACTATCGGAAGAAAATTTATATTCCTGGTAGTAACATTTAGTATGAATAAAAATGTAATTAGATAAATTTCTATGTATGGAAAAGTTCAGTTATTTGATTTCATGTTATAATGTAAAGAGTTTGAACATAGAACTGATTAGCTTTCCATAAATAACAAAAAATTTCTTCATATGATATCACGTGTCAAAATTTTGAAAATGCTTTCGCGTCCCTTAAAACAAAATTTATCTGCTTTTATTAAAATATTTCATACAACATTAGAATTCTTCACCATACTGCATTAATAGTTTGTCTATCTTAACATGAAAATATACTATCGTTAGAAAATTTATATTCCTGGTAGTAAAATTAAGAATGAATAAAATATTTCATTGTCAATATTTGTGGTGTGGAGAGTTTAGTGTTGGCCACAACCCACTCGTTTTTCTTTATTGAAAGGATAAGCTACTAGGATAGCACATGACAGAATATCAATATGACACAAAAAATTGAATGTCTCACCAAATCGTGACGAAGCTTGAAGTTATGAACTAATCTGTTGAAAAATTGATTTAATAAAAAAATGTCGTATTTATTTATTTATTTTACTAACGGGGTTTTTATTCGGCGTTTTAACGGCGTATTCCACTGTAATGAAAATTATAAAGTAAGGGTTTTATTATATGTAATTACTGATTTAGGTTCAATAAAGATGTTGTTCTACTAATGTAACTTGTATAACTATTTTTGTTTTTTTTTAAATGAATATGTCCTTGTTAAACAAGTGCATATACATCTTCCTACGTTCCCTAAAATAAGCATAACTGCTTGTGCTATAGGTGAACGAAATCGGTCGTGGCAGGATTCGAACTCGCGACCACTGGATTACTAACCCAATGCGCTAACCGCTCTGCCATCCACCCATCTTTTCTTTGCTTAACTTATGTAAATAATTTTTCTTTTTTTTTACTTAACTTTTGTAACTTAATTTTCTCTCATATGTGTAAATCTTACTTGTGTAACTTACGTGTGTGATTAAATATGAGCTCATGTAATTTTGTACATCATTAATTGGACGTCCAGCAATCATAATAATGACCAATATTGTTTTCTTTTTGTGAAAATTGTTAGCTGGATACCTGTTGATGTACCGCTTTTATAAATATGTAAATATGCAAATACCGTTGATATTGACCAAGCAGACATCAAAAGTAAAAACTGCCAGGTACCAACATATGCGTATTCCATAATAATGTATTGAAACTACCTCTCTATCTGTTGAAGATCGTATTCTAGTAGGTATATGAGTTTTCTATATCTATAGTGTTAATCAAAACATCGAGGGAAATATTATTTTTCTTTAGCATCAGCCCAATCGTAAATTATCTCTATTGGATTTGTGTGTTTACCATAATGCGATATAATATATTTCCTTTATATATCCTTTTTCCCGCCACGCTCATCCTTTATTTATCACCCTCCATCTCCGTCTTGCCATTATCTTCACGTAAATCCACATATTCCTATCCCGGCCTACCTATCTACTTAAATGGACCTGGTCCCTTTTTACCTACACTAGACAGTGTAACTAATGGTAAGGAGGAAGTAATAACAATTATACATATACATGTAAAATTAAGTAAAAGTATTTTGAAAAATAGACCTTGATAATGCCTCGACACACTTTGATTTTCTTCGACCCGCGACCTCTGCCATACTATCTTTTTCAGCTTATTTTTTTTTTTGTCAATCCCTTGTCGTTCATTCTTTTAATATGGCCAAATCATCTTTTAGCTGTTTCTTTAATTATATTTTCCTTCGTCCTTTTCATCATACAAAAGAGTTGAGATCAATGGGGTTCGATCCTCTATTTATTCCGGTAAAAGCGTGGTATGCCTATTTCTTTCCTTTTAACTGTCACCAACTTGTATTCTGGAATCACTATTACTGAGGTAGTTCCTATCCTATTTTTTTGGTTTTCAACGTTATCTGTTCCCTAGCTAGGAAATGAAAACGTTATGTTATATCTATACAATACCAACATGAATTTGGTATCTGTATCAAAAAATAAAAAAATACCTTAATTTTCAATCTATTAATAAATTTGTCGCTGCAGGTTGGAATATGCCGTGATGTTATAAATCAATGAATCATTTTTCAGATCTTTACGTATTATTACTACCTTTCAACATGCATAACTTCGTTTCTAATCTGTAGACATTTGACGTAATATAAAATATATTTGTAGAAATAATCTATATAAATAAAAACAGTATATTATTAAGTGGTTAATGAACATGGGGCAGAAAAGAGCGTGAGAGGGATTTTGCGGACCTCACTCATGTCCTAATATCAACCAACACATGTACATACAATACGCACGGACTAAATTTTCACTGACTAAATACTTGCACAGCTACTCATTTTGAATAGGTATTGCCTCGGAACAGGCTTTTGCCTAATGATGGAATATATCCAAGTACTTGAAATATATTTTATTTTTAATGTATTTTGTATTAATATTTTATGTTATTATGGCTAATATTATTCTTTGTATTTGGAAATAAAAAAAAACATTCAACGTCTTAAAAATAATTTGAATATCGTTAATTTTATATTTATTTCATACAAAATAATGTAAAGCCTTTCGTTACAGAGTCGTAATATATTTCGATTTTATATCGATATAGTTTTTTTTTCTGGAAAATATCTCTTGGGATAATACAATGGCGACAAATGGCACCTCTGCCTTTGTCATTTGATTTATTGATATTTTCCTACCATATTTCATATAAATATCTCATGCATGACCCATACATTGTATCTTTATATGATGAGTATTTGGTTTTATTGCATTGGTGGGAGGTTACGGTGTGGTGTAGGTATGAAATAGAACTTATATTTTTTTCAAATTTAAATGTTTTTATTTATATCATATAAGGCTTCACGCCGTTATATACATATACCGACATATAAATACCAAAATCATATTATAAAATCTTACAAATATTTTTTAATGCACAAAAAATATTAATACAATTACAAATTTTAAATTATTGCTAAAACTATTATCACAAAATTTAAAAAAATAGTACCGTAATAATAGTACCTAATGAATGTACATTATTATTTTTTAATAAATTTTTTGTTGCATTTTTCCGTCTGACAAGTATTTTCCAACTTCTTACTGTTAAAATTTGTTAAAATTATACAGACTTGGTAAGGAACACCAAATACGTTATATAATTTTAAAATTTACTTATATTTAATATTTAAATTTACTAATTTATTAATTTTGAAATTTGCAAGTAGGTACAAGCGATTTTGCATTTTTATTCATATTTATCATTGTTGAATCACCCTCTATGTATGAACATCACGTTTTTTTTCCTCCATCCCATAAAATATATATTTTATTTCAATGACAGGACATGTGTCCTCAGGTGTCGTTTTCAATGTTTTCAGTGGCGGACCCGCAAAATATTTATTTTATTATTTTATTTTCATTAGGGAAACATACAGCAGTAAATATAAAATCAAACTATAAGAACACTTAATTAATAAAAATACTGCCAAGACGGTTTCCACAAGCAATTATATAAAGCAAAAAGCACAGACCGGTACATAGGTACCTACTTATTAAAAAAGAAAACAATTATATCACATACAAAAAAAACATATTTGGATATACAACGTGGGAATAGGAAATATGGAAAGGGAGTGCAAATCTCATATATGTACCTACATATCAGATTATCTTTTGTGATTGCCAAAAGAAATGTATCTTAACAAAAGATCGATTATCATTTATTCATTTTCTTGTTTACATGTTTATTTAATCAATATTAATAAAACTTCATTACACTTTGTAGTTGTGGTGAGTTTCTATAAGACAAACGGCTATTTCTTTCAGCTTTACTCTTGTTTTTGGTCCAGAGAAACAAGAATTGCGCAAGATATACTTTAAATAAATTCCTCCCCTTTTGGGAATCAAACCCAGGCCACCAGTACAGAACTCAAACGACTGATCTACTTCTATGGCATGGCAGTTCGTATACCTATGTGAATTTTTTTATTGCTATCAAATTATCTTTCGTGCAATAATAGTTAATGCATATGAAAACATTAAAAGACAGTTGGTACGATTGGATTAGTTAAGGTTATAAATTCTTCAAGATAACTTAGATAAGACGTTAGGCCTTGTAAATCCTTGTACCTATCTTCTTGTGAACAATGTTGGGCTTAATAAATACTAAAAGAGTAAGGAAATGTTGAAAAAAAACAAGGATAGTCAGGCGTGTAATGTAGGTACTCGCACTCTTTCTAGTTATCTCTTTCACACACATTCTTATTGTTACTCTTCTATCATGCACGCACCCACACAAATTCACACTTTTTTACTGTCTTATTTTGATATTAGGTATAGTACGTAAAAGGTTCATGTTATATTTGAATTTTTCTTTATTTATTTTTAATAACTGTATGCATGTACTGTGTGCTGTGTAAAATAAAATAAAATAAAAATAAAAATATCGTATCATGTAAAATAAACGATTCAGCAATTAAAAATAAACATTAAATCGAATGTGATACATAAAATTTCAAACGCGATTCAACGATATAACGATTTTTTTTTAAAAACAAGTTTAAAATCAGTTTTCCTTGAATAACAGAACTTAGCGCTATTACGGATATGATGGTGAGTTTATTATGTAAAACTTATTCTTTGGTACCGAACTGTAGGAAAACTACATTTTTGACTCGAACCAATATTCGTTTGAACCACATTCGATAGATGGCTGTGGTTTGTGTCCACAAATGTGGAAAACGGTTGTCTTCTTAGCTGCGCCTTTTGCTTTTCGTCGACAGATGGCGATGCTGTCAATTAATAGTCGACTATCATAGTAAAAATACTTGTAAAACAAAATATTTGTAGATACATAATAAAGTTGAAACAAATTAAAAATGTTGATGACATTGATGTTTGTTTTTGTTTGTATAAAAAGAACCGTGTTTATTTTTTATTCCGTTTGTTTTATAATGTTTATTTTGTTTATCGGATAATCGTTTCTCTCTTCGTTAACAGATGTCAGAGGTGGTCTGTGATAATTTCATTTCGCTGGAGCAGTTGAAATTATATTACTGTCCAAAATTATGTATAACGAACTCAGTGCAATTTTAGCTGAACGTTTGTAATTACGTTAGAATGGTTAATTTACTTATGTATTCGGAGATATCAGCACTAACACATGATTACATGACACAGCTAGGGTGTTTCAATAACTATGGTAATATGACAAACTAAATTCTACACACATTGTTTGTTTATAGTTGACTATTTAGTTGATGGTTTATAATGAAAGTAATACTATACATACATATGTATGTTATCCCCCGTTGAAATAGAAAACAGAACGGTCAATGTACAAATATTGGTATATTTTTTATGCGTAATATCTGATGATAGATGGTTTTTATTACGTGGGGTGATATTAAATTGATTATGATAATAAGTAATGGAACGAGGAATCTTGTCGAATTAAATCCGAACGACGGGTTGTATATTTTATACAATTGCTGTTGAAGACCAACCAACTTCCTTGAGGTTTCTTCAGACATCTTCTTCCATCTGTATTTAATATATAACGTTTGTGTTAACCCGTGTTGGTGGTGCGAATACACGGCAGAGACTTTGGTCTAACACCCCGATCTCCTGCTACATTAGCCTGTTGGATAGACTTCCTATTTCACAAACTGCTTTAGATGAGGTATTTTTACCTAGAGAAGTTCTTTACGATATACATACATACCATCACGCCATGTCCCTCACGAGGTAGGCAGAGAGAACCGAACGCCACGTATATCTTGACACACATTCATCGCCTCGTCGACATTCATACATCATCTTATACATGTTCGTCTGTTATTCATGCTTCTCACATTTCCGTCTTTCAAAATACCGTTCACATGGACGTGCCATCCCTTCCTTGGGCGGCCCCAACCTCTCATTCCATACTGTCCGCAATGTATGTTTTGTTCGTCAGGCGTTCCTCATTCATTCTCCCCATGTTGTTTACAATACACATCTAGTATTTACTGATTACCTTGTATTTATATTTCATATTACGTTAAATGTAGGTACTTTTATATTTTCTAGAAATAAGTTAGTATAACCTTGTTTAAAAATATATTATATCTTGCAATAAATATATATTTGGGACCCACTTCCGAACCGTCAATATCATTTTATTTGACATAAAATAAAAAGCATAAAATTTTATCGTATCACTTTGTATCACTTTGTATATCGTATAACTTTGGATGGGAATCGCATTGGAACGGGAAGAGTGAAGCAGGAGATGGGAGGCTTATGTCCTGCAGTGGGTAAATATTTTGAGTCGTTTTAGACCTTATTTTCAAATTATTGATATTTGAGTGTGTCGTTTAACTCATCTGCACCATTTAGTTTTAGTTGTGCCAAGTTTAACGCCAGATGCCTGGTATTCAAAAATATTTTTTTTGTTTCTTTTTTTTTTGCTTTTCTTGTTAAGAGTCGAAAGTCTCTCGACGGTGATATCCAGAGATGAATATGTAGTTGTGTGACATCCCCGTGTGTCTAATCTCTTCTGTCTGTGTGTGTTTTGGTGGTAGTTCGGCTGCTGTTTGCTAAATGCGATCATCCGTGTATAAGATAGCTGTAGGTGACATGATTTATTATAGAATTAAACCGGCGATTTTCAGTAATTTACAAAGTGAACACTTCCAATCCTCTTCCCTTACTTCCTTCCCCATACCTCATCTCTTGGGTAAGTAAACACCACACATACACCGCAATTATACCTTTCACTTACATACAACCCTAGATTATATTGTTATCTTACTTCAAACCTATCGTGGTGATTGCTTGTAACTATTTACATAGTGCATTTGAATTTCATTATTTTAGAAATTTATTTAATTCATTTATCAAGAATATTTTTCTTACATTTATAAGACATACCCATGTATAAATAGGTATATAAATATAATAAACACTTCCTTGCACCCTGCGCAAGTGGCGAGTTTATTGTCATATGGCAATTTCTTCCAACTAACCAGTGTTTCCAGCCCAGAGAAGCAAGAATTCCGTGAGAAATGAATTTAAATAAATTTCTCCCCTGCTGGGGATCGAACCCAGGACGCACAGAAGCCAAACGGCTTACCAACTGTGCCAAGGCGGTCGCGACGGTATCAATAATAATTTTACACAAACAATCATTGTCGGTAATTATATCATTAAAACTCAACTCAAGCGCGCCGGAAATTGATAAATTTGTTTCATTTTGACTATGGCAGATTTGTGAAAAAGCTGGTGCGTTTTAACTCAGTGGTTTTATCTAGGAATTAATATTTTTTAATTTATCTAGAGCTACGTGAAAGTATCATATTCTATGCATTTAGGTCTGCAAAGTAAATGTATGATCAGTATGGCAGAATATAATATGATGTATTTATTATTGTAATTTCTGCTAATTTTCGGAGCAAATCCTACACTATTTTTAATAATTTATCATTGTATGATTGGTTTACGTTGACAATGTTCTGCCTAATTAGTCAATGATAGTTAAACAAAATAATTGACACATACATAATATATATGTACATACATTAATAGTTATAATACATATATTCCCAGAGGTAAGTATTAACACTTGTAAAACATCAACTGATATGACTTGACTCGACAATCCTCCATATTATTATGACGGTATTAGCCAGCTATGTCAATGCCATTTGCATACTAAAATATTTATAAGATAATTCATACACACACATTTTTACATAATGTACATACCTTTTGAATTGTATGTAACTTGTAATCACAATATTTTTGAAGTGTCAGTATATTTTCTTATCTCATTACCTGCTGCGGCCTTACAATTAACACTCAAAACCAAGCCCAACTTCGATTTTTTGCTAAGAACCTTCCTTTATAGGTAATGGGGAATTAGGCGGCAGGAAGATATTTTTTAGTCATTAGAATGTACACAAAAGACAGTTAAGTAGGTAGGTTTTAAGCGTTGACAGAATCTGGGGGCAAATCTGGGGGGCAAGTCTGGTTCGACCGGCGAAATCAAAACCCCAGTGATTACCCATATCATGGATATAATATTATCGTATGGAGTTCCATGACATCTATAGATATTGTAGAACTCCATATAATAATTATATCCATGATATGGGTAATCGCAAGGGTTTTGATTTCGCCGATTGAACCAGACTTGCCCCCCTGGTGAACAGGCATGTTTACCTTACCTATCATGGATATAATTACCTTATGGAATTCTATAACATAAAAATATATTGCCTCCCTGGGTGGCGAGTCTGGTCAAATCAAAACCCTCACGATTACCCATATCATGGATATAATTATTATATGCGTGCCAGGATAGAAAAATGTGGCGTTCGGTTCTCTCTGCCTACCCCGCAAGGGACATGGCGTGATAATATATTTAGATGTCATAGAACTCATATGATAATTATATCCATGATATGGGTAATCATGAGGGTTTTGATTTCACCGGTTGGACCAGACTTCCCCCCTGATTTGATTTTTTAGTTTCAAGAGTACCTACCTACCTAAGGTGGCTAAACATATCCCGTCTTGTTATGGAAGCAGGGGGGTTTCTATCAATAATTGAACTGTATTATCAACATATTTGTTAAAAGGGAAGTGTTTGTGGAAGTATTTTTTTTTCTAAATCGTATTTAAATGCATCCAGTGATGAGCAAATGGATGACCAAGGCCAGGGTCATCATGGTCTTCCATTCGCGAGTTTGGTCTTGCATACTTGATCGTGTCTTGGTGCAAGTCTTGCAATTATAAAAAAAAACAATTTATTTGTCTTTAAATTTTCAGTAATTACAATGAGTGTTTAGGTTCATATAATAAGTTCCAATTTGTCATATGAATAAGTGATTTTTTATCATATAAATGAGTTGTCTATTGACAATCTTTTTAAATCTCTTTTTCGTATTTGTTTTATTAATATTTTTGGTTTATTTTATAAAATATTTAAATGTAATAATATTCAGTAGTATATATATATATATATATATATATATATATATATATATATATATATATATATATATATATATATATATATATATATATATATATATATATATATATATATATATATATATATATATATATATATATATATATATATATATATATATATATATATATATATATATATATATATATATATATATATATATATATATATATATATATATATATATATATATATATATATATATATATATATATATATATATATATATATATATATATATATATATATATATATATATAAATATATATATATATATATATATATATATATATGTATATATATATATATATATATATATATATATATATATATATATGCAAAACAACTTTTTGGGTAAACCCGTGTAGTATAGTAGGGAGAGGAGGGCACCCCCCCCCCCCCCCTCCGCCTTAACTCCGTCCGCTATAGACAGGCGCTTCTCACTTAGCGTAGAGCTCTCGTTGCGAGCGGTCGTGTTTCGCGCGCGTTCGTTCTTTTCGAGTAGGTAACGTTAAGGCGGCTTTCGAAAATGCCCGGTGTTATTCGGGCGAAACGTCAGGCGACAAACAGTCCTTCTCAGGACTATACTACACGGGTTTACCCAAAAAGTTGTTTTGCATCTTATACCCGTGAAAACCTTAAAGTTAACATATATATATATATATATATATATATATATATATATATATATATATATATATATATATATATATATATATATATATATATATATATATATATATATATATATATATATATATATATATATATATATATATATATATATATATATATATATATATATATATATATATATATGTTACTAGAAAGGTTTTCACGGGTATTTGAAAATATGAAATTATTATTATCTTTGGGGTTATCCCGCGTCAAAATCAGATCCTTGGAAGGATCTTTCGTCAAGCGACGTTTCGCCTGGATCACACTGGATCACAATTGACAGCAATAAAAATCCCATTACAGTAAACCCATTAAATGTTAAACGCCAAACAAATAAAATTAATACAATAGATACATCATTTAGCGTGAGGCGAATCACCAGAAGCCAGTCAAAAGCCATTAAGGCGAACAAAAGCGGGGAAAACCCATCTACCCCAACAGTTTAAACTTTAACTTTCCAATCTTCACTTGGTGCTAGGTTCTCGGCTCGAACGGACGTGCTTGCACTGACACACGAAGCGAGAATCTATCAACAAGGCCCTGAAGATGCCTGGTGTGATCCAGGCGAAACGTCGCTTGACGAAAGATCCTTCCAAGGATCTGATTTTGACGCGGGATAACCCCAAAGATAATAATAATTTCATATATATATATATATATATATATATATATATATATATATATATATATATATATATATATATATATATATATATATATATATATATATATATATATATATATATATATATATATATATATATATATATATGTTATAATATTTTTATCTCGGTTTTCCCGTGTCAGTAGGTCTTGACTAAGACCATTTGTCTTCCGACGTTTCGCCTGAATATCACCAGGCATTTTCAAGGACTTAACGAAAAGCACGCGCGCGACACACGTCTACTCACACTGAAAGCTCACCGTCAAGTCTTGACCTCAAGTCAAGTCGTCAAGTCAAGTCACCGTCTTGACGGTGAGCTTTCAGTGTGAGTAGACGTGTGTCGCGCGCGTGCTTTTCGTTAAGTCCTTGAAAATGCCTGGTGATATTCAGGCGAAACGTCGGAAGACAAATGGTCTTAGTCAAGACCTACTGACACGGGAAAACCGAGATAAAAATATTATAACATATTTCACCCGTGAAAACATCAAATATAACATATATATATATATATATATATATATATATATATATATATATATATATATATATATATATATATATATATATATATATATATATATATATATATATATATATATATATATATATATATATATATATATATATATATATATATATATATATATATATATATATATATATATATATATATATATATATATATATATATATATATATACATACATACATACATACCATCACGCCATGTCCCTCGCGGGGTAGGCAGAGAGAACAGAACGCCACACTATTCTATCTTGACATACATTCACCGCCTCGTCAACATTCATGCTACGTCTCATGCATGTTCTTCTATTGTTCAGACTTCTAACATTTCCTTCTTTCAGAATATCATTCACCTGGTCGTGCCATCCTTTTCTTGGGCGCCCCCGACCTCTTTTTCCATTCCTGTCAGCCTTATATATTTTTTTCGTCAAGCGTTCTTCATTCATTCTTTCCACGTGACCAAACCATCTAAGTGTGTTAACTTTCATTCTAGTTACTACATCTTTCTTCATCTTACATTCTTTCCTAGTGACCTCATTTCTAACTCTATCATACATCGTTCTATTACAAATTCTTCTTAACGATCTCATTTCCACTGCATTTATTCTATGTATTTATATGTAGGTATTTACATAATATTGGAAGTTATTGAGTTAGCTATTATGTCAATCAGCCTTGTGGTGTATTTTTACTTCAAGCCATACAATGTGCATTCTGTATTGTCAGTCAACTGTAGAAAATAAATGTATTAATATAATTTTACTAACATAGCATTCAACTGACATTTTTTGTAGTATAATAGGTACTATACATATGTATATTACATTTCATTATGTATGTTTGATTAGTGTACAATGTAGAAATACATATATAGGTGCGTCTACTTGAGAAGAGATACATGTTATGTGTTTTGTTTTTCTAGGAAATATTGTCTAGGATTGTTTTATAGAAAATTGAGTTGTGTATATGTCACGCAAAACATATCATGTACATTTATTACCAAACTTATTACCTAACTAGTTGCATGTAACACATGAGATCCAACTGTCGATAGCGATAGTATGTATAGTTGAAGAATAAGTACCAAACTATAAACTCATAAATCCAAATTATTAAATACTTTAGGATATTTTATTTTCTATCCAACACATGTAGGTATGTATGTCAAGATAGCACAGTATGCAGATCAGTCCTTTTTTCTTCCCAGAATATGAAAACAGCATGATGGTATGTATGTATGTTTGGGATTTAAGTATCAAACTATTAAGTCTTCTTACATATTGTGTATAGGCGACTGCCATACAAATTGTATGAAGTGATGTCACCAAATTAAATTTTTATAAAAATTTTAAAAAAAAATTTGAGATTTACTTCTACAATATTAAATTTTTTTACAGAAAATTAAATTATCTAGTTGAGGTGTTTCGGCTTTTTTCGATATTTTTAAAAAATTGGAAATATAAGCAGTTAAACTCATAAATTTATAATAAAAAAAATATTTTTCTTTATAAAAAATGTTAGAGAAACCTTGGAATTTTTTTGAAAAAACTAATTTTAGATTTTGTATTTGTCTATGTTTATACCAATTTTTTAGCGTTCTAGCTTTTATGGTTTCTGAGATATATGGAAAAATAAACCAAAAATTCAAAAATTGATAACCCCTGACTGAAACATAAATTCAAAATTCTGAGTATAAAAGTTTTGTAGGCCTATAACTGTTTATATATTCTGAAATTATGGGCTCTGTAAATTGAGCGGTTCAAAAGTTATAAGGGACGGACACACACACACACACAGACACACGAAATGTTCTACTCCGAATTCTGAGTAAATCCGTATATGGAACATATATGCTGCGAAGCTTCTAAGCTGGTGTTTTTTGACTTCAAAGTTGGAAAAGCCGTGAAAAAAGTAGACCCTGCATACAAATTCTCGCGTATCCTGGCTTGAAACATTGTCGATATGTTAAGAGAACAAAGTTCTCTTGAACAAATCGACAGTTGGATAAATTATCTGATTTTTTTTTTGTTATTGGAATATAAGTAATTTGTTTAGCTACTCGTAGTTACTTATTTTTATTAAATTTTGAACATTCCTAAAAACGAATTACTAGTACTACGTTATAGATAATATATCATTGCGATGGTGATGATACTACATATAATAGATCCAGTGATTGTGAGTTCGAACCCCACCGTAGTTGCCTCGACCGATTTCATTCGCATTTCGTTTCACTAGCAGAATGTATTATGAGGATGACTTTTCCTAAGGACATATTTATATGTTCATTTTTCTTTGTTGTCGGCATTCGTGGCTCACTTAGTTATCTATCAAATGAACCGTTCGTGTTCAATTTCCTGTGGAGACACAGTTTCTTACTATGCTTTCAGTTTGTCCCGAGTGTATTTTTTTTATTTTTTAAAATGATAAATATGTCCTTGAAACAAGTACATATACATCCTCATACATTCCCTATACTAAGCATAAATTCTTGTAATACAGGTGAACGAAATCGGTCGTAGCAGGATTCGAACTTCTGACCACTTTATTACTAACAATACTAACCGCTCTGCCACCACCCATCTAACTGATTATTACACACTACTAGATGCGTGTTAATTTAATATTTATTTATTTATTTATTACTTCCATCAACGGCTAAATAGCCTTTTACAATTACATACAAAATAAAATAGTACAAACACGTTTAATGCATACAATAATATTATAAAATGAAAACAAAAAGAGATGTATATAATATGTACGAACATTAAAAAAGAATAAACATAAAAAACAGTTTGAAAATAAGCCATGAAACATAATATATAAAAGAGATGCCTAAAAATATGTATACATCCATACAATATATAATACACAAAATATATAGATGCAGAAACAAAATTATATAAATAATTAAAAAAAGGATATTAATAACCATTTAACAACAAAGTAACGTAAAAATGGATTACAAGAGAGATAGAAAAAGAGAAAAAGTTAAAAGAGAGTCCCATATAATATACCATAAATTGAAAATAAAAAAGTAAATAACACTTAATTACAATAACACATAAAAACGAAATAAAATTGACATTTTGCTTCAAGAAATATTGATGCAATAAGTTTTTATATTTTGACAATGACAAGTAATAAATATCGCCTAGACCCAAATAATGATGCCTTGCTATTGGCGAATAATATTGTTGTAGTGTACGTGCGTTAGAATAGTAAAAAGGTACCGTTTGCCTGTTAGAACGTACTGGCGCATGATATACAATTTGTTCAATCAGAGCAGGGCTGTCAAAACTCGAATGTACCATTTTGTGTAGTGTAATTAAATCAAAAATTATTCTACGGTCAGATAACTTAGTTAAATCAGTCCAATGCATAATGAGATTATAATCCATTTGTTCTCTGGGCATACTATTTGTAAGTTGCTTTGGAAACATAACGTAAGAAAACAAAATAATTTAAAAAAATATTATTTGGATACAAAAATATTGGATGACGAACGTTTGGTTATGTTGGTGATTAATGAAATTTAAAATGTGATACATATACATTTTTTATCTTTTTTGTCATATGTTAACAATACTCTTCAGATATGTTTGTATTTATTGCTTTTATCAATCATATCAACTTTTAAGTACTTGTAATGATACAATCGACATTTATAAGTATATTTGTTTATGTTCAACATTTATTTTTCATATTTAGCTGTCTTCATATTATAAAAAATATTACCCGTTTACATATTATAAAAAATTATTGTTCAATTGTGTAAAAGTGTAATTGGTCTGTACTTTTCATATTTAAAACTGTTTTTGTATTATAAAACGTAGCCATGTTTTTTTGAATAATTATAAAATAAATAATAATATGTAATTTCTAAGAAATCATATATCTTATTTATCTTACGTCTTGTTATCTTTAAATTTCCGATTTTGTATTGTATTACAAAATATAATCTAAATTAAAAATCATTTATGGTTTAATATATTTTTTTTTCTTTTTTATCGCCTTTTTGCTGTCAACTTTTATTTTTTTTTTCTGCATACAATTATTGTTTTTATTATTATTATTAATATTTTTGTTATAATTTGTGTAACTGTTTTATTTTTTGTGTATTTGTAAAAGGCTTCTGGCCGTAGATACAAATAAATAAATAAATAAATAAGAGATTGTATATTGTCCTATGAAATGTTTGCAGTAATCAAGCCGAGATCCTACAGATGTATTTTTTTATTACAAATGCATCTCATTCTTGACTAAGCTTCGGCCTTTCTTTAACTCCTATTGTTTTTTCTATTTAAATTTATGTTGTCTATGGCTCGGTAAGCTAGCCATACATACTTGTAAGGTAAACGGCCGTCAATTGACTTTTCAATGCTACCGAAGGCATCAAGACCGTAATTATTATTTCGCGTATATCACATTCTACCGTGGAAGGATCAATAGCTCTTTGTTTTATAATTTGACAAAGGAATATGTCATGTTATGTTGAACCAAACGCCACCACAGGAAGTGTCTGACTTCCGGAGACACTAGAGAGCCATATCTCGAATAATTATCATATGAAGTCGAGATTTGCTGCGGACGAAAATATTGTACTTGCATGTAAAGGGCAGCCAAGAAATATTTTTAACAATTTTATCGTCGAAAGCGTACTTACCTCTAAATTAGTATGCCGAAGTTTTCCGTTCGATGTATTTTCAGAAAAGAAATTTGCTTATAACTAGTTGATATTTCTTAATCGGTTTTAAGGGAAATATAAATCTAATCATCCCAATTGGAAATAAAATTTTTCAAATATGTTAAACATGATGTTTCTAGCAAATAAACCATACTTATTTTCAACTTTTCTTGTGAATGTCCGTAACACAGTTTTAAAATTAAGCATAAATTAAATTATTAAAAATACCCCTTTCACAACATTTTTTTAAATTACTCCATAACCATGTGTCGAAGAGAATTTTTTTTTGTGTTGTAGCCTGCACCTTGTCAGCTGCAATATGTATAGCCTCATAATTCTCGAATACTACCGAAGATCAACGAACCATAGCCCACCGCTGCATGTTGAGTGCATAATATCATAGTGAATGACTGATTATTATTATTTTAAAAAATCAATAATATTTGAGTTTCCGATAATTTACATCACGTATAAGCCATTTATAACGCATGTGACAGGGCCTTAATAGTGCATTAGTCGGTTTTAATATACCTATCATGTTTTCACTTTGCGTTATATGCCCTCTTAATGAACTTTGGACGATCTGAGCGCGAGCCTTTCAAAGAATTTTATATTTATTCTCTTATGTATTTTTATGTATAAATTACATTAATTACAAATATTTTATGTTGTACTAATTAATGAAAATGAAATCATTGTACCTATATAAGTTTATTGACTAAAAAAAATACCTACTTGGGTTTACCATTCCATGTTTATTAGTTAAAATGTGACGCAATGGAATAGCTATAAAGTATGAAGATAAAATAATAATATTATTTTTTATGCCAAAAATAATTTTCACATAATGAGGAGGTCTTATTGAGAAAGGAAATTGTCAGAATATTTTTTAAATGGGTTATATTCTAATTGTATTTTAACACAAAAATTGTTGTGTACACGCAAAAATGTCGCTACGTAAAAATATACGTTAATAGAAAAAGGGGAGGATCTGCAAAAATGTCCATTTAAGATTATATTTTGACTAATAATTTTCTTTTTTTTTTCTTTCCAGGTGAGTACCTACCAGTCATCTTGAATTTTGTCAACGCTTGATTTTACTCATGTGAGTATTATGTCTATTGCAATGGTTGTACAAATTTGAATTCAAAGTAGTGTTGTTACCCAACACGAGAGTCTTAAGGAGTATTATAATTTTGTCTAAATCATAATTTCGCTACGTATTTGACATTTACTTGCTGTCGATGTTGATCTCCTTGCAATGTTTTTTTTCTTTCGCCCAACACCTAATCTTCCTACACACCTTCCTTACCTTGTCCTCAACGCCTTCTTTATTATAACCAAGGTAATTTTAAATAATCACCATCACTATTTCTTAATAAGACAATTAATTTAATGAAAACAAAAATCATCAATTAATTCTTATGGCATTTTTTATTCGTTAAACATAGGTCGAGTTTTATGTATTATATGATGCAAAGTTTTCATTTTACCTATTAAAGATAATTGCCAAGTATTATTCAAAAAAAATATAAACCTACCTATGCATGGCATAGAATTTATTCGTTCAATTATTGTAGTTCATAAACAACATTTAAAAAATCACTACGTTGCAAGATACTTCGCTAGACTCGCATAGCGATAAGTACCGACAAGCACCCCCCAAACTCTCTATACGGTTAGTAGATTAAAGTAATGAGGAAATTTAATGTTTTATTTGCGCATTTCATTTGCAAAATATTATGTAATATTTGTTACTCTGGTATTAGTTTTACATACATACATAATCTTGGTCTTGCTGCGGTAGCTTTGTAATTTGAACTAGAAGCCTTGCACACGAAAACAATAATTGAAAAATTATTTGATACGCTTATATAGCAGTTAATATTTCTAAAATGAAAAAAAAAGTCAGTAGGTATATAGTTATTTGTATTTGTATTTTCCTCTGTCGTCAGATGAAAATGTCACTCCGAGTATGTTCCGGTGAACACAAGGACAAAACGTATCGTAAGTTTTCGCAACATAACGAACAGTAGATTGGTAATGAGTATGTGGATATTTCGTAACTCAAGAGACGATGTCGTTTGTAGGTCCATAACTTACTCACATATGAACCGGGTGATGTAACTCATGGCTCAGTGGAAAGGTCACATAAAAGGGTCACCTAGTTAATGCCATCATCTCAGTTAACATTTTGATGATTTTGATATTATACTCCACGACTTCACACACAGAAATTAAATACTGTAAACGTACGTGATTTGATGTATGCAGATGACAATGTGGTGATTGCTGTATGTGCTGATGAGTTACAGTATTTAGTGAATAAAGTGTATGATGGATGCCCGCAGAACGGACTGAGAATGAATGTGAGTAAATCTAAGATATTGATATTCTAAAAAACAAAGTATAACTGCATGTACGATAAAAGTAGAGAACGAATGGATAAAACAAGTAAAGGAATATTTATACTTGGGGAGTATGTTTGAACGGAATGGAAGACCTGAGACATTGAAAGATTAAGAGTTATTGCAGGTAATAGAACCAACGGAGCTCTCAGACTAGTAATGTCCGATCCAAGCATTTCAAAGGAAGTCAAAATTGCCGTACATAATGCAATTGTAGTGCCTACTTTGACGTATGCCAGTGAAGCATGGAAATGGCAAAAGACGCATGAGAGTAGAATAAATGCTGTGGAATTGAGATCTATAAGAAGAGCGTGTAATAGAACGATAAATGATAGATTAAAAATTGAGGAGATAAGGTGAGAATGCAAGATAAAGAAGGATATTATAAGTAAAATGAAAGTGAATGCCTTGAGATAGTTTGGACATATTGAAAGAATGAATGATGAATACAAAAAAATATACACCCATGCATATTTTTATACTACCAAAATACTCTCCACTTATATTAAATTACATGGATTGCACAGAGCACAAATTTGGGTTTTAGACTTAGTTGGTGTACTGTTGTTTTTACCGTTAATAATTTTGTATAGAAAACAAATATGTTGGATTGATAAGACTGGACTGGACTGGATTCGTGTATTGAACGTTACATGGAATGTGGTGTTTTGAATTGCGTCTTGTCTCTAGATAATAATAATTATTGTTTACGATTCTCGACATATTCTTTGAACTTCCTACGTACTAAGGAATCATACTGTCGGAAAACAATTATCGTGACTCGTTAGTCAGTTACTAAACCTCCGCATTATCCACTATAGATAAATAGTTCTGAGGAGACCGACCAGTTTCAACAAACAAACCGTGCAGTTCTAGATGATGGCGGGCGTAGTAACTCCAATCTCCACCTACACTACACTACATTACATTGAGCTATAGGAGCGGTCCTTCCTTCTTTATTCATTACAATCATAACTTATAATGACCTTCGGCTATTTGTTTGTTCAACTTGGATGTTGTAAAACCTTTTCATTCACAGCAGAATCCCAACGACGGAATCTTTGCTCAAGTTATATTACCAATAAAGTAGTAACTAGTAGTGCAATATCAATATTTTTTTGTTTCCATAACCCGTTATAATATTTCTTTTCTTTGGAGCGGAAAAACGATGTCACATAACTTCACTAGTAAACGAATTACACCGGTTAAGTCTCCAGATCGAATTAATTACAAAATTTGTTTAACGGTGTTTAATTAATTGAAAAATCTAGCACTACAAAACATTCAAGAGCTGTGCCAGAGAAAAGAGCTCTCGGGGAAGCACCACAGACTCGGTCGTTTGGATCAACAAATCGGCTTACTATGACCGATGCTCTGGTGTGTGAGTGGAATGCAGATGTCTATAGTGCTCGAATCAAAAGCACTTGTAATCCTCTGAAGATTGGCATTAAAAAAGATACAAAATAAACGCGCGTCTGTTACATTTTTAAAGAGTTTAATTCTGTCGTGTAAATGTTATAAAATATCAGGGGAAGTTGCGTTATCTTTGATTTATTTATTTATTCGCCTACCATCATACCGTTGCTGAACAATGTTCATCTCAAGAAAGTTATCGTAGAAGACGATTCTGAACGTTGTTGAAAATCCCATTAGAAATATAAGTTATTAACAATGACTGATGATGACATTGTTATACAGAAGAAGAATTAACAGTCGGTAACGAGATAGATAACAACTAACGAAACAATGAAAGTTTGCCTTTTTCGCGGTCGGTGGCAGCTAGTTACAGAAGCACCACCACGCGGAACGACACCCATCGCATATGCTGTGACCCTATTTGGTATCGAACGCGGCGACAATTTTGAATCTGAACGGCGTGCGTCAGTGGAAGTTGAAATTAATTGCTGCGACTCTTGCTGTGAAGAACTGACTATTGTATAATATTCGATTATTTTGTTTTCTTTTAAAGAATAGATGTCTTACACATATTTATTATGTCAAATATATCATTCATCTTCATACGATCCCTAATATAAGCAAATTCATGCACTTTATTGGTCTTACTTACTATTTGCAATTTGTGTTTAAGCTGATACTTAGTAATTACTTACCCTATTTTTTGTATGGCCGAAACTGACTTAACGTTGGATTAAACTCGTATTATAAATAGTAAGTGAGGCACTAAGTGAATAAAATTTGGCAGGAGATTCGAAGCCAGTAGTTAGCTAGTCCAGTGCATTAACCGTTTTCTGACTTTTCAAATTCATTATTGATATAGTTTGATACAGTAGGTACATAAATTGAGAAATAAAGGGGGCTGCGCAGGGCGCCCATTTGGATTTTTTTCCTGGGTGGTATCTACGCAAAACGATCCCCAAAAGTCACGACGTAATATTTTTTCAAGAAAACTATACCATTTAGTCTTATTATATTATAAACATTTTTATACACAGATCATTTTTATTTATAGAGTTGATTGCAAATATGCGTTCTTAGTTTTCTTCGTCTTTTAGTAGATCGATGATCTGTTTGTCATCTGTAATGTTTAATCATGAAATAAGGATGACTAGCACTCTTATCCACAGTTCACTTATTGCAGTTTTTCAGGATCTATCTTCTCCATTTGTTCCTTCCAAAAGCGCCTTTACCAGCTCCATTCCGCGATACCCGACACAACAGACGCACGTTTTTCTAACGGGCGACAAAACGTTTCAATAAGTCTCACGGCCACAGACCAACTGGTGCGCAACTTTTCGTGTATGTTTACTGTAATACTATGTTTTAATTCGTCGCTAATCGATTAGTTTCACCGCTCTCTTGCCTACAACAATGCTAACGGTTTAGTTCGATGCGCACCTATTTAACAATATAATTATTTCTATATATTTTTTTCTCTGTTCGTGATTTACTATTTCATTGGAACCGCACAACGCGTAATGCGACAGATGAATCGTTGTGTTTGTAATTCAGCTTTAATTGGACATGCCATCGATTTGTTGAACAATTCGATTTTGTTATAATTGAATGTTTTATTGCTAAAGTATAAGCGAAACAATTATTTACGCATTTTCTCTTCATTCTGCTATTTTCAGAACGCATTCAGCAATAGACTATTTATTTTTAACTCTACACTTCTATGGAATAGTTGGGAGTAATGATTTTACAATTTTATCCATATTTTTACGTAGATTGTTCAACGTATAGAGAGTGCCCTACGATCTGCCTAAACCCGTCGTACATGGAGGTTGTTTCGTCAAGTGATTGAATGTAGCCGCCATTCTCAGTAATGAAGCCAAAGAGAAATAATAGGGAAGAAAAATTATAAACTATTAACTTTATCAATATCATATGAATAAAACATGTAAATTGCTAGTCGTAGAATAGGGTTTTCTGGGTGGCAAAAATAATATACTTGTTTTCGTTCTAAAATATTGTGTGATAAAAAAATGTCTATTTACATGAGATGAGAAATTTTTACAGACAACGATGAATTGTTTCTCTTTAATATTATCAACTATTAAAATTCTCCATGTTCCGCATACATATTTTGAACCAAAAATGTATACAAATTTTTCGTAAAAATGTATACAGGTACAATTATCTCTTCGTCAATTGTACACCTCGTAGAGCGGAGAGTTTTGTGTTGGCCACAATTCACTTGTTTTCATAATTATGAAATTTGACATGTTATTGCAACAATTAAGCTATAACGCCCCTGGAGTGATCTTGTATCACCAAACGGCGCTTTTTAAATAAAACTTATAATTTATTTTATTTAAATTCATGCAAAATAATGTGTATAATCGCGGTAGGTATATTAAATTTATTATAATAAACAAAAATAGAAATACAAACACGTATCAAAATTACATGTAAATACACAGCAACAAAGAAAATAGTGGAAAGGGGTTGTGGGAGGAAAGAGAGGAGAGGAGAGGAGAAGGGGTGTCAATTAAAAGTTATTAGAATATTTTTTTATTATAAATTTTCCATCCAAAATATTTCCGTAAAATCTTTTCGTTTTCTTATTTTGTCTTGCATCCTCTCATATTTATTTTTGTTGTCTTCATCAGGCTGATATGATGTATTCAATTATTAAAATGATTTAAAGGATATTATGATTCAGACAGTACTACACTACCTTGGCTCTTGACTAAGTGTACGAATGTATAATGTTTATGTTAGTTATATACCTGGTCCATACGTCATAACCACGTGATCTTCACTGTCCAAGTGTTGATCGGCAATACTGCCTCCCTCTACTCTTCATCTGGTACAATATGCTCCATCTGGCCGAGTAATTTAGTATGGTCCTCAGCACGAGCGCGTGCGCTCACCGTTCGCATTCGTCATTTCCGATCTTCTACGAACGAAATATCACGATCGCCGGAAACACTCGCGATACCATTAAACAGTGATTTTGGTGTTGTGTTCATCTGCAGTTTTTTACATGTGTATGTTTTTTTATTGTGTGCAATCATTTGTCTGTGTAATTCCGTATATACTTGAATGTGGCGTTTGGCGAATCTTCATTGTGTTTATATTGATTTATTTATTGTATTCTTGTCTAAATATTATTCTGCCTAAAAACAAAATTTATGTTTTTTCGGAAAATGTATCAGAAACGAAAAATTGTATCTACAATAGTAAAAATTATTACAAAGTTTATAATATCAATTTGAGAGGTTCAGTATAAAAATTAATTCCACTTTGATAGTAAGTATTAGAAATATGGTGAAGATATCGTACTTACGGCTTAATGCTAATTCAGATTTGAAATGTAGTTATGTAAAATAAACATGCGTATGTCATGCTTCCTTTTATGGGCTAATGCACACCTGTCGCTGGTTACCCTACACTGTGAGCAATGCTGTGATGGTATGTATCTAACATGCAAAGTAATTGTTTGGATGACCAAAACAAGCTGCCTTTGATTGAATAAGACTGACTGTTTCAAGTATTATGTACGTTCAATACTTGAAACTTTTTTTAAAATTGAATATGGCCTTGGATCAAGTACATATACATCCTCATACATTCCCTGAATTAAGTATATGCTTGTGCAACGGGTGAACGTAATAGGTTGTGTCAGGATTCGAACTCGCGACCACTGGATTACTAACCCAGCGCGCTAACCGCTCTGCCACCACCCATCTATACCTATATTAATGTGGAAGTCACTCTTGATACTGAAATGATTTTTTTTACTTTTTACATAGTTTGTTGGGTTTATATTTGTTGTATGAATAAACAACGATTATATTATGTAGATAGATACAAATGATGTACCTAAATGAAATACGTAGCCAATATTATGATATTTCACCTTGTTTGGTTTCTACGACTCGTCCTTGTTATTTTCCGTTCAATTTTCCGGTTATGTTAAATCAAGTTATTATTATAATAACCTACCAAGGAAAATACAATAACACTCATTGGAATTTTTACAATTTGTTAATATTTTGTTTTATCATTAGTTTATTAGTGAACAGATTGTGTAAATTTCCTCTTTCATCAATAACATTTTTATGAAAATTTTCTAAAAAAGTGTAAATTATCTTTTCTTCTCCAAAAGTAGACAAAATATTTTCTCTTGTTCACATAATAATATATTTATAGTCAAAGTAAATCGATCTCCATAATGCGAGATGAGAGGATTTTGTAAATTTCACAGATGTAATAAATTAACGAGTGTTGGGTCGATTGAACTTATATTTTCAACTATACAGAGTGCTTGTAATAGATTCGAAGTTTGTTTATCTTTTTTATATAGTAGGTACACCAACGGGATTTTTGCCATTAGGCACTTTATTCCAACCAACCCGATTTATGACGTTACTGAGGCAAAACAATAACTAAATATTATCTTAGACATATACATATTCAAATATGTGATTATGGAGTTCTGTCATAATGCCGCTCAGGATTCGCCATTGTACCGATGCCTTACCACGTATAATAATTTGGAAAGGATCAGGTTCGTGGACATATTCTGTATGTCCAGGACCCTTTTCTGGAGCCACCATCACGAAATCAAAGGTGGGCTGATTAAGTTACAATTACTTATGTTGTTATTCTTATTTATTATGTTGGTTTAAAAAAAATATTATTGTACGTTTCCCATTTTTGAAATTAAAAAAAATTACTCACCTAACATAAATATAAATAGGTACAGCTTATGATAAAAATAGTTTTAAATGTTATTAGTGTTAATTACAAAAATAACACGCATCATGAAATGTTTTAGCATGTAACTGTATACAATATTTAAAGTAAACATGAGATAACTAAGTATATCACGATACAAGTGTATTGAGTATTTCCGATAAGATACGAGAATGAGATCATTCACCAATTCCGTTAATTGTTGTCTTATTTCAAATAAAAATATAAATATTAACGTTTATTTGGACTATTTAATTACATTAAGTCATCTCAGTGCTCGGTTACGTTGGCCTCGTACGATCGACATTAATTGTGTTCGCCATATTGTGCAAATTAAACTTCCTCAAGTTTTGAGTTGTATTATTTGTTACATATATACATACCATCACGGCATATCCCACAATGCGAGATAATCAGGTTTGTAGGTGTACATTACATTATGAAAGTAAGCACAACACATGCGTGTACGCCTACACACTAGTCTCGTCTCACATAAAATGAGTGGGGGAACTCGTTGCTGAACTTTGTGAGATGTTATTTTGACTGTTGTGTTTTCGATTACCCGGATCTTAAGATTTCACCCGACAACAATGATAAAAGAAAATAGTAGAAGCACTATTATAAGCCGGTGCCTCACAGCAAAAACATGTACAGAATTGTTGTCTGGTTATAATGATGATTAAAATTGTAATTGTAAAAGCACCATTCAATGATTCAAGATAATTCAAAGATCGTTGATAATTCACTCTTGTCTCTAAGAAACAAAGATATTCTCAGCTCGTTAGTGAAAGTGCTCTTATTAATATAAATTAAAGCATTTTAAAATGAGTGAATTATGACCAACACTAAACTCTCCATTACATATTAAGTGTACATTTTATTGTGTAACCTATCGAAAGGTTGACAATCTCTAAATGCATTTTTATGAAGTATGTTTGTGTTAGATTCTTAAACAAATATAAGATTCCCAGAGGACAACATTTTTCACAATACACCATACATACAAAAACATGATTCCTGTTGAAAAATTGGTACAAAAAAATTGCATTACTAGCAAGTGAGCATGTATGATACAATGTATCAATGTTGATGGATATGTGTCAAAAATACGGTGTTCGGTTCTCACTCCCTACCCCTTGAGGAAAATAGTAGTGGAGAGTAAAAAAATACACTTGCTTATAAATACACATACAATATCAATATGAAGTTGGTCTCTCAATTTTCCCATACAGAAGTTATTTTACTTCCGTTATATACATTTTTTTTACAAATATGCAATTTATTTCACATTGATATAACCATAGATTTATTTTATTTAAAATTTGACAATCCTTGAATGCATATTTAAAGAATTTATTTTTATCCTGTTGAAAATTTCAACAATATAGAAAACTCGATTTTCCAGACCGTAAGAGCATTTTGAAAATTTTGGCAGATGAAATCATAGAGAAGAAATTAACGGATATCTATGGAAAACAAATCAGCCTAAGTTTTTTCTATCTTATTATCAAAATACTGAAATTTTAATGGCCTCTTCCCTTTTTCAACTTAAAAACTCTTAATCCCTCTCTTTTTTGTCACCGAATAATAACAAAAAGTCCATGCACCCTGTGCAAGTGGAAAAATTTTATCCGATTGACAATTTCTTCCGACCGATCAGTGTTGCCAGTGAAGTGATACAAACATTATTTGAGAAATGTTTTTTTTTCGTTATACTTTCCAAACGCTCTTATTATTTTTTTTTTAATACATAATTTCGTTTTAGACCAGCAGCGGTGTGGTTACCTGATAACATCGTGTCCATTTTCTAACTTTTGTACATTTTCATCTCTTGTGGTTTGCCACAATAGTACCTACACATACACCTTGACCGATAACAATAAAAATACGATTAGATAAAATTACATTATTTTAGTATTTCCTTTAAAATTTAATACAATGACTAATACTTTGTACCTATGTGAACGAACAATCTCTAGTCATTAATGGTTGAGCTCTATTTACGACACGATTTGAATATCCACTAGGATGGAATAATTTTATATATACTTTTTGTAAAAAGAAGAGTAGGTACACAGTACATGTCTATGGCTAACAGGACATATATTGTATATCCACTTTTTGGTGAAATTGAGTTATGATACATATTTTGTAGAGCTCGACTTTGTCTTTGATCTGTGAAAATATATGTCCATATTTATTTATTTGTCAAAGAGAATGCCATGCCTTTACAAGGAAACCTAAACTGGCATGGCATGAAAAAGAACATCAAACATAATCACAAAATAATACATAATCACTATTTAAAATATACAGTTTTTGCAATACATAATACAATTAAAAAAATACATTATAAAATTCAGAAATTTGTTTTTACTGATATTGAAGACGTCAACTTCGCTCGACAAAATGTTGAACATTGAGACGGCTTTGTGTATTCGAGACTTTACTAATAAATTTGTCCGACTGTATGGCAATACCGCAAGAGGTATAGTCAATTTAAAAATGAATATTATAAACAAATGTACCACCACTGTGAACATTAATGTTGAGTTTTCTCAAAAACTATCAATAAAGGACATGCCCTTGAGGTGAGGTTATCACAAAAACGGCGCTAAAAAAATAATCCAAATTTATTATTTATTTATTATTATACGATATAATATGTCCGGTTAGTCATCGATGTATTCAATTATTTAAAAACAAAAACTGATAAAAATGTACCTATACCAAAATATCAATAGGTACATATATTATTACAAAACGATAAAAAATATGATATAATGCGGGTGTGAGAATACAAGTAAATGTTATGAAATAATGGAAACATGATTTATATTCAGAAAAACATTTTTTTTCTTTAAACACTTTCATTTCATTCAAACGCATTTTATAATCCTATAAAGAAAGTATGACTGAAAATTTCTCTCTACGCCCTCTTTTAGCTTTAATTTATCGAAGTTAACACAAGAAAACTGTTATTTTCTGGCTGCGAATTTTTTTTATTTCACTAATCGATAAAATTAAAATAAAACTGTAAATTTCTAATTGCACGGAAGTATTTTTATTATTATTTTTGGAAAGTCAATGTAAAATTAAAAATTTTACGCCGAAGACCAATCTTTGAAGTTTTATGAATTCTTTAAAAATGAATTATACATAAAATTATAAAAATATATTTACTTCTCCATATTTGTAAAATTTCACAAATGATTTTTTTTAATGAAATGTATATATATAATAAATAAATAAATCTATTGCGTGTACTGGCAATGGATATAGTGAACTTTGTGCAGCCCAAACTATAAGTTCAGTTAACTTCATATTGATCCTATATGTGTCAAGTACATTCACTTAGACTCAATTAGATACAGTCCACAGTCCAGTCGAAAAAAAAAGAATAATTGCGGGGCTTTGAGGGTAAACTGATCTTGGGGTGTGTGCATCCTGCATGTGTCGTGTGACCTGCGGGCTGCTCTTGAGGAACCTAAAGGTCACCCTCACGCACCTATACGCGGCACACTTTTTAAGTGCGCCTTTTGCTGGCGTATTCAGTGGACTCGAATAGGAGACTTCATCTCCTAAAGCGAGTCTGGGTTGTCTCTCAAAAGACCCAATTAGATTTTCATAGATATCCGTCCATTTTTTTCGCTATGGCTTCTTATGTAAAGACTTCCTTAAAAATCAAGTTTTTAATTTGATAGAATAATATACAAAATAGAAGACTTTATAAATCAATCAGGGATTTTCAACGTTTCAAGAAGGAATATTGCACACTTACTACGTAGTGGATTGTTTAGTGTCTAGTCAGTCTACAGGCTACTCGCTTTTTTAATATAATTATTGGAATATTTGTTTAATGTTGAATGCATTTTAATGATATGAACGTATTGTTTAAAAAGAAGTAAATATTAATGAGCGAACGTAAGTATCCATCCAATTAGCGATTGAATAACTAATTGGTTATTTATATTTGAGAAGCAAAATCCGGAGATTGGTTGAAAATTCAATATTCATTTGTTGTACATAATATGAAATTGAATTGGATATTTCGCGATCGTGTAAAATTTCGCAGAGATGGGTTTGATAAATATTTGTAGGCGTTGATTACGTTTTTTGAAGCGTGTGCTTTTTCATACATAATATATTTTAAAATCGAATAAAATTCTTGTGACTAGTGGGTATAAGTAATAGGTACGTTGAATAATATTGACGAATATCCACATTTCATGTTTCCTGGACCTTGCTAGCTGGTTTCTTCGGCATTTGTTTCATTCTATTTGTCTCTCTTAATTCTTGTGACTAGTGGGTATAAGTAATACGTTGAATAATATTGACGAATATCCACATTTCATGTTTCCTGGACCTTGCTAGCTGGTTTCTTCGGCATTTGTTTCATTCTATTTGTCTCTCTTAATTCTTGTGACTAGTGGGTATAAGTAATACGTTGAATAATATTGACGAATATCCACATTTCATGTTTCCTGGACCTTGCTAGCTGGTTTCTTCGGCATTTGTTTCATTCTATTTGTCTCTCTTAATTCTTGTGACTAGTGGGTATAAGTAATACGTTGAATAATATTGACGAATATCCACATTTCATGTTTCCTGGACCTTGCTAGCTGGTTTCTTCGGCATTTGTTTCATTCTATTTGTCTCTCTTAATTCTTGTGACTAGTGGGTATAAGTAATACGTTGAATAATATTGACGAATATCCACATTTCATGTTTCCTGGACCTTGCTAGCTGGTTTCTTCGGCATTTGTTTCATTCTATTTGTCTCTCTTAATTCATCACTAAAGCATATGCCCCTGAATCATTTATCCATTTTAAATTGTATCTTCCTTCTCTCTTTGGGTGTATCGAGCTACTGTATACAATTTTTTCTATCTGCTGTTCTTCCCCCACCACCACCCGTTCTGCTTATGGGGACTAATAACGGCCCCTTGCAAAACTCTGAAAGAACACATAAAGAACATACGAAGAGTCCGGAGAACTCTAAAACCTTGCAGACACTGCACTTAATGTGCCAAAGAGAGCTAATCATGTTGAAACAACTGGCTCACTGCTCAGTGATATATTTTCTATCTGCAATGCAAATTACAATCACTTATATGAATTAGTTTAAATATTCTGTTATCTTATTATAAAAAATCTTATGTCCTAACTACGAAAATCCTGCACACATTTTTATTTATTCCAATCCATTTTGTTTATACTACGAATTAGTTATTTGATACCTAATTCATTAATTCATTCGTGGTATATTTAAAATATCTTATTAATTCGTATTAGCCCCCTTAGACAACGTGTCATTTAGCTCAAGAAAATAAACAAGAAAAGATTATTCAATGTATGGAAGTGACAGTCACCAGTCACGTGACAACTGTCACTTCCATGCATCGAGTTATCTTTTCTTGAGTTAAATTACACGTTGTCTAGGGGGGGGGGGCTGTTTAAGTTATATCTATAATTAAAAGTAAAGACTTTTTTGATTCTACATTAATTTTATTCTGCGCGATAGGCCTATTTCGCCTTGTTGGGGCATTAACTAGCTTATCCTGTTGGCTGGTTAGTTAGTAGTTTAGTTAGTAGTTGTTTAGTTAGTAGGGGCTGTTTAGTTCTAAATTCTGACATATATGTATAAGTACCTACAAACTCTCGTTCAATTATCATCCTAAATCACTAATCAGCGCTCCGAAACACGAATTCCGCGAACTCTCCTTGTTGAAATGTTCTTCTCACACGAACACCGATTATAACTCATAATAAACTATTATTTTGTCAGAATAACATACCTTTGTGATGTTAAATGTTCTTATTTTAATTTATTTTCTTGTAGTGATAATTTAATAATTATCTTATTAATTTTATTACGTTGCGATAATTTAATGAAAAGATATTTTTTAATTAAATTGTTCAAATGAATTATGTTCAAAATTTTACCCACGAGATGTTACTGGTTACGTTTGAATTGTTGTCTACTTCGTTAAATTGTATTTGTGTGTGGTGGGTGACTTTTAGATAACGTGATTTTTTGATAATGGTCTTTGAGATGTTTCAATAATTTCTCAAAACTTTTAAATTCGTCTACAAGCTTTAAAAGAATATATTGTTTAATGATAATTTTATTTGAATAATGGTGTATGTAATTTATAAAGCACCGTTTTCGTGAATATCTTACTATTTTTTGTATTCTATGAGTTGATTAATTAACTTTTACTTATTTTCTGTTCTTGTCTCCTGATTCTGCTTCTTTTATTTTTATGTAGGTATTTTAACCACTGCATACTTTTTTAGTTTACAACTGTAGGTATTGAATGTTTATTCTCACTTAATCAATATTTATCTACTGCTCTTTTTTCTATATTTTATTGCTTATTTGGTTTTCAAATCAATGTACGTATACTTGTTTTATGGAATTATCGTTTCTTTTTTATTAATAATTTTCTTTTTCTTCTTAAACTACTGTTCTTGTGTAAAAGTTCAATGATATTTTTGTGTTTTTCATTTTTTTTATTTTAATTAATTATTTTCAACATATATAAAATATGTATCTTGACTGCGACATTCATATATTTGTACTTGCCAAGTATTGTTGCTGTCGACTGCGGGTATAATATTTGGTAGGACCGCTGTCGGTTTGCTGTTTTGTATATACCTACCTACCTATTGATGTATGTGATATGTACCTACATTGTACATGTCGCTGATGTTCTATTGGTATTTTATGAAGTAATTTCCTCGCATTGATAGTAGGTACAGAATATTATGTTGACTTACCTATTAAGGAAGGTTATCGTAATTACTTCTCGACACTCTGACACTTGGTCTAATCACGTCGTAAATCGTTAATTGGAAGGTACCTACCTGTATATTACACACCTGTGCCAGTCACCTCTGAACCAAATGTATCTAAACAAACATTCCTTCTTAAGGTATGCATGAGTTAATACTTTGTCTTCTCGCACACTCGATGTGATCTATTTAAGTTATATTTTATCCATTTCAATCAATATCTTGAGGGTCTGTACCTAAGATTATGTGAGCTACTGTACCTGAAAAAGGTCGCACATAACAGGAGAAAGAGATGCTGAACTTTGCTGCAAAGCAATCCTTGGGATTAAAATATCAGAAGATTTGTTTGATTAGAATAATAATAAATAAATAATCTACAATATAATAATTTCATGTAACTAATTTCATTTCATGTAGATTCTCGGGCAACTAACAGGTGCTATGTCAAATAATTGCTCTGTAAATAATTAAAAATCAAAAATAGTTATAATAATCCATGCAATGAGTTTATAATATGATTCTGAGCGCATTCATTCATGATACATAAACTGGATATTGGAGGACCCATAAGCAATATTGCTCGACAAATAAGATTTTTCGGTTTTTCATTAAATATTCGTTATATCATATATTAAACGTTTAACTAAAAAAGGAATAGTTCTATAATAATAAATAATAATTACAAACACTTCCTTGCACCCTGCGCAAGTGGCGAGTTTATTGCCAAATGGCAATTTCTTCCAACTAACCAGTGTTTCCAGCCCAGAGAAGCAACATTTGCGTGAGAAATAAATTTAAATAAATTTCTCCTCTGCTGGGAATCGAACCCAGGACGCCCGCACAGAAGCCAAACAGCTTACCAACTGTGCCACGGCGGTCGGCACAGTTCTATAGTGTGTAAACAATAATTATCATCATGCTTGTCGCGTCCAACAATACAATATCTTTACTATTTTTGTTACAGAATTACATTTACATATTCTTTCTTGAAGTACAAACCTTCTTTCGTTCGTTAAATAAATAAATGTCATGATATATTTACCACTTTTCATTTGAAAAGGTCCGTCAATTCATTAAACTGTCGGAAGATTTAATTTAAAGATATTTTAGTTCTACACGCTGTTTACAAATGCACTTTTATTGTTGGAGGCATGTGTGATGGATTCGTTCCATACTTGCTTCGGTACTTGGATAGGAAACTGCGCTGGAACAACATTCCATTCCTCAGCTGTGTCGAAATTGTATCTTATCGCCCGATTTGTTTTACCACGTGTTCTCAGCAACATTGTATATAATATTATACTTATCTCGTTCGGCAATGTATGCATATAGTGTAGTTGGATAGGAACTGTGTTGACGGGTTCTTTTCTTTTTATTTTCTTAGCTGATACTCTTGTCAAAAGTGTGGCAGAACAATATTTATATTAGGATTGCAAATAACAATTAAGACGCTTTATAAGAGATACTGCAAGAATTATGAAATCAATGGCCACTTTTTGGTTTGACAAAACTGACTTAAAGACGCAGGCGTGTGAGGTAACTATAAGCGAGAAACGAGTGTTTGAAAAAATAGGATTGAAAGTTATTTTTTATATGTACCTACCTAATTTTGTTTCCATACAAACAATTGCCAAACCCGAGGTGCCCAATTATAGTTTGTTTTCGTCTTACTAACACATTTATGAAGATTATGTATTTGTAAATACATACCTCCTTTTTGTAATTATGTAAATTGAGTGCCCATCAAGCTTCTATGTTTCGTAAACTGCAGGTTTATTTCTTCTTACAATAATAATTATAAAATATGTAAGTGGCATCGGCTATTGTTTTATTAGTTTGAGTCTAAATTTGGTATTGATTATACGTTGTGAATCGCCGCTTCCCGCTATTAAATTATCATTTTTATTGTTGTTTCATCAAACGTATAATATTTTCGTACATAAATTAATTTGCTATTTGATATTTTCATAATTCTCAATTTACGTCTGTCAGTTAATTTGGTATAAATCCAAGGAAGACGTCTATAAATCTTATCGAGTAAGGGACTACATCAGAAACAATCTACAAATGAAGGTCCTCTATTAGAGCTGAGGAAATTTCCGACTGTTATGTACCATTATCGTCCTACTTGGAACGATTAGATATGTTGGTTCCAAGTATTATCTTGATAGATAGGTATTAAATAGATTTATTTTTTATTCTGGTGTTATGTTTAAACAAACTGAAGGATCCATAGCGGCTTTTGAGAGAAGCATCCTTCGAACGATCTACGGACCAATAAAAGAGAATAATGGTTGGCGTCGTCAATACAACAGGGAACTATATGAGACCCATGAAGAGCCCGATGTGATCAGTTATATCATAAGGCGCTTAAGATGGGCTGGTCACGTAATCCGAATGGACGACGACAGCCCCACAAAACGCCTCACACTCTCTGTGCCACAAGGTCGAAGGAGACCAGGAAGACCAAGGACTCGATGGATGGAAACTGGAGAACGAAGACAATGGATAGACGGGAATGGAGGAGACTCCTGGATTCAGCCAAGGCCCACCCAGTGCTGTCGAGCTTATTTTAGTGATGATGATGAAGCTATGTTTATTTTGTTATATTGGTCGCATTATGTGTGTTTATTTTGTTGTTTATGCTATAGAAATAATAAAATTACATACATACAAACATACCATCACACCATGCCCCTCGCGGGGTAGGCAGAGAGAACCGAACGCCACATTTTTCTATCCTGGCACGCATCCCTCACCTCGTCCATATTCATGCATCGTCTCATACATATTATCGTTCACATGCTCGTGCCATCCCTTTCTTGGGCGTCCCCGACCAAATTCCAATAATAAAATTTGTCACATAAAACCTCTCATCAAAGCACAACTCTGCTTGAAGTGTGAAGAACGAATAGGCTACTTATAATTTTTAACTCTATTTTTAATAATTTTCTATAAAATACGTAATTTGTTGCATTTATGCGTCCGGTTTCGGAACTAACTATTCCCTCTACGTGCAAAATTACATCTATCTCAGAATGTGACGTTGTGCTTTGTTTTTTATCCCATAGTTTTCTTTTAAGTACCTACACCGTAACATTCTGTGTTAGTTGTTATTTTGACTGATGAGGGAACGGTTAGCTCCGAAACGGGTCGCATAAATACCCTAAGTTATGTGGTTCAAACAAAGTTATTTTAGTTAAAATGTATCACAAAGTTGATAATTATATATTTGAGGATTTTTTACCTTATTATTATAAAAGGAGCTTTGAATGATTGAACTAGTTCAATCTTAATCAAATATCAATAGCACAAACTAACTCGAAATTCAAAAAATGATTTCTTTGAACACGTAAGGAACTGTAATTCGACATTGTTGTAATTCATAAGTATTAGACGTTGAAAAATATTACAGAAAAATAAATAACATGCACCGAGAATACTATTCAATCGAAGAACGGCGAATTGTTCATGAAATACAAGAATTTCGTAATGCCTCAAATACGCGGACATAGGAAAATTGTTTAGTATTGGATGAACGGCCTTCTATTTCCTGCCAATGCAGTTGCACCAGTCTGTAACTCTGTGTCTGTTTCCACTTGGTTTAGTTCAGCTTTATACCCAAGGATAATCATTCATCCGTTGTTTTTCAATTACTTCTTGGTACATTTATTATTGATTTATATTTATAAAATCCTTCAAGTAATGGATGTTCATGATAAAATATTTTATTTTATTTTATTTTTATTGATTTTATAGAACCAACAGTTTACAATATGAGTTTACAGTAGGTATAATTATATTAACAGGTTATAAACCTTAAAAAAGGAAACAAAAAAAAATATAGAACTGACGACGCATGCATGAGAAGGTCTATAAATATGCTCAGTTTTCTCTCCGTACCTAAAAGTGTGCCAAGATTTGTTTATTATGCTATTACAATTAATCAAATTAACTCTGTTAACACAATAACTAAGACTTTAAATTAATAATTTGTACTTATTTTATAAAATCTTTGAAACAACATCAAATATATTGAGTTTTCTAAAACGGTTCCCGTCCGGCCTGTTTCGTTATGTCAATGTCCTGACGCATTCAATGTGTTTCGTGTTACTTAAAAGAAAGTCAAACGTATGATGTTAGTTTGTTCTTTGTGATATTTTCGTTGTTGGCGCAACATGTGTGTATGTGTGTGACATGCATTTTCAAACAGACCACATGTTCCTGAATTGTAAACACAGGATACACCAACATCTTCCATTGAAGTCTTTCTCGCATGACTTGCAACCGAAGTTATTAACATCCACTATCATCCAAAACAGTTCCCATACAAAATAGCTCTTGTATTTGTAGTTTCATATTAGGTACTTACTCCGTTGTCGCTTCGTTATTTGATTAAGATATTATTGTTAGCGGGTCTGTCTCTCGTGCATATGTGGTAATGTAGCCATTATCAGTCTGTGCTGAGCTTTGGTTAACGTCGCTCGTCCCGTTGTTTCATATTGATGTTATGTCCAATTGGTTATTATTATACATATTTATATTGATATTTCTCAGTGTTTGTCTATTGTATGTACCAGTTTGCAATGAAGTTCACCAAACATCCTTGGTTTTTCATCTAATATTATAATAATATAACCAACTACCGGAATGCGAATTTTCGTTAAAGCTAAAGTGAAACATTTCGATTCAAGGCAATCTTCGGCTCCAAGTTGATCGTGAATATTTATCTGTTTGTTTCATCGGCTGTTCTGTGCTGTGATGTGTTGTTGTTGTGTCACTTGAGGTTCCGCGACTGTCCGCTCTCAGATTCGATTGTGGCATCGTCGTCTGGTAGTGCACCATGGGTGTTGAGTTTGACCAACAGAACAGGATACCCTCGAGCACGCTGCAGGAGTTGAGGGGCATCCTCATGTCCTCTCTTTCGAGGGAGAATTTGGGAGGTTTGGATCAACAGCACGAACCCAGAAGAAGAAAAGTTCATTTCCAAGAGAACGGTATGTCAATAATTTACTAACTAATTTTTGAATTTTTTCTTAATATTTCTTAAAACTGAATAATAAATCACCTTAATAAATTTTTGTAATACATAAGTTACCCAACTCTTATTTTTTGAAAATCTTAAATGTTAAATTAAATATTTTTGATTTGTTAATTTTGTCGACGGATAATTCGTGGTGAAACTCCATTATACTAGGTATAAATGAAAACACTAGTTTGTTTAAGTTTCACTATTTAATTTAAAATTGGCACTGACCATTATCGATCTCTTGAAGATCATCGTCAGAGTGCAACTCAAATATTTATAGTTATATATAAGTAGGTATACAACTTTAAATATTTAACATATTCATCTTGAATATTTGTCTGATTTTTCTATCGTAAATTTGGACGCAACAGTAAAAACATGGCAATTTATGGTGTTACTCGTGCACGCGAGTCGCAATAATTTCATAATTATTCAACCCGTGAATTTAAACAGAATATAAAACGAATGTCTACTTTTAATCGCTTCTAGTATATACTCCGGTCAAGCAAAGTATATCTAATTATTTCTTTCTCATCACATAAATAGTAAGAATAATAGAAGAGCGTGTATGAGACGATGTATGGACGTGAATGAAGCGAGGAATGTATGTCAAGAGAGAGGAGTCTGGCGTTCGGTTCTCTCTGCCTACTCCAAATAGGGAAATGGCGTGATGGTCTTCTTCTTCTGAGTCGCTTTCCTCATCAATGAGGGTCGTGATCCTCTCTTCTCTTTGCCATCATCACCTGGTGGACAGCACTCCTCCATCTCTCCCTAGTATATACTCACATTTTTTATACATATTCAAAAATTATTTCTTTGTTTGTTTATGGATCACTTTATGTTTAATTGAACGTTTTATGTTGCAATCCATTGTGAGGTGATCATGTCATTGTTCGACAAATTATCTAAGAGGAAAGTGATAATGTATTATTTATTGCTTGATACTTTTTATGTTATTTAATGATTTCACCTATGTACATTTTTATCTTACTTTACTTTGCGTATGGGATCGGTTTTTTCTTCACCGCGAGGGTTGCGTC